>CM034154.1:747063966-747663966 GCA_019776745.2 Taxus chinensis
CTGTGTTATGGTCATATCATACTACTTATAAGAGACTGAACAAGACCAAACCTTTTCAATTGGTGTTTTACATGGAAGCAATGTTACCTATTGAATTCATGTTACCATCGCTGTGTATAGCGCGCGTAGGAGGATTAGATGATGAACAAGCGCTTGAGGAGAGGATTGATAAGTTAATGCAATTAGATGAGAGGCGGGCTACTGCTTGCTGGAGTCAGAAATAGAAAAATACAAGCATAAGGCATGGCATGATAGACACATCAAGAACAAAAAGTTTGAGGTTGGGCAGATGGTTCTATTATATGATTCTAAGTTTCTGCGCCATCATGGGAAACTCAAATTCCATTGGATGGTCCCATACATTATTTGTTATATACTTGATTCAGGCACTTTTCAATTACAAGCGCCGGATGGAACACGATTACCAGACCATTTTAAAGGGAGTAGGCTGAAGCCTTACTATAAATAAGTTTTCTTTGTATTTGTAAATAAGGTAGTATTTCCAATTAGCCTAGGTTTTGCTTTGTTGCAGTTTCCTTTCTTTGCATTTTCCTTTCTCATTGCTTTGTGTTGTGCACATTTGTGCACTGGTAGCCACTTATTATTTTCAAAAAATTTCTATGCATAGAGGATCATGCAACCATTTTTGTGTGGGGTGGGGTGATGTGACAAGTACTAGAAGCTATGGTTGTGGATGGCTCGAGTTGAAAAATAAAAAACATGTGGATTGGAAGATTGTGCGTGGAAAATGTGAACATAAGGGAAGATTGGTGTCAAAAGGATTTGAGAAAACACATATAAGGATAAGAGCACAAGAGCAACATGTGATACGGCAGAAAGAACTTGGTCCAAGACATAGAAGAAGAATTGACTTCGGTGCAAGAGAAAGTGTGAAGAACTCTATGGTCAAGGAAGTTGTGTGCCATAAGGTTGTAGAAGTATTTGCGTAGGATTGAGTGTGAAGGAAAAGTGCTAAATGTTGGCATTGGAAAAAAAGATTGCTTTGTTGTGAAAGTACGTTGGTAGGTGGCATGACATTTATTGAAGAGAAAAGAAAAATTTATAAATAAAATATTGGGGGTGTATTATTTTCTACCTTGTGTTTTAAGTTATCAAAGGGCTCTCACAAACTAGGGCATCTTTACGAAGAAAGTTTGAGAAGAGTTGTGAAGATTTGCGTGCATAGCTAGTGTGATCAGTGAACCAGAGTGGAAAGAAGTACATGTTAGTGCAAAATCACAGGACCCCCAAATGAGTTCTATAGATCTACTTTTCTAAGGCAGAGTCATTTGGTGTGATCCGCATAACATTGAACTTTCCCCAAGGTGTGGGACCTTGAAAATGGGAAAGATCTCCAGACAAGGCTGGTTTCTCTTCCTAAACTACCTTCTATAAGCTATTCTAGTGTAGGCAAGCTAGCCTAATCTAATATAACTATCTAAGGAGACAGGGAGAGAAAGAAAATGAGAAAAATGGAGCCTACACTAAAACAGTGATACACCAGAGAAGGAAAATTGTTGGTCATCTAACCAGACTGCCTGAAACGAAGAGAGGTGACTAATGGAGAGGATGGACAACTACATCACAAGCCAAAGATCAGATTCACATAGAAAACATTTCAAACCCAACAAACACAACTCACAGGTTTGCAAATGAGCATCAAAATATGCACATATACTCTGTAATGAAGAGAGGCAAGAAGAAACAACCAAAGAGGAACAAGGATGGGAAAATACATCACAAAACACGTTTTTATTGCTTCAGAAGTTTGCACAGAACATCATTTACGAGAAAGAGGAAAAAAATGCCATTTTATAGAGCAAGGGAGGAGGTTCGAACTCCATTTTGACCCTGAGGAAGAAAAAGGAGGGGAGGCAAAGAAGAAAATGAACAACCATAACTACCCCTTAAATGATGCCTCTGTTACATTTTATAGCAAAAAAATGTGAGAAGTGAAGGAAACGCGGGATTTTCTCCAACCACTTTTCAAAATGGGTTTTGATTCTTCATCTATTAATGGGATTGATGTAAAAGCTCATATTTCCATGTATCTACTTCGCAGACCAAAGAAAATGACCCATACTTCATTAAATCTGGTAGTTGAAACTGTTTTTTTGTGTTTTCTGTGCCAAAACATGTTTCGTAAATTTTTCCCACAAATCTTCACCAAAATGCAACATTGAAGACTCCATGATGAAGATAATCTCTAGATGTTTCCATATGTACCAAGATAGTAAAAAATGGAGCTATAAATCGAAAGATATGGCTCTCTGAGTCTTTTCTTGTCATTTCTGCAAAAATGACTTGGGTGAATTTTTAACATTTCTCCGCTTCTCTGTTGATGACGTGGCATTTGTTGGGGTTGGCAGAGACAGGGCTTCCTTTTTGTTCCATTCTACACTTTTTGACAAAAAGTCAAAAAATCTCATTTGCCTCTGAAGGCCCGCATCCCCGCATTAGCTTTTTGATGGGGCAGCGGGTCATATTTTGATTTTATGCCTTTTGGAAGAAAATGCAATTTTCACTTTTTTCCCCAATGCTTCGCTGGTCTGCTTTGTCATTGAATTGGGCTCAAACACTGACCTTTTCCCTTTGGGCGGGGCATATTTCTTAACTGAGAACACGCGGAAGCCTGGCGCTCATTTGGAAACTCTCTCCCTATTCAATCCTTGAGTTAGCGCCATTTGGACACTTGGCAGCTCCCGCTGGCCTACCCCATACATTGAATATTCAACGGACACTACCCCTTTTGAGATTAGACACGTGGAGGCTCCGTGCTTACTTAGAAACCCTCTTAGGATTTTACTTCTGAAGGAGCATCGGGTTGACACTTGGCAACTTCTGTCAGCCCTTGAACTTTTCAACGGTCCCTCTTATCCTATTGGACTCTGGGCTATATAGCGAGCTCACACTCATTTGGGTCTCCCCCTTGGGACTAACTCTTAGAAATGCGCCAGGCTGACACTTGGCACTCTCCACTTGTACTTTATACTTAGCCAATTTTGAGGCCCGCTTTGTCTGTCTTTGACTCTGTTTGACCATTTGACCCTGTCTCCATTTCAGCCTGGGACATGTGGAGATGTAGCACTTGTTTGAGCCTCCCTTTTTTGGATTCATATTTGAAGAAGTGTCGTTAGGACACGTGGTTCTCTCTGCTGCTTCCTCCATACTTAGTCAATTTAAGACTCTTTTCTGAACTGTTTCGAGCCTAAGAACCTCGAATCTTCACCATTTTTTCCCTTTCTTGCTCTTGGTTGCTCTGCGGCACTGCTCCTTTATCTCTGACGCTGCTATTCCATTGTTGAGTCTGCTTGTAGCTTGAAAAATGGATTTAATACATGGAAATGGCTCGACAAAGTCATTTCTTCTTACATAGAGTTGTTTAATCCTTCTCACCCCTCGCCACTCCAATTTTTAGTCTTTTTGCTACTTGTTTGCAAGATCTGAACGAGATTTCTCAGGTTCCTTCTATGCGGGGTCGTGGCTGATCCAATATTTTACCCGGGGGTGAATTCAGGATAACAATTGCTGACTCACGGGGACATATTCCTGCTAGATAAAGAAACCAGTGGCTTTGAAGCATCCATTGGGCATGGAGTTTTCCTAATAAACATGAAATTGATCTGAACTTCAAAGATCTGATCCCTGAGCCACTGCGATCTTGACTGCATGCCTTTTTCTATGTTTTTTCTGACCCTGAGCCTGCCCACACATTTGCACTCTCAATTTTCATAAGAAAATCTTGGAAATGGAGTTTCTGAGAGTAGAAAATTGTTTTGACCCAAGAATTTAATTTGTCCCTCAAATGGACTATCTTGGAACGACTTTAGTTGCTTTACATTTGTTTCTTTTTGGGATTTGCAACTGCTATAGGCAACTATGAGTCTTCCTACCTTGAATAGTTAAGAGCCTAGCTTCATGCCCCTCTAAAGAAATATAAACAAAACTTATATACAAAAACCAAATCATACAAGCCTCAAATGAGACATGCAGAGTGTGCACAAGCACTTCTTCTGCTGAAAACAAAGCCTAATCCTACTCCTAAACTAACCAGAGAAAAGGAATGCTAAACAAAGCCTACAACTAGTACAGAGAAGTAGATTCCCTTTCTCGAGAGGGGCAGCGATGTAAATGATTTGACACTAAATATAGCTACCAGTATGAGTGAAAAACTTTCTCTAACCCTGTCTTCCACCCAAATCATCAAGGTATCAATATTAATGGAAAATACCTCCTCAAGCTGACTTGCATTGGACTCCTAAAGGTGTTGATGATTACCCTTGGTACTTTGATGCTCATCCTCATGCCCTGGAGTAGGCATGAATGGTTTTGGTTTCTCCCTTGGATCTAATGAAGCCGAGTACCTGATTGGGAAAGGTTTGATCCTTTGGATGTGCCCATAACTCTGAATTTCTACTCCAAGAATGAAGTCTTCTTGTAGACCTTCTTGAATGGATGGTGTGGAAGTAATGGTGGAAATTTTCTTCCCTTTCTCTTCTTCCTTCTGTGAAGAGCATGGAAGGTTTAAATCTCCCAAACTTGATTCCAAAGAGATACCATGATATGCAGGTTGTTGCAATTGAAAGTTCTCCTCCATAACAACAGGCTCATGTGCTTGGAAGGTGGATGATGAAGGAGAAAACAATAGAAACTCAACTGGTTCTTCTCCATCAAAGTAGTCCTCCAAATCAGACAAATACATTACCTCATTTCTATCCTGCTGTAAATGTTCAACCTCTTTCATAGTGTCTTCTTGATTTGCAATTTTTTTCACCATGTTTTCCTTCATCCTCCAACATTGAGTTTGAAAGATCAAACTCTTCTTCAGCATTAGAGTTTGAGAGAGGAAGAACTGAAGGTTCTTCTATGGCCTATTTTGTGCTCAAAGCTTCTGGATCTGCATTTTTCTTCTTCACAGCTGAAATGAATTTCTCTTCTTTTAGATTTGGAGCAGCTTATCTTTCCTGTACTGCTTGAAGACAATCTTTTCCTTGAGTGACCTCTTCCTCTAGAATGAAGTTTGACAAGTCAAACTCTTCAATCTGCTGCTTTATAGGACTAGTTGGGAATGCAATATTTCTTTTAGAGCTTTCCTCCATGATGGATTCATTAACAAAATCAGGCCCTTCGAATGAAAGCAAGGAATATCCAATGATGCCTTATTCTTCGGATGCTACAAACTCTTATTTGATTTCTTCCATCAACTCCTCTTCAATGGGACTTAGAGCTAATTGTTCATCTTCCTCCATGGCTGATTGTGCAACTTGAATTGGATCGACACTTTTTCCAAATAGAGTGCCAACATGGACCCTACATTCTGAGAAAAATGATGACTGATCTTCTATCTCTTGTTCTTGCTCTTCTCCTACTGCAAACTCAGCCTCAACCACCACTGGCTCTTCAACCTTGACCTCCTCTATTGGTTTGACCATCAAAGGGATCTTTTTAAACCTAAATTTGGAAGCCCAACTCTTCAGATTGTTTATCATTTCTTCTTTGTTGGGCTCCTCTTCTTCTTGTTCTCCTTGATTCGATTCTTGAGTCTCTTCCCAACATGAACTTGGGAGAGAAAGAGGAGTGACAGGTTGGGGTTTAACCATTTTTACAATTGTTTTTGGTGTGGAGGGAGGAGATGAATCTTCCTCTTTGTTTGGAGGGGATGACTGCTTGGAAGGGAAAAGGGCAGAAGAACTAAGATGAGGTGGAAGACTAGGAGATGGAGAAGAGAAATCAACCCTTGGGGCAACAGATGGGAATCTTGACTCTTACCTCTGTTGAAATGATAAATATTGAGAAAGAGAAAATGAAGGACATGGAGCTGGTGATTGACTTACCCATTAGCAAGGTTGTCCCACACTTCGCTCATAAGCCCTAATGTCGTCTATCCACTATGTAAGCTGAGGCAACACTTCAACCATGAAATCAAGCTTCTCTTGAGGGCTGTAATGTCTTGGAAAAGGGCCTTCCCATGAACAAGGTGCCCCGAAACCAATCTTGAATGCCTTCATTTGTGATATGCCCCTTGACTGAACCATACTACCCTCCATTTTTTGGATCTTCTCTAGTAAACCAACAACTTGCATTTGATTGCCTTCATTGTTTGCATACTCTTGCTCTTGGAAAGCTCCATAGACAACCTAATTTTGGCACTACTGCTTGTATGGGTAGACATACTGATTTTGCCTTTGCTCAAAATGCTGATTTGAAGGAGTTGTAAAACATATTGGAGGTGGATTGCTATGATACTGTAAGTGTGAGTTCCAAGAAGGAAATGAAGTTGTGATTGCACAACCTCATGGGATGGGAGAAAATGAAAGAGATGGAAGAAGGAAATGGATGAAAATGAGTGGAAATGGATAGAAAATGTCTGCAACTCAGAGAATGGGTTTTTGACTAGATGGAATCACCAGATGTGCTTGCATGTGCCTCAAAAGGCTGAATCCCATCAAGAACACATCAACTTGATGAAATAAGGTGAAGAATTATTTTCCCACCGGGTGTGCCAAAACTGTTAGTATGGTCGCACAATGGCTTATGATTTGCTGTTGATAATGAGACACCTTTGAAAGATGGAAGATCTAACCTTAGTGTCCCACCGGGCATACCAAAACTATTAGTGCATAATCACAACACCCCCAAATTGAGTTCTATAGATATGATTTTCTAAGGCAAAGTCATTTGGTGTGATCTGTATAACATTGAACTTTCCCCAAGGTGTGGGACCTTGTAAAAGGGAAAGCTCTCCAGAGAAGGATATTTCCTCTTCCTAAACTACCTGCCACGAGCTATTCTAGTGCAGACAAGCTAACCTAATCTAATATAACTATCCAAGGAGACAGGGAGAGAAAGAAAACAAGAAAAATAGATCCTACACTAAAAAGGTGATACGCCAAAGAAGGAAAACTGTTGGTCATCTAACCAGACTACCTGAAATGAAGAGATGTGACCAATGGAGAGGATGGACAACTACATCACAAGCCAAAGATCAGATTCACATAGAAAACATTTCAAACCCAATAACCATAGCTCTCAGGTCTGCAAATGAACATCAAAACATGCACAAATACTCTGCAATGAAGAGGCAAGAAGAAACAACCAAAGATGAGCAAGGATGGGAAAATGCATCACAAAACATGTTTTTATTGCTTCAGAAGTTTACACAGAACATCATTTATGAGCAAGAGGTAAAAAACACCATTTTACAGAGCAGGGGAGGAGGTTTGAACTCCATTTCAACCCTGAGGAAGAAAAACGAGGGGATGTAGAGAGGAAAACGAACAACCATAACCACCCCTTAAATGACGCCTCTGTTACATTATATAGCAAATAAAACGTGAGAAGAGAAGGAAACACGGGATTTTCTTCAACCACTTTTCAAAATGGGTTTTAATTCTTCATCTGTTATTGGGCTTGATGCAAAAGCTCATATTTCCATGTATCTACTTTGCAGACCAAAGAAAATGACCCATACTTCATTAAATTTGGTAGTTGAAATTGGTTTTTTGTGTTTTCCATGCCAAAACACGTTTTGCAACTTTCTCCTGCAAATCTTTACCAAAATGAAACATTGAAGACTCCATGATGAAGAGAATCTCTAGATGTTTCCATAGGTGCCAAGATTTTCAAAAATGGAGCTATAAATCGAAAGATATGGCTCTCTGAGTCTTTTCCTGTCATTTCTACAAAAATGGCTTGGGAATTTTTTTAACATTTCTCCCGCTTCTCCATTGATGATGTGGAATCCGTTGGGGTCAGAAGAGACAGGGATTCCTTTCTGTTCCATTCTACACTTTTTGACAAAAATTCAAAAAATCTCATTTGCCTCCGAAGGCCCACATCCCCACATTATCTTTTTGATGGGGACACGGGTCGTATTTTGATTTTACGCCTTTTGGAAGAAAAGGCAATTTTCACTTTTTTCCCCAATACTCCGTCCGTTTGTTTTGTCGTTGAATCAGGCTAAAATGCTGACCTTTTCCCTTTGGGTGGGGCATATTTCTTAACCGGGAACACGCGCCATCTCGGAGGCTGATTTGGAAACTCTCTCCCTATTCAATCCTTGAGTTAGCACCATTTGGAAACTTGGTAATTTCCGTCGTCCTGCCCCATGCATTGACTATTCAAACTGATACTGTCCCTTTTGAGACTGGACATGTGGAGGCTCTACACTTACTTAGAAACCCGCTTAGGATTTTGCTTCTGAAGGAGCATTGGGTTGACACTTGGCAAATTCTGCCAGCCCTTGAAATTTTCAACAGTTCCTCTTATCCTTTTGGACTCTAGGTTACGTGGTGAGCTCACACTCATTTGGGTCTCCGCCTTTGGACTATCTCTTGGAAATGCACTAGGCTAGACACTTGGCACTCTCCTCTTGCACTTTATACTTAGCCAATTTTGAGGCCCACTCTGTTCGTCTTTAACTCTGTTTGACCATTTGACCCTGTCTCCGTTTCGGCCTAGGACACGTGGAGACACGACGCTTATTTAAGCCTCCCTTTTTTGGCTTCATATTTGAAGAAGCGACTGTTAGGACACGTGGCTCTCTCTGCTACTTCCTCCATACTTAGTCTATTTAGGACTCTTTTCTGAATGTTTTCAAGCCCGAGAACCTTGAATCTTCACCATTTTTTCCCTTTCTTGCTCCTGGTTCCTCTGCAACATTGCTCCTTTATCTCTGACCCTGTTATTCCATTGTTGAGTCTGCCTGTAGCTTACAAAATGGATTTAATACATGGAAACGACTTGATAGAGTCGTTTCTTCTTACATAGGGTTGTTTAATCCTTCTCACCCCCCTGCCACTCTAATTTTTAGTCTTTCTTCTACCTGTTTGCAAGATTTGAATGAGATTTCTCAGGTTCCTTCTATGCGGGGTCGTGGCTGATCCAATATTTTCTTGGGGGTGAATTTGGGATAACAGTACATTGGCGTAAGTGGAGAAGGTTATGTGGAAGAATCCCATGGGTGTTACACCATCTTGTGGAAAAAGGGTTTTATAAGTTAGGGTTGTATAGCTAGGGCACATGGTTTGAAGGAATTTTCAAAAAGGAGTGGAGCCGCAAAGTTGATAGAGCCATGATCAGGAGATGGGAAGAAGTTTTAAGGACCCGACGAAGGAATGAAACCAAGGAAAGTAGCAAATGTTTCATCGAAGAAGGGCAGGGGCAAGGGGAAACAAGCTGTCTCTACCAGTTTCAATGAAGAATGGTATGCGGAAATGTAGTACCCAGATGATGTATTTCTTGGTAAAGAATGGGTGTCTCACGTTATGAAGATGGCTACCAGTGATTACAACCATCAAACGGGCACCATAAAGAATGAAATGGCACTAGAATTGGTTCACCCTATAGAGAAGAGGATCTTATATGGAATGCCCATCTATGACGACAAGGTAAAGGTAAAAATGGAGAAGGCTAGGTTGTTGCAACTCTACGAGTTGCCCTATTTTGGCAAGCCCGAGCGACTATACCAATGGTTAATGTTGCACGTGTATGAAGACCATTTCTATTTTGTAGGCCGTAGGATGCACATAACCCCCAACTAATTTCTAAGTTCACCGGCCTTATCTGTGAAGGAGATTCATTGGATGATGAATTAGAAGACAAGGAAGCCATTAAGAAGACTATTGAGTCTTATGACTACAAGAAGGGTGCATGCTACTTTGATATTTCTGTAATTACTGACCCAATGATGAGGTGGCTATACACTTGGTTACAAAGCTGAATGGGAAGGAGATATGGACATAGATCAACAAGGCCTGATTAAATGTGTGTCGTAAGATCTCAAAGGGAACCATCTATAAGCTCTTAGATTTCATTGCAGAGGAGATCATAGATGTTGTGTGTGATGGAGAGAAGATCATGTTTTGTAATTCCCTCCTCACCATTGTCTTTTTAGAGATTAGAGTGCCTAATGGGTCGAATAAGCTTGTTTGGGAATACCCAGATTATAAGCCCTCCCCCACCAAGAGGTTTGAACAATATACCTGTGACATCATGATGGCCGCTTATAAGGCACACCTGGGAAAAGTGGTATAAGCAGATGCAAGACACATTCGGGGCTGAATGGAGAATACCCGAACAATTTCCTTCACTAGTGCAAGGAGAAGCTGAGTTCACTGTATACTAGAATTTTTGCATTGACATATTTACTTTGGTAGATGGCACCAAGAGTCCTTGGTGTAAATTGCCTTTCTCTTTCACAACGTAATACTTCCAGGCTGGGGTCAATCATTTTAAAGAGGAAAGGAAACTCAAATTTGATCTGAGTGTAGTGGATCAAGACTATCGCAAGCTGCTTAGGAAACTACTATACCCCAAGAAGCACACCTATGTGGAGAAGTATGTCTCCTATGACATGCACATGTTAAAACCAATAACATTACCTGTTGTAGGGAGAACAACAACGAGGGTGTATTTATGCATATGGTATAAGTATGAAAATGGTGTTTATGTTATAGATGATGTCTCCATTCCTGAAGATGCCACTGTGTGTAATAAGATGTGCTAAGGAAAAGAGATAGAGGAGAAAATCCTGAGAAAAAGGCACCAAGCGAGAAGAAATTAGGGGCACATGAGTTAGGCACGGGCACTAGTACTTATGTCTTCTGGAAGAAGTCTCCCATGAGCAAAGAGTCACCACAAAAGGAGGAGTTGTCACAGAAGGAAGAGTCACCGGTAAGGTAAGAGTCACCTGAGAAAGAAGAAAAAGAAAAGTCCCCTGAAATGGAATCACCAGTAAGGAAGAAGTAGAGGGTGAAAAAGGGTTGAACTCAGGTGAGATAGAAATAATGGAGGCTGACAAGGGAAATGAAGACAAGGAAGAGCATGAAAAATATCATAATCATCCTATGTATGATGTACATGAATCAGAAGAAGAAGGAAATGAAGAGAAGGATGAGAACGAAGGAGGTTCTCACGAAAAAGGGGAGAGAAAGGAAGTAAACATGAGGATCATAAGACCTCGACCCTGACCAAGGAGCAGATGGATAATACCATAGAGAGGGAAGTAGCAAGAATTATCCGAAAATGGTAGAGCACGAAGTTGAATGAATTTTCGAGGAAGTACTGAAGGAAAAAGACTAAAGTGCGAGTGTGGGAAAGGAGTATGGAAGCATGGGCGGAGACCCCAACTTAGCAGCAAGCTTCCCAAAGGCAGCATGCATAGGTGGAAAGGGTATAATAGCGACACATGAACAAGAAATAATTTACATTAATGATCCAAACAAGGTATTGTGCATGCGCTTCCAAAGTACCATGGCCATGAACCAACTCTTTACTTGGTATTCTTTCGATGAAGAGGGTGTGTACCCACGCTTGAGGAAAATTCTATCTTGGGATTTTGAATCCCACATTGATGAACCCAAATTCAAGGTAAATCGAGATGAATTGATGAAGATACCAAATTTCAAGGGAGTCAACCCTCTTGTAAATGCCCAATAACTATCTGATGAGAAATTTTGCAAAGAACTCAACAAAACATCGATGGAGGTAGAGGCAAGACTCTTCAGTAGAAATGATATAATAAGGGTCTTGGAGGAAGAGCTTTAAAAAAATAATGAGGAGATCATTGAGTGGTACCAAGAGATAAAAAAAGGAATTGATCAGTTTGCAGTTAAGGCGCGAGCTAAGAGATGAAAAGGAAAAGGTGCATGAAATCCATAAGAAGATAGAGGTCATTTCAGATTCCATAATCTTGAAGCACCCGGACTTGGCCCTGCCTGAGTAGAAATACTAGTCAATCATACAATGCTTGGAATAATTGACCTATATCCTCACCATGGAAAGGATACCACTCACATTAGAGTTAGAAGAGGAGGTGATGAGATGCCAGAAGGAGGAGGAAAATATGAAGATTGGGGAGACAGTGACTCGGTACTCTGAGCTCCTTACCACAGTAAAGACTTTTGCACATATGGCTGAAGCTGTGTATGAAAATTGTGCCAACAGGGATAGGGTATCAAGCATATTGGTTACTACACATGAGGTAGATATTAAAGAATTTTAGAAAAAGAACAAAGGTAATAGGGCAGAGTGCGACAAGATCCTGGCTGAAGTTTAGAAGAAATTAGAAGCAATCGAGACCTTGCGGGGTTCGATTAAGAATAAACAAAAGGAGTTGAGTCTTTGTCATTTAGTGTATATGCTTACAAGAGTTGAGTCTTTGTCATTTAGTGTTTATGGTCTGAGATGACCCTTTTGAATGTAGTATGGCTACCAGAGACTCTATTAAATCACTATATATGGATCTATTATGTACAAACTAATTATAGGTGTAAATCCTCATTGTTATATGGCTTATCATCACTCAGATCTAGTTTCTTGTACTTCTTACAATGTTATTTAGATTTTGTGATGCAATAATGTGTAGATCTGTTAGTTATGTCTTCTGCCTTTTAAAGTAGATGAATTTACTTTTGTTTCTACAAATAACCCTCCATTAATGGTAGAAATTTGTTGCAAATCTCACATAAAGGAGGGGCTCAACGCCCACGTGCACCTCAGGTCTGTAGACACCAAAATTAGGTCACACTCACCTTGGTCCCTCGAAAAATAACCAACTCGAACACTCTCACCTAACCATGGCCCATTTCACCTCACTCTAATATTAATTTAATTTAATTAATTAAATTAATCCATGCCTCACAATATACTTATTATTTTAATATCCTAATTGAGATAATACCTACACATCCACCTCACTTAGACACCTCATCTAGCCACCTTAATCTAAGACCTATTCTTAGTAAGTTACCATAACTAACTAAGACCTACCCAAACCCTAAAAATCAAAGCCTATATTCCCTCTAACCACATTCCCGTCTGGGAGAAGAAGGCTTCCATTTTATTCCGAGGATCAAAACAGGTGAGATCCAAGAAAATCAAGGGGATCTGCCCAGTTTAGTAAACCTAGGAAATCCTATCCTAACCGACGCTGGTTACCCTAAACCGCTGCCGGTCAACCCAAAACTGCCGTCGGTTACCTTTTAACCCCCTAAAAAAACCTTATTTCGAGGATGGCACATTTCTGAGAGAGAATCACATCTTCTGGGAACAAGTGACAAAATCAGAGCTACATGCAAGTAGAACCAACATCAGTACACGCATCAGAGCCTCCATAGCCAACACCTGAAGCAATCACAGAGCCATTTTCCTCCACAAGAACATCTAGGGAAGTGCCAACACTACATCAAGTTCATTCGATTTGATCACCCATCATTACCAAATAGACCCCGAGCTCGTATAAATAGTAAGTTTTATTAACCTACATTGGTTCCTTATCATTTTAACAGATCCTTTCATTTCTATTGTTAGTTTCTATTTTCATTTCCACTCCCCACAATTTTATCTCCATGCAAACTTGACCATCTCTTTATCCACACCCTTGAACTATCCATATCTAGACTTTCATCATTCCTGTGCATATCCAGGACCTACACGAACCTTTCCATTTACCTTCCTTTTCATCTAGCCCCAAATCTATCACCTTGCAAAGTTTTATTGAATTTCCTGTACCACGACCATACCATCAACGGTTACCCACAACCACCACCGGTTAGCCTAAACCGACACCGGTCATACCAGACCGACACCGGTCTTTTTGTTTTGACCAAAACCCAAATCAGAGCCTAAAACCTCCACCAAATACCCATAATAGCCCAGAACCTAACCCTGACCAGTACCAGTACCCCGAAAGTGACCTTGACCTTCAGATTCAATCATAGCCTAGCCTATTGTGAATGAATTTGAGATGAATGAGATACCTAAATCATTTTAACTATAGTAGGATTTCCTTTATCATCAACATTAAGTTGTTTTAAACAGTGGATTGATATCCATCTAGGAATTATCACACTTCCCAGATCTAGCACACACTAGGTAGTCCACTGCATATATTGTTTAAATTTTATTTGGTGGTCTTGTGTTCCATTTCAGGTAGTTCCTTCGAGCCAAAAGGAATCTCTCAGGATTAGCTGTGGATCGAGAAGTCATATGCGCGTAACTACCTACGACCAACATCTTAACAGGTATTCCTCCTATCCCTTTACCCTTATCTGTTTTGTCATTATTCAAAGAAAAGATCTAGAATCAGGTGAAACATTTTGGCATCATTCTAAGAATTCTGGGTTTGATTCTACACCTAATTTTAATTCACAACTACTTTTTCTTCATCTCTATTTCAATTTCACGGTAACCGTCATCGGTTACCCTTTGACCATCAACAGTTTAACCCAACTGGCGTTGGTTTACTGTCCCTTTAGTAAACCTTCCAAAAGGACACCCGATTCACCTTCTTGTTCTGTTTAGAGTCTTTGTCACTTTTATCATATACATTTTTCTAGTAAATTCCATCAGCATCTTGCATACTTGACAAATTATTGGCCTTTTGCCTTATTCTGGACAAACTTTCCATTTTCTATAGTAACCGACCGCGGTTAAATGTGACTGGTGTCAGTTTGTCATAACTGGCATCAGTTAGACTGTATAATTTTCCAGCTGACATTTTAGTCCCAATTCACCTACCACCACCTATTTTCATGCCTTCATTGTTTTTCTGTCTCATTTACAGAAAGCATTCCTGCCACGTCAGTACTTGTTCACATGGTGCTGACCCGAAGCCAAGAAAACACCCTCATATTTCATGCCAGCCTTCAACCACTCCCACCTAGTCCTTCACCAACTTCAATTTTATCACCTATGGATCCTACCCAACCCATCACTATCACCACAGGGAACGAGGAGTTTTCACGACTTCTAGATGAAAACCCTACTGCCTTGCAGTTTTATATATCCCACTCGTCCACTCTAGATGCCTCGGGTCAGTTGATATACGACATGCCCATATCTATCCCCCCGACGCTCACTCTTACTTCTACTCCAGCCTTTGCTAGCTCTGTGCTGCCCACACTAGCCTTACTCCCAGTCGTTTCGCAATTAGGGCCCATACCTATTATGACCGCCGCATCTGCCACATTTATCATAGCTGCCACATCCACTATACCTTCGCCAATTACCCACAACATAACCTCCTCTACACCCATTGTCTCACATATACCTATAGCTACAAAACCACCCCCGGTGTTGGTAACCCCTACCCCTTTTCAAAATGTTTTCCTTTTCATCCCACAGTCCTTATCCCCCATTGCTACTAGGGTCACCATGACCCTTCCACCTCTATATACGTATTATCAGCAACCTCCTGTTTCATCTATCAATCATGCTGGATACATACCTGCTATTTCACTTCCTCCTTCTTAATCTACCTATATGGCATCACCATATACCAGAATGCTACCTCCACCATATGCTCAACACCAACCACCTTTCGTTGCAGGAGGCACCCATACATCACAACCCACCAATGACCTAATCAAGTTTATGATGGACAAGATGCAGACATTAGAAGCATCAGTCTTTGGCACCCGTAAAAATATCACCTATGATGAGATTTGTAATGAGCCTATACACCCATCCATTCCTATCCGTCCATATCCCATGCATTGGAAAATGCCTAAGTTTAACCGCTTCAATAGTAAAGAGGACCTACAACAACACTTGCAGTCTTTCAAACATGGTTGTTATCTGATCACCCATGATGACACTTTGCTCCTGAGGACCTTTCCCATGTCTCTGACTGGACCCACATTAGATTGGTATAATGGGTTACCTAGACATTTTATCTTCTCAGTTAATCAGATAGCCCAAGCCTTCTTGGATCACTTCTTGATTAATATCGTTAAGAAGGTTACCATGACCGATCTCTACTCCACGCGTTAATATGATGAAAAATCTATCATAGATTTTGTCTCCCATTGGCGTAGCCTGATCAATCAACTCACATTCCAACTACCATAGACTGAACTCGTAGATCTCTTCATGTGGGCTTATGCTAGACATATCTCACCAAACCTGCAGGTGCATACTTTCTGCACCTTCGACGAGGCATTCACCATGGCATGAAAGCTAGAGATTTGGGTTATTGCATGAAAGCTAGAGATTTGGGTTATTGAAGAGAAGAAAATTCAACTATGTAATAAAAAATTGGCATTTAAGTCAAATGATACCTCTTCTTCTTTGAAACCGCTGAACAATTATTCAAAATCCAAGGGAACTGCTAACGCAGTGGTACTCAAGGCTGGCCTAGCTCATCCATCAAATCAGGCTAACCCCTCATCCAATCTCTCACTTGTTCAGACTTTTCAATTTAGATGGGAACAACATAAATAAACCCTAATTGGGGAGCCTTATTCTTCTGTCTTAAAAAAACTCATTAAATACGGGGCCATCACTCTTCCTCCTATAAAACCACACACTGGTTTTGACCCTGCTCGCTCCACATACGCGTGGTATAAAGAGCACGACTTCTGCAACTATCATCGAGTAAAGGGTCATAGTGACGGAAATTGCATTACTTTCAAAAAAATTGTCCAAGAAATGATCGAGAGTGGAGAGTTGACCTTGGATAACCCTAACGCACCTACCAACCAAAATCTACACATCTTCAAGAAGCCATTTCCTAATCATGCCCTTTCTTTTGATCAAATCGGAGAGACCTCAACTCATGATAGCCATACCTGCGAGGTCCACACTATTTTCAGTGACGTACCCATTGCTTCCCAATTACCTCATATTCCTTCTATCGAGGAAATCCTAGCCTGAAGTCCTCCACCTACACTCGAACCCACTTCACCTATTCCTCCACCCATAGAGGAACACCCTTCTTCCCCTCCCTCACATGTGAAGGAGCCTCCTACTAACATCAAGATTATTTCACTTGTGGCTTCTCCACCTAGAGATCTCTCACCCACAATATATCTCCGACCCACAGAGGATGCTTGTTTACCTCCTCCACTCACAAAGAAGCACCCATTTTCTCCTCCACCTATCAAGGATCTAGTAGAGATACCTTTGCCTCTAGGTGATCATTCTCCATTGGGTACCCAAGATCCTACCAACTTACTTTCGACTCTCTTACCCACAGAGGTTGAAGCTAGAAAATTCCCCGTCACTGAAACACATTTTATGGGAATCGTCCTTGGATCCTCATCAGCCTTACCCACCACAGTTCCATTTTCACACCTAGCCGACCACCTAGATTATGTGGATAGATCCCTACTTTGGGTGCATCTTCTGCTACGTGTTTCAACAAAAATGTAAATGTCACATGCTGATACTTCCACCATCTACC
The DNA here is from genome assembly GCA_019776745.2 of Taxus chinensis. Classification (NCBI taxonomy): domain Eukaryota; kingdom Viridiplantae; phylum Streptophyta; class Pinopsida; order Cupressales; family Taxaceae; genus Taxus; species Taxus chinensis. The sequence continues at coordinate 747,081,152 of CM034154.1, forward strand.
CCAAAATATTTCTGCCAACCAAACCACACACAACCACAACTATCAAAAATTCATCCACGATACCACGCATGGATCAACTCAGACCCCTACCCATAACCAAACATGTATCTAAAACCAAACCCACACCTACAACATCTTCCTTGCCTAAACCTATTCCTACCTTAGTAGGCATCCCAACCGCCAACCTTACTCATCCACCCGTCAAATTAGATTTAGCTACACCTTCCAAAATCAACATCAAACCTACCCCGACACACAAATAGAGGAACCAACCCCATAGATCTCATACTCCCACCTCACCAATCATACTTTCATCACCTTCACCCCTTCCGTCCATCTTAGGGCATGGCCCTTATGACATGGTTGAAAAACCTCCACCCACTGGTAAACTAAAACCACCGCAGCCTATTTTTCCCTCATAGACCTCTACCATACCTAAGTGCCCAACATGACATCCACCCACACCTACAACATATTTTCCATCTATACCTCTGATACCATCGATCACTTCTTCACAGCCTACAATACTTTAGTCTCTTTCCCTCACACCTCCTACATGACCCATGCCCCCTACCTTCGCAACACCTCAATTATCCCCATGGGTAACTCACCCTCTTCTACCATCCGCTTTTCCCTTTAGGTCTCGCATGCCCATATCACCTTTACCCAAGAAAGTGCAACCTAAAGAAAAAAATCCGCTACCCTCCACTAAGGTAATCAAACCAACCCTGCATTCTCTTTCCGGTCCAGCCACCATACCCTTACCCAAGCAAACAAGATCAACACCTAAGACCGCACTAACACCTTAAACCATAGCTCGCTCTGCTCCCCCTCATGCAAAGACCCTTCCTCTATAATCGACCACACTTACACCCAAACCTACTTTTACTTCCCATTGTGATCCACTAACAGGATCCTATGTCAAAATTCTAACCAACCTCCTTGAAACTTCTATCATCACACTACCACCTCTCATACCTTATGACCCTCTCAAACCCAAACCAAAAGGGTTCGACGATACCAAAATTTGTGCTTACCATCATGTGCCAGGGAACGATGTAGAGAATTGTAAGGCTTTGAAGACCGTTCTTATCCAATTATGTCCTCCTGAAGAAAAATTTGATTATGATGATCTTCTCGATGAGGACCCCATTTCACTAGCACCCATTCCCGCAGTTCTTCCCCCATTACTAACCCAGCGACCAAAACAGCCACCCCCGCAACTCCAAGAACCACCCCCAAGATTCAAAATTAACATGGTTCACATTGACGAACTCGTTAGATCTCTACCCGAATGTCAGTGTACCCAACTCATCTCCCAAGGTTCCTTCCCACCACTTGACCTTTGCCCCTCTTTCCAATATACATTTCATGGCTCATCTACTTCACCTACCCCTCCACCTCAAGTTAACAGGATTCACGTTGCTACCTATGCTTAGAAGGACAAAGGCAAGAAAAACGCAACTGACCCACCAACCAATCCTATACCCAACATACCATCTACACCCACACCTAAAATCACTATCCACGGCCCCACATATCCTATTTCTAATGGGGTCACACATCGCGTGATGCTCAAACAATTATACCAATCCCCCCTCAAAATGTCCCTATATGACCTCATCCAAACATCAGAATCCCATCGTCAAGCTCTCGTGGAGCTTCTTCAATCTATTGAGGTTTTACCCATTGACCCTACACATGTAGCCTCCATTATTACACCTCATCATGTCGCCTCTCTCACCAAATTACCACCTTCATCTAAATCGCCACCTACTCACCAAGTGGCCACACTTAGTTTCTTAGATGAAGAGATCGCACCGCACCAAATCGATAACCCTGATCCATCCCTCTTCATCTCTTTCCACATCGATGATATACACATATGACGTGTTATCATCAATGGGGGCATTAGCATTAATATAATCTCCTCCCATGCATTCTCTCAAATGCGCATACCTAACAATTGCATGCATAAACATCCCATCATGTTACGCTCATTCGATGATGCTATCACTTCCACACTTGACATCGTCATCCTCCATGTTTGCTTGGGCCCCCGCATTGTTCCAAAGTTGTTTTACATCTTGGAGGAGGAATTTCAATATAACCTATTACTTAGTAGACCCTGGATTCATGTTATGGGTTGTGTTCCTTCCAATTTGCATCGTTGTGTAAAATTTGAGAATGAGGGACACACCTATACCATTCTAGCTGACCCATCACCTTTCAAAACTTGCAACATGCTTTACCAACCCAATGATGTGATTATACCCATCAAAGCATCTACCTCCACAACCACTGCCGTGTCACCTACACCTCCCCTCACTAGTGCCGCCGCTACCTCAACCACACCTACATACTCCATTCCTTTCGCTGCCACAACCTCCACAACCGAACCACCGGCCTCCCAATCCATTAGCTACACCTCCGATCTAACCTCCAACACATCGTCTATTCCAGCTACCCACATACCAACCATCGATCCCTTAGAGGGAATTTTCCAATGCCTCACTCTGGGGGAGTATCGCTTATATAGTGTCAACACATTCCTTACTCCGCAAGAGTATGGAAGTCTTCATCAAAATACTCACCATGATCACTGTATAGGAGAGTTCCTCCTTTATGGTCCTCCCCACCTTCGGACCAATCTCACCTATGGGGGACTTGATATTACCACTTATATACCCGAACCACTAACACAAACCTGCCCATTTTCTATCGACTTCCAGTCACTCACCAATCACCATTTCACCGACACCTTCCTGCACCAATGTGCATGGAAGGGTTTCAGTTTTGGATTTTATGAGCAAGGCCGTCATACTGTTATTCCATGTACTACCTGCAAGCATAACGACCATAGTGGTATCAACTTTGCTGAACTACCTACCAATAAGGCCTGTATTGAACTCGTTGAGGACATCAGCCCTTCTCCACCTTCTTCATCTCCTTCACCAACAACGTTGTTGGATCCATAATCCATTCCTCCTAACTTTTTTTTTCATAAACACCATCTCCTTGGGGCCTCTGACTTATCAATGTTAGGGTGAGGCTCCCTCTTCTCTTCCATTCCTATATCCTGAAATGATCGATGACCATACACCTTCCATTAACGTCGTTCAATGTCAGGATGATGAATATATACTCACCTACCTTGGTGCTAATGACACACATATTCATTATTCGTTACAACCTGAGACCTAAACTATGTTGAACGAATCAACTATCGAAATCAACATTCATACTTAGGACGACCCTCACATTCTAAAGATAAGACAATATTTAAATGCTACTGAACAGGAAGCCATCATTACTTTTATCAAAGATCATAATCATGCTTTTGCTTGGTCTTATGTAGACATGCCTGGTATTGACCCCACCATAGTGGTCCACAATATCGTAACCATTCCCAATGCCAAACCCATTAAACAAAAGCCGAGGAAAATGCACCCTCGCATTTCCCTTCTCATCAAAGAAGAACTTTAGCATCTTCTTTCATTTCCTTCATCTTACCCATTGACCATCCTCGTTGAATTTCTAACATTATCCCTTTCACTAAGGCAATAGGGGGGACTCCGCATTTGCACAAATTTCTGTGACCTCAATCTAACTTGCCCAAAAGATGAATTTCCTTTACCTGGTATTGACCAACTGGTTGACCTTACTGCTGGTCATGAGATGTTGTCACTCATGGATGACTTCTCGGGTTATAACCGAATCTTGCTTGCCCCAATAGATCAACACAAAACCACATTCATCACCCCTTGTGGGACCTTCTACTATTGAGTCATGCCTTTTGGCTTTAAAAATGTTGGTGCCACATATCAGTGGGCTAGGAATTATATCTTCCATGACATCATGCATCGTATATTGGAAGATTACGTGGATGATCTCTTGGCCAAATATAAATGCCACACCGAGCACCTCGCCATCCTGAAAACCATCTTTGACTGCCTCATTAAATATTGCGTCCACCTTCAACCCAAGAAGTGTGTCTTGAGATGGTATAGAAGTTGACCCTGCTAAAGTCAAGGCCATTCTTGAGATGCCTCCACCCACTAATCTTAGGCAACTCCACAACCTGCAAGGTAAGTTACAGTCTATTAACCATTTCATTTCACAATTGTCTGATTGGTGTCAACCATTTCATCACCTTCTCAAGAAGGATGTCTCCTTTAAATGGGATGAAGATTGCCAAAAAGCTTTTGAGGCCTTAAAACAATACCTTCTTCAACCACCCATACTCATTCCACCTAAAGATGATCAACCCTTCTACCTATACATCTTAGCTACCGATCAATCCTTGGGGGCAATGCTCGCTCATTGTGATGAACAACACAGGGAGCAAGTGGTTTACTACATAAGCTGTACTCTTTTGGACTACGAAACCTAATACACCCATCCTGAATTTTTTTGTTTAGCCTTAGTTTTCATTGCCACAAAAATCCACCATTACCTACTCAACCACAAAACCTATGTTGTGACCAACACCGACCCCTTACACTTCATGTATGCCAAAACTTACCAAAATCAACGTGCTGCACGCTAGTTTATGCTTCTATCCAACCTTGAACTCGAATTAATTCATCAAAATTCCATCAAGGGCCAAGCTATTTCTGACCAATTGGCCGACACACCTATTTCCGGGGATCAACCCTCTAATTTTGACTTTCTAGATGAGTCAATTACCACCCTTTTCCTAAATGAACCTACTTACCAAATGACACTTATCTTTGATGGTTCTAAGTGTCAGCATGGGGGTGGGGTAGGAGTTATCCTCATTCTGCTTGATGTTGAACCCATGCCTTTGTCTTTCAAACTATTTTGATTGTACAAACAATATTGCCAAGTACGAAGTGCTTGTTTTAGGTCTCTAAGCTGCCTATGCCTTAGATGTCAAATCTATCAACATATTTGGTGATTCCCAATTGGTCGTAAACCAAGTTAATGGTATATACCAATGTCGTAATGAGACACTTCAAAAATATAAATGTCACGTAGACATAATTTTGACCACCTTCGACCACTACGCCCTTCAAACCATCCCCCGTTCCACCAACAAATTTGCATATACCATGGCCTGCTTGGCTTCTCAAATACCCGCCTTGCCTACCGATTCTAAATTCTTTGTCACCGTATAGTGACTCCAATCAACCTCTTATTTACCTCACAAAGTTTACTCTATCGGAACCACTACCCTCGACCTGAGTGATTTTTGGTATAAACAATAGTCCGACTATCTTTCTCTCTTCATCTTGCCTCCCAACCACACCCGTAATGGACAACGTGCCTTTCTTAAAAAGGTCTCTCGCTATGTCATCATAGGTGGACTCCTTTATAAGCGTGGCTTTGCTGGTATTCTCTTGCGATGCCTTACGAGTTCTGAAATTCTTTATACCATCAAGGAAGTTCATGACGGCATATGTAGAGGTCACTTTAGTGGCCTCGCTGTTGCTAAGCGTATTCTTCACCTAGGCTATTACTAGTCGACCCTTAACCATGATTGTTACGACTACGTCAAGCATTGTGTCAAATGCCAACAACATGCCAACCTTCATCATACACCCAGTCATGCCTTGCAGGTTGCGTGTGACCTTTGGCCCTTCTCTCAATGGGGTTTGGATCTGGTCGGTGAAATCAATCCCCTTTCTTCCCAACAACATCAATGGATCATCACCACCACCAAATATTACACAAAATGGGTTGAAGCCATACCTCTCATCTCCATGAAAGCCAAGAAAATATGTGAGTTCATCAACCATCACATCATCTACCGCTTTGGCGTTCCACATTGCCTCATCATTGATAATAAAAAACAATTCAAAAATAAAACCTTGCGAAAACTTTGCGATGCCTTTGACATCTAGTTAAGTTTCTCGTCACCTTATTACCCACAAACCAATGGCCAAGCCAATTCCACTAACAAAACTCTAAACAAAATTCTCATGAAAGTGGTTAACGATACTGGAAAGGACTGGCATATGCACATTCCTTTCACTCTGTGTTCATACCGCACTAGTATTCACACTTCCACTGCCGCTACACCTTTTTCACTGGTCTACGGTACAAAATATGTTCTAACTCTTGAAGTCTAGATTCCCTCACTTCACATTTCTCTCCATGACATGCTCAATGATGATGACTTTCGTCAGGACTGTTTGGCACAACTTGAGTTATTAGACGAATGCCATCTTCATGCTCTTGACCACATTTAAGTTTATAAAAAATGTATCAAACGTGCCTATGATAAACGTGTCCATGAACAAACCTTCCAAGTCGGTGACCTTGTCCTAAAAGAAAAGCAACATGTAACCAAAGCAAAAAAAAGTAAACGGGGAAATTTTCTCCTAATTGGCTTGGACCATACATCGTGACTCATACTTACGGATCAGGTGCTTATCGTTTATCTTTACTCGAGGGTAAACTCAAACCTGAGCCCCTTAATGCCTTGCATCTTTGACCATTATATTGTTGACTTTTAGTCCTACCTCACCTTCTACCTCTTTCCATACTCATCCCTTGAGCGCTATCCACTTCCTACACCTCACCAATGATAAAAAAAGAGTAATGTGTGTACCCATCACTCTTTTATCATCTCTTAAAGATGTGTACCACGACGTTGCACATAACATGATTCTCATGGATACTTTTCGTCTATCTTTAGATGAGATCCTATGGTCGTTTTACCCTTCTTTTTGAACAAGAATCCTATTCTTCACCTTAGTCTTGTCCACGATTTAAAATCCCTCACATGGGATCCAAATCCTTGAGTCAAACTTCCAATAAAAAGATGACTCCCTCAAAAGGAAATCTTTCTCTCTATAATCATTGCTATAAATAGACTGCTCCCTCGAAGGAAAACTATGTAAATCTCTTTAAAAATAAAAGACAATATGAAGCTTCCCGCATCGATCAGCTTCACGAAGACCTCAAAGAGTTCATTTCTTCATCCCATATAGACTTCCCGCAGTGATCAATCTATCTTAAACAACAGTTAAAACAAACATCCTTTTAGTCATGGACTTGCCCATTGTGACCTTGGATTTCTTACCATAAAGGCATGCTACCTCATATCATATAAAAAATGACCCACTTTTCACCCTCTCACCATTTTCACTCTCATTTCCTACCACCTTAAGGGACCTGCTGGAACCGCGACATTTGGTGCTAATGTGACTATTCTTCACCTTTAGAATAATCAATCATGCAATGTCTTTAGGGTCTTACGTTCATCGGCCTATCTCAGGTATGACATACATGTTATGATCCTTACCAATTAGGTGGCTTTCTTACCTCCTCTTATCTTTTTAAACTGCTTCATTACATATTGATTACCTTATACCGGATTAGATTCTCGACACTTATCTTTGGGTACCTTTTCCTCTTTTATCAACTCAACATCACCTCTACCAATGTGCCTACAATCCACCCATACCTAACAGATCTAGACTTGACCATGCCCTAAAACCTACCAACTCATTCTCATACCTCCTCACATTCTTCCTTTGCTTATGGGAGAACTACATCGGCCTGAGGTCCCTCTTCGCTAGGACTATGTAAGCAACACTCCGAGGGCATGGGCCCCCTGGAGGTTAGCTCGACCACTCTCTACCCTAATCAATTCATCTTTTATTTTCCTCAAATCACATTATACCCTACTTAGTTTTCTTTTTATATCTAAAATTGGAAATTAAACCAAACAAACAACACATTACTTCACATTTTTATTATCATTAAAAAATACATTTATTATGACTACCATTTCTTTACCATAATCATTGTTGGGCCCCTAATTTAGCTTCCAAATCTTAAGGGCACGTAGGTGCACATGGCCGGAGGAAGCGCGCAAGTATAGGTGCGCAAGGCAGAGTTCAAAAGGCTTCTTGAAGAACCCAGGATGCGCGCCACGCGAAGAACAATTCAGGACTTAGCCATTTTTGGCCTTTGGGACAAAACACATGAAGAACGTGTTCCGTTTAGATAAGGTTCTAGCCTGGCGACAGGGTGTCCTGGAGGGAATATACCTTGCGATAGAAAGATCCAAAAAGTTAATCATGACATGGAGAGGCATGCACCCAGGTGACCCACACCTTGACACTTGGGGCCAGATCTGAGGCTGCAGAGGAGTTTGTTAGAGCTCAGAGGCCTATTTATATGTGCGCCCTTGGAAAAGAAAGAGAGACGAAAGTGAGGTAGCGGAGCTCTACAGAATTACTGCGAGAACTATGGGATGAAAATGGGTACAGAATTATAGTAAGGATGTAATGGGAAAATGGGGAATGAAATTTTTGTCTTGTGAGAATACATGTATGGATCCACATATGGCACATGACTACGGTCTGCCTTCTGTAATCTTTTATAAGTAAACACTATGAATGAATGTGATAAGGTTTCCGTGACAAATGTATCAAGACTCTTTCTCTGTATTATCTACATATTATTATTGCACTTCAGTTCTTATATAATCGTGAATCTTGCTTAAATGGTTAAGTATAGTAGTAGATGTACAACTCTTAGTTCTATTATTTTTGTTGCGCACTTTGGTTCTATTATGACTGAAGGGGTGTAGAAGCCGTCCTGAGCTCTATAGCCCTTCATGTATGTTAAATCACTAAGTCAGAATCACGAGCTATGCCTTCCACTAGACTCACATAAAAGAGAGACTCGGCTCCCTCTCGTGCGCCTCGGGTGAGCGCCCAGAACCCACTGGGTGATAGGCTGGCGCACATGAGGTTCCCTTGTTCTTAGTGGGTGCAAAAGTGACTACATATTGGTTCCGTTGCTGGGACCTCTTTTCAAAGTTGTAGGGGAACATGGCATATATCATGATCTCTGTAAAAAGTGATGGCGGAGCACTTAACACTTGAAGGTGTTGAAGATTGGTTTAAGAGCATGGAGGATGAATTTTCTCAGAGATTTAGTACCAGATCTGGGTTTGATATGCGAAGATGGGTGGAAGACACTCTTTATCATGAGTTGTATGAAACCTTCTTCTGTTGTTTCCTAGTAGAGTTATTCGAATGGCTCTCGGCTTATACATCTAGATCGGGGTGGCATTATAGATCATACCCTTGGACCCAAGAAACATATCAGAACCTGCAAGATGTTGATCTAATGTGGACCCATGCTATAGATCATTGGTGGAAGGGAGTACTGGCTAGCTACACTCTGGAATATGCCATTTCCACGTATTCCTGTCTAGAAGTTGCTGAGTTTGAGTTCTTGCGAGAGCCCAGGGGATCATTTTTGTGTGTTATTCCCCTTGCAATCAAAATCTTGATGGTAACCATGGGTTTAGAGGCATTCCCTATGGCTGGCTAAACCACCCTGAGCGCTAGGTGAGGAAGCCAGGTTGGGGAAGGATGGCTGATCTGACGACTGAACAGGAAAGGGAGGAGAGGCGGCTCAAGTATAACGAAGCATGTGAAAAGGAGATCGATAGACAACGTGGGATTACAAGTGGGTTATGGAGCCAGACATGGTGGAAAGGAGTTGAGGTTCACGCGGAGGATGTCAAACCCGAACAGTCTGTGGTACCCATCTTGGTAAGCATGGAAGAGAAAACCTTGGGGCTTCTGATGAGAGTCCGTCGCGTAGAGAGAGAAGAGTCAGTTGGCACACATTTGACCCCACCTAGCGACAAGACCTTGGCACTTGGCTTTTTTGAATGAGGGAAGAGTACAGTTGATCCATTTGATATCGGTGGAAGCAAAGCGATCGGCGCCTAGAACATATAATTTCTCGTTTGGGACTTCTATGGCTTCACACACTATTCCGGTATTTGGTGGAATGTTTGGACAAGGCACATATACAACTGGTTTTGGAAGTGCGTTAGGAGGTGGTGGAGGAACTACGACTGGGAGTGGTACTAGTTCACAAACTGTTGACGCACATTTTAGTGGGACGACAGGAGCACTCGAGGCACGACAAACACGGAGCCCTGTACCTAATACAGGAGGATCTGGAGGTGGAAGTGGTGGAGCTGGTGGCTCAGGATCCAGTGGATCCGGTACGGAGGAGGAAACACCAGAGGAAACCAAGGGACTGGATCAGGAGGGCAAGGGCCTTAGCCACCTCCTCAAGTATTTTTCGAGATGTCTCTACACTTGCTAGATTACAGTGGAATAGAAGATGCTGCGGAGCATGTGCATAAGTGCGAGCTGCTATGGTGTGTAAAGGGAATCACGACCCAGGATCGAAAGGCTAGTCAATTTGTGATGACCTTACAAGGACGCGTGCACATAGTTGGTATAGAAAGTATGACCCTCATCAGACTGTTGTGGATTATACCGCACTGAGAAATGCATTCTTGGTGGAATTCCACATACCTGAGTTTGAACAGAAGAGCATTAGCTCTCTCAAAGAAATCTAACAGGGAATGGTAGAGAGCGTGCAGGAATATGATGTGTGCTTTAAAACTCTTTTGTCTAAACTGTCTTATGATATCCACCCTTCACAACATGCTCAGTGGTTTTTCAGAGGGTTGATCACACCCTTTAGGAGGGCCTTATCTCATAAAACGTTCACGGACCCGCGCGAAGCATTGGAAGCTGCTTTATGCGCTGAAGCAGTTGGTAGTGTTGACACTGGTGTTAGCCCATTTCTGGAGGCTCAGATTGCTGCCATGGCTAAGAAATTGGAGAAATTGTCTGCCAACACAGTTCCAGAGATTCACAGAGGAATGTGGTGCATGGATTGTAATGTGGAAGGACACACAAAGGATAATGGTGGGATATGTACTCAGAAGGCGGTACGCATCGTGGCAGTAAACTGTAAAATATGTCACGAAGACCATGATGCAAGTAGGTGCCCCCTGTTGCAGCGCGCGATCCACAAAAATGTATCTTGTTATTACAAAATATGTACCTCAACCACACATGACACCAAGGATTGTAGATTGATTGACCAGATTCATGAGGAAATTGATCTTGGTGTGTGCCAAACTAGCATTACCAGCAGTTCCAAAGGAGATGAACATCGGTATGAGGAGTGCAGAGATGGAGATGCATGTGGAAGAGGGTTTCGTGGAGGATTTCATGGTCGTGGTAACTGTGGAGGAAGAAGTGAGTTCCCACGTGGGACGTGTTTTAATTGTGGAGCCACAGACCATTATAAGCGTGAATGTCCAGATCTTCTACAATGCTCCTGGTGTGGAAAAAAACATAAGTACGAAGAATGCCCAGAGTTGTACGAACATATGAGTCAGCAGTACCAGAAGGATAAGGGTGCTGCCATGGTGAGTATTAAGAAGGCTGATGTAATGGCTTCCGCAAGTAATACATGAATCAGAACTAGAGCCTGTTATGGTAACAACGAGGGTAGAATCCACACGCGCAAGGGAAGCACCTAGGCAGAGACCTCTGGTTTTGAGAGAAGAAGTAGTACATGGGAAGTATCCAAACCTAGCTCACCAGAAAGAAGTTTACCAGGAAACCATGGATGTAATTCAAAGTTTACAAGGGGAGATCCAATGCTTAAAAGAGCAGACTAGAAAAGATGAGCAAAGGAGACCAGTAGAAGCACCAAGGGATGACTTGGATGAGGTTAAGGAGGTGTGTAAACTGCTGAGGTAGGAGAATATTATTCCCCTGCTAGGGGCATGGTTGAGAGAAAAGGTGCACATGCGCCGGGGAAGAACACGAAAGGCAGATCCTGCATGCAAACCTCCCACCTCACAGCCTTGATTATGACAAAGAGATTACCCTGAACGCAGTAGTGGATGGATGGTTGCTTAGCAACATCCTCATTGACACATAGGCGCGGAGGTTAATGTTCTCACTCTGGATGCCTGACATCAAATGGGAAGACCTGCATTACAGCCATCTTCAAATGTGTTGTATATGGAAAATAAGACAAAGGCGATGCCCATAGGTGTCTTGAAGGATGCAACCATTACAATTCAGGGGACTAGGTTCATTGGGGATTTTGAAGTCTTGGCGCTTGCCGAGGAAGATAATTTCCCAGCTCTACTTGGGTGCCCGTGGTGTTATAAGAATAATGCAGATCTCTGTTTAACAAGGGGTACATAAGCTTTGAAAACAAGGAAGAGTGGGTAGTTATACCACTGGTTGATGGGAATTCCACCCCCTATACTGAACCCCTTGGGGAGGAAGTCCTGGACAAAATATATGTGTGCTCCATAAGAGATCCAGAGACCATCCACCCTATAGAAGGAGTCATCCAGTTTGATGATGCTCAATCTGTCAGTGATACTACCAGTATAGCATGTGATAATTGGGTGCGTGGGACTTATGAATTGATTGGGTGACATCTGAAAGGATCAGTAACCAAGGTAACAATGGCGCGTATAGTTTGGCACCTGGGAGGGAAGACAATAACAAAGTATTCTGGGGATGCATACCCTGAGGTCTTTTTGAGAGAGATGGAAGCTCGCTAGAGGGAGGACGAGCGACGAAGTATGCTAGGTTATGTTTTGATAGGCACAGCAGCAAGGTGGTGGGCCACACATAGTGAGAACTTGTTGGAATGGCAGTGAAGTTTGAATTGCGCTCACTGTCTGATTCTCGAAAAGCAACATACCCACCGCTATTAAGGATTACAATGGAAATGGACCCGCCTCTTCCCACATCCAGGCATGTGAGAGGGTCTGGGGAGAAGGCGCGGAAGCTTTACCACCCTCTCTTTGGGTGCATAAGTTGTATTTGACACTACAAGGTTTGTGCGCACACGCGTGGTATATCCATTCTGAAACACGCCGCCAAACGGGAAGTTGGCAGGAATTAACGGCTGACTTGGTCCACACATTCGAGTACCGAAGTACCAAGCAACTAGTTGATGAGGTGTTGTAGACTATCAAGCACCTCACTCTGGGGGATTGTGCCATGGCGGAAGATAGGTTAGTAAACTTACTCGGTGGACCTAGTTTAGAAGCGCGGTTCGAAGAGGAGGAACCAGAAGACATACAATTTGAGCGCGCGTGTGCTGAAAAGGAGAAAGGAAAGATGGTATACCTTGTTGATGGAGAGGAGATAGAGAGCCTGAATGTCAACCATTTGGTTGGGGTGCATGAAGTAGTTGACAGTGTAGATGCATGTGTGCGCGCATATCATGAACCACTCAAAACCAAGAAAGTTAACATCAGGCTCGGAAGAGGAACCCAAGGAGGCTATCATTGGGGACTATTGGTCAGACAAGGAAGTATCAAAGATCATCGATCTCTTATGTGAATTTGAGGATTTATTCCCGCGCGGATACCATGAGTTGAAAGGCATCCACCATTCATTGGGGGAAATGAGGATAAGGTTGAAAGATGGTGCGCGTTCGGTCAGGAAAAGGCCTTACAGGATGAATCCCAACATGCGCGTAAGGGTTAAAGAAGAACTAGACAAGATGATAGCATCTGGTATCATTGAGGCTATGGAGGAATCAGAGTGGATAAGTCCAATGGTGATCAGCATAAAGAAGGATGGGTGGATTAGGATATGTGTGGATTACAGGGAATTAAACCCTGTTTGTATCATAGATCCTTTTCCCACCCCTTTACTGAAGAGATTTTGGAAGGAGTTGTTGGGCACGAGGTCTATTCCTTTACGGATGGATTCTTGGGATATCACCAAGTAAGGATTGCCAAGGAAGACCAAGATAAGACAACTTTCACCACCGAGTGGGGAAGCTTTGCATATACAGTCATGCCCTTTGGGCTGAAGAATGTGCCCGCTGTATTTTCATGCATAGTGGTACAAGCATTTAAGGACTTCATCCACAAGTTCCTTCAGGTATATTTGGATGATTGGACAGTGTATGGATTGGTCAGGGACCATTGTGATAACTTAAGGTTGATGTTTGAAAGATGTTGGTAGTTGAGGATCTCCCTCAACATCAAGAAATGTATCTTCACAACTCCTTTTGGGACATTGTTGGGGCATATCATATGTAAAGAGGGCTTACTGGTAGATCCCGCGAAGGTTGTAGTTATTGTGGGATTAGGGGAGCCTACCAGCCAAAGCGTCGTGCGTGGATTTCTTGGACACACTGGGTACTACAGAAATTTCATTAAGGGATATGCCAAGATCACCGCGCCTTTGGAAATATTGCTCAGACACAAGAGTGCCTTTCAGTGGGGAGAGGCGCAACAGAGGGCATTTGACACTCTAAAAGAAAGGCTTATCACCGCACCTATTCTACGATTCCCATCATGGGATAAACCTTTCCATGTCCACGTGGATGCCTCTGGTACAACAATAGGAGCTGTTCTTGCTCAACCAGGAGAGGGGATTGTTGATCATCCTTTGTGTTTTGCAAGTAGAAAGTTGACACCAGCAGAACAGAATTATACAACGACCGAGCGCGAGGCATTGTCAATGATCTACATGCTCCACAAATTTAGGCAATATCTACTGGCAACTCCTTTCATATTCTACACTGACCATATGGCCTTGAAGTATCTGGTAAACAAAGCAGTGTTACAAGGGCGCATATGTCGTTGGGTTCTTTTATTTCAGGAGTTTGAATTCAAAGTGGTGGTAAAACTGGGAAAGAACAATTGTGGGGCAGATCATTTATCAAGGATTGATTTGGGAGAGGACGCATAGAGTATCAAGGAAACCATGTCGGATGCACAACTGTTCAGGTTGCGGCACGCGCCCTCTGAACTAGAAGACATTGTTATCTTTCTCAAGGAAGGTGTGGCGCCCGAAGGGATGAATGCTCTGGAAAGGAAAAGGTTAGCCATACGCGCAACGCCCTTCATGTTGATCAATGGGGATTTGTATAAAATGGGCCGCGATGAGGTTTTGCACCGGTGTGTACTAGAACATGAACGCGTATCTATAATAGAAGAGGCCCATGGTGGGATTTCTGGAGGACACTATGCAGGGAATGTAACTGCACGCAAGATCCTAGTCACTGGACTATGGTGGGAGATGATTCACCAAGGATTGTATTGAGTTTTGCAAGGCCTGTGACCACTGCCAGTGCCTTGGAAAACCTGGAAAAAGGGACGAAATGCCCTTGCGCCCCATCACCAGTGTGGAACCTTTTGAAAAGTGGGCAATAGATTTCCTTCAGACCAATCTCACCAGCTGCGCAAAGGACTAACTCGTGGTATATTATTACCTGTACTGATTATCTGACAAGGTGGGTAGAGGCCACACCCACTAGGGATTGCACCGTAGCCATGGCTACTGGATTTTTGTGGGAGAACATTATCAATAGGTATGGGTGCCCATTAAGTTTAACAAGTGATAGGGGCACTCACTTCTTAAATGAAACAATCAGGATTCTATTAGCAGAATTCATGGTAGCCCATCACAAGACTACCCCTTATCACCCTCAGGCAAATGGGACTGCAGAGGCATTCAACAAAATCCTTAGTCACACATTAACTAAGATATGTGACGTGGGTAGGAAGGATTGGGATGACAAGGTGTCAGCAGTCCTTTGGGCATACAGAACAATGTATAAAAGGTTGAACAAGGCCACACCATTTCAACTGGTGTTTGGCGCGGAGGCTATTTTACCGGTTGAATTTATGCTACCATCGCTGCGTATAGCATGCGCAAGAGGGTTGGATGATGAACAAGCACTGGAAGGAAGAATTGATGAATTAATAAAGTTGGATGAAAGGTGCTCACTAGAAAGATGGAGCCAAACAACTCAAAAAGCTAAACAAAAGGCATGGCATGACCGCCACATTAAAAACAAATAGTTTGAGGTTGGCCAGATGGTATTGTTATATGATTCTAAATTTCTACGCCATCCTGGAAAGTTGAAGGTGCATTGGTTGGGTCCTTATGTAATTTCATACATCCTTGATTTGGGTGTGTGCCAGCTACAAGCGTTGGATGAAACAAAATTACCTGGACACTTCAATGGGAGTAGGCTTAAGCCCTACTATAAATAATGCTTCTTGGTGTTTGTAAATAAGGTAGTTCTTCCAGTTAGTTTAGAGTTTCCTTTTATGCTTTTCCTTTCTTGTTTTTCCCTTTCACGTTGTTGTCTTGTTTTGTGCCTTGGGCACCGGAAACCTTATTACTTTTTAAACTTATGATTGTGCAGAGGACCACGCATCGATTTAGTGTGGGGTGAGGTGATTAAGAGAGGCATGAAGTTATTCTGCAGGAAGATTGAGTTGGTAAGACTGTTCGAACTGGCCCTGTTGAAAAGATGCATTAGGAAGGCAGATGGATGACAAAATAGAGTTCCATTGGAAATCCACGTACAAAGGAGGAAAAATGGCAAAAACACGAGGTAGGCGAAAGCAAGAATCATGAGGATGGAAGAGGTTCCTTTGGCGCTGGTAACATGCACACAAAAGTCTTCTGTCAAGATGGATTGTCTGTGCCAGAAGGTTGGAAAAACCATTTCGTGCAAGGGTTGGTTACGCGGGTGAAAAACATTTCACACAAGGATTGGGCGTGTAAGGAAAAGCATTGAAGTCGGGTTTGTTTGAAAATGTTGCATTAAATATTGTCATATGGTGGTAGGTAGCCTAGCCTTTAATGTGTAAAAGTGGGAAAAACTATAAATACAAGGATGGTAAGTTCATTATTTTACTTTGTGAAAACAAGGAGAATAATTTCCTTTGAAGAGCTAGGGTTCAAGAGCTAACTCGTACGAAGGAGAATCTCATAAACTCACGCACAATCATTCTAGTTAATCTACAAAGTAGAGCAGAAAGTGATTTATGGGTTTGAGGAAAGTTGTGAAAGAACACCATGATCGAAAGAGGGAAATCAGAAATTAGCGTTTGTACCCTAGGGCATGGGGCGCGTGAATAAAACTATCAGATAACCCGAAGGCAACCAAGGAATGAAAGCAAAGGGTAAAATGATGGCCACGAGACTAGTTGATAAGCCTGCAGTACAATCCAAGAAGGGAAAGGGGAAGGGAAAAGGAAAGAAGAAAGAAGATGAAATCCCCTTGGATACTAAAGAGGAATGGTACTCAAAGATGCAATACCTAGATGAGGTTTTGCTAGGGCAAGAGTGGGAGTCCCACATTAGACAGATGACCGTAATTGATTATAATCACCGATCGAGTATAATTGCGAAGGAAATGGTGCTGGAGCTGGTGCACCCCACAAACAAATGAACACCTGACGGGATGCCGATTTACAACGATGTAGTCAAGGTGAAAATGGAGAAGGTAGGGCTTCTCTAGCTTTACGAGTTTCCCTACTTTGGGAATCCTGAGTGCCTATACCAATGGTTAATGACGCGCGTGCAAAAAGATTTCTTCTGCTTCACAGGGCGCAAGATGCGCATAACTCCACAGTTAATCTCACACTTTACATGCTTGAGCTGTGAAGGGGACATGATCCTAGATGACCTCCAAGATGAGGAGGTAATTAAGGAAACCATCTTAAAGAAAAATAATGTAACTCTAGTGCTTAAAAGTTGTTATGAAGGGAACACATAATCTATTTACTCTTGAACTAATAAACTTCCCTTGTTTGATATGAAGCTTCCTTATTGTAACTAAGATAAATTACAAAACCAAAAAACATGTAACTTATAAAAAAAACCCTTAGAATAAAGACTAGTAGCCTCCTGTGGGCACATATGTTCCTATGAACAATTAGGCTACATCATTCTATTGCGATAAGGGAAATAAGAAAAATTAGAGGGAATCATTACAAGTGAAATGTCAAGTAAAATAAAGATAATGTAGTCTAGTTTAAATATGAATTAATGACTACATGATAAGTGATTTTCAAATAATTAAGGTCAATAACGAAATATGGAGGTAATAAATATGTAAACCGGGAAAGTGTTGTGTCATGGATGGTGCCTATATGGGAGTTATATTATAGTTGAATTATTTATTTGTGTTTTTTCATTTGGGGAAAAGTGTCTTGGATGTGCATCATATATTTTTCATGTTATGTATGTGGGATAATGTTTATGAAAGCATCTCATGTGTTATCCATTGTCCTAAGCAATCCCTTGTTGTTGTCATGTATTGATCAATGTAAGTAAAAAAAAAATTATTCAGATAATCATATTGTTGTATTTTGGTGTTGAAAATGTAGGCTTGATAGTTTCCTGAGTATAGACTTCCATTAGGGTTATGCCTATTCACCTTTTTAATCTCTCATTTTCACCCAATATCCAAATACAATTATAATCAAACAAACTTACCATTCACTTGGGATATGCTCGCATAACAATTATTATTGGGATGTTTTTCATTCTATTAACTATATGTCAGTTAATTTCTCTTCTTGTCTTCTTGATGACACTAATGATGAAATTTATTAGTCTTCTATTACCTCAGATGATGAAATGGATATGTTTCATTATATTATTCTCTCCATCAAGTAAATTCTTGACCAATTTATTGCTTTTTCTGATATTGAAATGAAAAATGAGACTATTACTAATTTTACAAAATTTTGCAAGTGAATGTTATCTTCTCTCTTCTACTATGAATGATGATGTAGTTATAAGTTCTACTCCTTCTCTTTCCATTCTAAGTAACAATGTTATTCCTAGTTGTATTCCTCCTCTTCTAGTTTAATGTAATAATTATGTATCCACTTGTGTCTCTGCACGTATTATCATACATGATAATGTGGAAAATGTTGGTATTGAATCTATCTTTCCTAACACAATTGTACATGTTATAGTTTATCCCCCTACTCTTGTGTTTTCTCAAAATGATCATGATGCCATTAATTTCATAATTCCTACTACAAATGATTTGCACATACTTATTAACTATGAAGATTTAGATTTTGAATGTTATTTTTAGCCTATAGTTCCTAATGTTACACAATTTCCTACAATTAGTGCTCATATTCATGATGTTTTACCTCTTACTCATGTCCCTATGGATACTCTTAATGGCCAAATATAACCCCTTAAAGAGCCCCTTTATTATATGTGTGATACATTCTCAAGAGATCAATTCTTTAATACAATCTGAGGAGTTTCACAACATAAAGTATATACCTTATCCTTAGAAAGATAATTATTCTTGGATAAATATAATGCTATTCATATAAGCAAATTAAGGCATACGATCTTCCACTATGAATTCCTCAAATATGTCATCGTTCCTAATTTTTAATGTTTTGGTCAAACTACTGATTATTATCTACATATTAAAGGTTGTATACATTCCATGGCCTCATGGGTATTGCAACACATTGATTTAATCATTTATCTAGTGGATCTTGAGTACCTTTTTAGAGATTGAAGAGGAATTACTCATCCAATTTATTGAAAATAAAGGCTTTGAGGTTACTTGTGAGTGTTTTCCATCTTTACATCGAGGAAAATTTGAACCTATGTCTAATTACATTTTATGCTTTAACGTAAGTATGCAAAATTTTACTTATAAGTTAAGGCTACTGATTTTAAAGTTCCATATATATTTTGTTGACATCACATTCACCATTATAAGGAGAATATATTTTATGACACATGTGATTCCTCTAGTGACCTTTTCCTTCGTATTAATGAGTTGGAGAATGAACTTTATTTCCTATATGTATCCACACACTCACATGTGGATATTCTTATCCCCACTATATAAATTGATACAGATTATGTGATTTATGTATCTTCTAATCTAGGTCAAGTGAAGGTATTACACAATGATAATAAATTCCATCATACTAATGTTATACCTAAATCCCCTATGAGTCCTCTAGTTTCTTAACACTAAGTAAAAACCAATTCATTTTGATAAATCTTGTTATTATCCACAATATATTTTCTTGGACTACTCAGTAAGCATCTAATTTGATTACCATTTAATGATGATCACTCATCTTATCATCTTGTGTGTGAAAGAGGATGAAATATTTGTACTTATAATGATATCAACGAACCACTATGACAATGATTATTATATATTAGCTCATAAGCTCAAGTTACATGTTAAAAAGGGAATTATTTATTTTGATACACTATAATGTAAGATATCTCCTTCTCCTCCTATAAGGCATCAACTTGTGAAGGATATAATCTCCCATGATGGTCCTTCTCATGATGTACTAATTTCTTGATCTCTAGCAAGAAATGTTTTGTAAAGAGTAGAATCTCTTAGTCATATGTCTCCAGCTCCTAAATTTAAATCGGTTGTTTAGGATGAAAATTTTATTTTACAAGATAATAAATTAAAAATTAACAACACATGCTTTTTTATACTAAAACTTCCAATGTCCAATAAAGTAGTAATATATTTTATAGTAAAAGTGTATCTTTAGAGTTTGGAGTTAATATTTGTTCTCTTTTTAGCTAGCTACATTGAATCACACACGCATTCTCAATCATGGTACTCTATTTCTCATCATACACATATCTCAATTAAAAAACAAAAAATACAATGCACTAGTCAATATGTGTGTGTGTGTGTGTGTGTGTGTGTGTGTGTGTGTGTGTGTGTGTGTGTGTGTTTGATTGATTTTTTTTGGTACACACACATGGGTAGATTCACAAATTAAGGGGTCAATTTTGAGGCCATTTTGTCCATTTTTTGCAAACGGAATATTCCTTTTATAATTTGTTTCTCAAACTTATTTTGAATAGGTACGAAAAATATGAAGAAAAAGGGTGTACACCATTTGTTTTAAATAGGTTATTTCCTCTTTGCGTTAAAAAAATTATACACCTTTTTAAACACAAATGACATGCACCCATTTTACCACAAAGGGTGTACACCCTTTATAGAGGATAAAATAGAAAAATAGACCTACAAAAAATTAGCAAACTTGCGACTTGAAAGGAGGAGTTAGATATCATGTACACCCTTTGGAAAACATTGTGCCCATTTTACTTCATCCTGCATGTACCAACATGTCTCCGACAGGCTCAGATGAGTTTATTTTTTCAATTTATTTTGTTATTTTTTTTTTAATAAATTAGAGGTTTTGAAATAGATTATAAACGTTTTAATTATGTTTTTCAGAAATATTTGTTAATGAATGTATTGTTTGATGGAAATGTCGGGGGTGTAGAAAAAATTGATAATCCACAAGAAAACATACCAAAAAACCCTAGAAATTCATAAGAGGCCCATAAAAACAAAGAAGAGAAATTATTACAATGATATAACACAAACCCACAACAATTGAAAATAAGCATAAATAGCTTACATGATTCCTCAACCAAAAATGCCTAAAGTTCTCTTGGAAATATGCTAGAAAGTGTTTGCAATGAAGAAATTTTTTTGGGGGAAATTATATTTAATATAAAGTGAAAGGAATGCATGCAAACAATTATTTGTTGATGGATTGTCCTATGATGCCATAAAGGGAATGAAAATATCAAAACAAGACTTTTTTTCTTTGTTTGGTAAGCCTAGAAGTAATTATTCATCGCCAATGAGAATGAAACATATTAGCATTAGTGTATTCAAGAAAAAATGAAAACAAATTTGGTATAGGTGGTGGATGGTCTTTGATGAGCCTCTCCGTAATAAGGATCCATTGTATATTTTTATGAAAACTAATTTATGAGTTTATGCTTGATAGGAAGAAAAATTATTTTTATTTTAGATCATCCTAGGGAAAAGGAGGTGACTCATCATATGAGATACCTAGTGTTAGGTGAGACAAAAATGTATATGACCATCCCTATGTTTCCATCCATAGTAAAATTAATCACAATGCAAACAAGAGATACTATTTAGGAGCTTTCCAATTTGACAAATACAATTGATTTAACATGGGAGGTATACAGTGGGTACACATGGTTCTCAAACTATAGGGGCTATAGGCGGAAGTGCGAGTCGTAGTGCCCCTCATAGTTTTGATGATTTAGGTGGCAGTGCATCCATTATTTTAGGTGGGGATATAGGTAGCACTGAAGTGGCGTTACATTTTTGTATGCATCATTTAGGAGGATTTTTGCTGAGACCATACACATAAAATACCATATACACAACATGCTACATTAGTTTGTAGAGCCTGATGATTACCACTTTACAATACTCTATACACACTGGTTGATGCCATATATGGTTACTCTGACATCTAAGAGATTTTACATAGAGAGATGTATTGCAACGATCTCCATGTATACACTCCAATTATTAGAGAAATTAAAGGGAGGTGTCAACTGATACACTGAGGAATGTAACTATTTTTAATTACTTATGAACATAGATGTAATTAGTAATAGTTTTGTTGTATCTAAAGTAATAATGAATTTGTATCTTAATATACATTTACAAGTAATATGATTAATAATTTTAAAGTCTTCATTTTGATTATTGTAATAGTTGATGGATGGGGGCCATGATCGACTCCACCTAGATTACATTTTGTGATTGCTAAAATGGACTATTAGTGTTGAAAATACATATATGCAGGTACATTTTCTAAATTAATTGAGGCATTGTTTAGTTATTTATTGTCTATTGATGTTGGTATATATCTAGCTCTATTTGTGACATGTGAATAACTAGTAATTTATGTTGGTGTTTGCATTGCTAGAAAATAACAGAAAAAAAATATTAAGAGGGTATGTATCCCAGTACCAATTTTCTATCATGCAACAGGTGCAGACTACTCCAGCAGTGGGAACACATAGTTTAGTTGTAATTGTTTATTTCAATACAATATTAACTTTACACTTCATTTGTACTTATATTTTTTTGAATATATTTAATACTTATATGTTTTATTATACTCTATACAATATTATCTAGATTGTATACTCAAGGTCTTATAGAGTGAGGCAACCCTTCCATGTTGTCTTGATGCTCCCTCGTAACAACATCCACAACCTTTTAGAGAGGTTGTTTTAGAAGACATTTTTTGATGAAACTGTTGATGAATGCAAAATCATAGATACAATAAATTTATTTATTTATTGAGGGGATTATCACCCAGCACTCACTTTATACATTTGAAATATCCTGTATAGTATTCTCAAGTGATTAAGATTACACATTATGTCATTGATAATTGTAATGTTTCCATAATTGCAGCATGTATTACTTTCACACATTCATTTGTTTTAATTTTTTTAGTGAGATGTGACATAGCTAATCTGTATTAGAGGCACAATATTCAATGAAATGCATATATACTTGATTAGGTCTACATAGAGTGCTTGGACAAACCTTCCATTGGATTTATACTCCATAGAAGCCACAAACAAATAATTTTAGATGAGGTTGCTCTCTCAGATACATTTGTTTCTGACCCATTACGCCTGGCTGTAAAATCAAAGGAGATGAGTAAAAAATTATGTGAGTGAAGTTAAGATAATTGATTTAATAATTATCAAATATCAGTTGATACATATCTTGTTGTACTGAGATATGTCTAGCGTCATATGTAGTGTCAGATGAGTACAATATGGCCCATGTTGTATGCTTATATGGCTCAAGTTTTATGTTAATGATTTTTTTAAATACATTTTTCTAGAATATACAAGAATCCAAGTAAGACATGAAATAATTCTTGCAATAAATGTATAAATTTAATAAAATGCATATAAAATTGATTAGTTTTACATGCTTTAAATTTTACAAGACTCTAATTTCTTTTTATTTTGTCATGCATGCAAGCACAAATGGTAGGAGATAAGGGTCTCTCCTCATTTTTTGAGATTCAACGCCCATGGCTCTACATCTAGGGTGAAGAGGGGAAATTTATTTAGTGAATTTAAGAAATTGAATAAATAAGTATAGATATAGTTATACCTATCTAGTTTTACCAAGATATATGTAGGGTTAGAGAGAAATATGGCCCATTTTGTATGCTTATCTGGCTCATGTTTTATGTTAATGAATTTTTTTAATATATTTTTCTAGAATATATGATACATGTAGATGTGCATGTTTGACTTAATTTTCATGTGTATGTATATATAAAATTTTAATTTGCGTATTCCATTTTTCTGTTAATTATCTATTAAATGTTTTCTTCATATTAAAGTAACTGAGTAATGTGGTGAGATGAGGCATTTGTTTCCTGAAGTATACAATCCTATAAAATTTCTTGATTCTTTCAAAGCCCCAAATAAATCCTCAGCTTTATCAAAATTGTCACCATTGTCACCAATCTAACTACCAATATAACATTTTCACCAATCTAACTACCAATCAAAGTACATTATCACCAATATAACTACCAATATAACATTTTCACCAATCTAACTACCAATCTAACTAATAATCCAATAAATCCTGAAATGACATTCAAAATCCTAAGAAATCCTAAATTTTCCATGTGAAGTCATTTAAACAAGGTTTAACCATAAAGATTTGAACAATTCCATAGTCCCTTAAAAAAAAACCTAGATGAACATACACATTTATGGTTCTTTATTTTTAGTTTATCACATGATCCTAATATTTATGTTATTGGAAACCAATGAAATAATATAATGTTACAAATATCCTTAAATCAACAAGATCAAGAAACAAAAACAACTTACCTTGCATATGCTAATAATACTTCTCAAGTCAGTCAATATGTCTCCAATTAGTCTAAATTCTTCATGACTCTACAAATCTTGTCTTACTTGTAAAAAAAAGCTAAAGTAATCTTCTCAAGACATTACAAAAAATCCCATCTTTGTCTTCATAACAAGTGAATTCTAGACCTCAAAAAACTCTAAATATGATCATATAAATAATATTGCATACCTTGTTCCTTCAAATCTCATAGAAAAAAAAAATCCCTTGTGTCCATACACTCTTCACTTCACCAATTCAAAGGATTAAAAGTTTTTCAACCAAAGAAAGGGAAAAATTTCGTCCACTAAGCTAGATTAATGATCATCCATGCCCTATCTCACTATGACATCTCAGAAGATACCACCTCCTTTATGTTTTATAACCCACCAGACCCCATTATGAAATATTCCTTGCATTACATTGTCAAATATACCTTCAAAATAATAGTCCTCTTGTCAAATCTATTTTCTTCAAACTTTTCACATCTTCACTATTACAGACCTCTGTTTTGACCATTTTATGCATGATTTTCCATCTAAGACTCTTCAACATATGCCTTGATCCTCTGTCATATTATCTTTCCTAATACTTTCTAATCATAAATTAACATCATTCTTCATGGAATCATAGTGATATTCATATTTCATAGGCACTACATCATGGACCACACCTCTTTCATGACATCTTTCTTACTCCAACTTGTCAAAAAGGACTAAACTAACATGCTTCACAAAAATAGACCACTATCATGCAAGATGAGACTGTAAAAAGCATAAAAAACTCAACTCGTCTCATTAATACATCAAAGAATAGTTCTTCACACTAGTTTTATGATTTCACTATCCTTCATACTCAAATTTCATTGTTTTATGTCTTATAAATGCTACCCTAACTTTCAAACTTCCGATTATGACTTAACAACACTCTTCATGGACCTATAACATTATAGGATTATAACACAAAAAAATATTGGTATTATAGACCAATCTCTTTATATTCAAGGCCACAAACCTAAATTAGGCCTTAACACACAACTTTTAAGCACAAATAAGATAGAATTATTTTCTCATTACACTCTTCGAACAATCTATTTACCTATTAAGTATTCACACGACCTTCTTGATGCACATAGAACACTTAACTCTTCATGATAATGCTTCAATGAAATTTTTTTCATATATATACCTCTATGACCTTGTTATCCTACCATTTTATGATTATTTATGTATCATTCCGACCTTACAAGACTCTCCTATTCTCAAAAATATATACCACATTCTTCAAGCCTTCACAAACCCTCTTAAATCTTAACATCTTGCAACATAACTCCATAAAAGAGACTGAATTGATCAAGAAATTACATATACATACCTCTTCGATGTTTCAAATATCCATAATATTTATTGAAGCATAAAACATACCTTTTAATCATCTTTTTCCTTCTTACATAGTTGTTGAAGTCCTCCAAAAACTTACTTGATGCTCTTCCTTCTAGCATATCTCCATGAATGAAATAGAATTAATCAAGTACCTACATAACTTTGTCCTTTTTGTAGCTTCTTCATAAACCATGATATCATCCCTACAATCACACCTATATGTTTGTACCTAAACTAATAAAGAAATCACACATACCTATAACACATCTTAATTATTTCTCTTGAGAGATGAATACCTTTATAAATACACCTTAATTCTTAGGGCTCTTAGAGCAGCATGTATTCACAAGATTCCCAAATCTTCATTCCTTTCTTTCTCTCATGAGTCCATGATAATATGTCTTTAGGATCATAATGGTCGTCTTTGGAATTTCAAGCTTGATATCAACATCCTTCTTTTCCTCTGTATGAGATGATAATATATACTTTTAGTTCTCTTCAACTTATGGTTTATGTTCTTCCATTACAAACAATCCACTTGGGCTTATAGACAATTCAAGGCTAAAATTTGATTGTTTCTTGTTCTTCCCTCACATGGTCTTCATGATCTGACTTCATGATATGTTTGATTTTCTTTTGCTCTTATTTCATAACATTCTTGAATTTATTTGGTTCCTCCTTTACCTCATTAACATGGTCTGACTTCTTGATATGTTTGACTATATTTTATTCCTCCTCCACAAGGTCAAAATTATTGACATACAATCTCTTGAATCTAGGAGCATCAACCTTATTTCCTTGACTTTTCTTGCTCAACTTATAATACCTTGCAATATGACTAGTACTTTGACAATTATAGAAAACAACACAATTCTTACCTCTAGGAGCTTCAACCTTATTGCTTTGTCTAGATGGTTCATGATGACAAAACCTAGAAATATGACCTCTTTCATGATAGTTATAACACACAAAATCTCTCATTCCTCTTAACTAACATGGAATGTGATTCCTTGCATAATCCCATGATAATTAATTCTTGAAGTATATTCTTCTACATTATCTTGCTTTATGATAAAATAAATTAAATGGAAACCAATATCCATTGAAATAATTAGCATAACTTATGGAATTAGGCTATCTAACTAGATTTTTCTTCTTGAGGTTGAATTTCATGTTCATGTTAGTTTCATCCTTTTTCTTGTTTTAGTATTCTTTGAAACAAGGACCCACATTATCATTCACATTTCTATTCTTGAGGTCTCTAATGAAACCAAGACCAAATTTTTCACTTGTATATTTTTGACTACTCAGCACGTCATTTACAACCTCAGTGCTCTTGCAAAACTCTTCATAGGTCAATTTTCTTGCTTATTTATCTAGATCTTCCTTTAATTTATTCATCTATGTTTCATAACTAGTACATTCATCCTCCTTGGATTTTAGGTATTCCATCTCTGTCTTGAGTTTTCTACATTATGCTTATTTGGCCTTGAGATTAGATGATATCATCTCAACCTGAGTTTCCATCTCCTTGATGATATCATCACGATGACTATCCATGCAACTAATTTTCTCTTCATAATATTTGATCAAGAACTTTAGTTTTTAGTTCTTCTTCCATTACTTATTCAATTCATCTAGGGAACTATCCTACTGTACTTCTAGGCCTACCCCATCCTCTTCATTTTATGAATCTTCCATGAAAATGTTCAAACACTAACCACCTATTTCTTTGGTCATGAATAAAGTTTCATGTTTGGAATTTTCATCACCAATTTTAGATGTGATACACTCTTATTTTTCCTTGAATGAATTGTTCATTTTGTATTTCTTTTGTACCATTGATTTCCACATGTAATACCCTAATGACATTAAATATGACTTCATTTTTGCTTCAAGGATATCATTCAACCTTCTAAAACTATTCAAAGGGCCAAGATCTTATACTAATTTTTGGGAGCCCAATCACTGAGAGGGAGGCGAATGAGTGTCTTAAAACTTTTACTCCAATTATGATAATCTTGCACAAACCATAAAAGAAACCAATCAACATTTATTAACCATTGTGATTTTATTACACATGAAACAACCATCCACAAGAACTTGAAAAAATAGAGAGTACACATGAACATAGTAAGTATGTGGGAAACCCTCAATGGGAAGAAAACCCACAAATCATTATATTAATAAACAACTATTAATATTTAATGAAGCACCAAATCCACAAGCAGCACCACCAACTAATTTATCTAGTACAAAATAGATTTTAGGAAGCATCCACTTCAAAAGAGGCTACAATCCCCTAATTTAGTGAAGTACCAACTCTATAAATATAACTAACCCCTAGGGTTTTAACAAACACCAAATTGCAAGGAAGACTCAACACCAACTTGGCTACCTATGAATGTTTTTCACCTTCTTCATGTTTGTATCTCAATAAATGATGGAATTGTTTTCTCTTATTCTCTCTTCTTCTCTCCTATTCTTTTTATTATCTCTATCTATGATGTATAAACATACAATAAAGCCTATTGAACACTCTCAAATCCTCAAACATAAAATTATCTTCATACACAAGCTCATTTACTCTTAAAGACACTCAAAACAGACTTGTTCACCTACTCTCTCATAAAAGAGGGTGAGAAAACCCGAAGCGTGAGGATCAAAAGGTACGAAACGAACATCCATGAATGACAAGATACAAATATTTCAAGAGGAGTGAGCATCAACTAAATGTACATGCAAAGATTGAAAAATAGTGAGAACATCATTGCAATCCATAAACTCTCACTCTATCTCATAGATTCGAAGGGGTGTACAAATAGAGGGTGTTGAGTAACCCCTAGTGCTGTAATAATGAAAAATCGAGTGGAGAGGGGGATTAGCATTCCCATAATAGGAAAGTAACTCCCATGATGCACTGGCACGATAAAAAATTAAATCCTAAGGGAATCTCATGATGACCTGAAAATAAAATATAAACCTATGATCTCACCAAAATGAGATGAATCACCTAATGGTATGGAAAATGAATCACACCAATACCCCCTTCATTGTAACTTAGGATGAGCAGATAAGTCAAAAAAGAGAAATGGGTCCTGATACAAAATCTTGATGAGGTACCCATGCACATCAAAAATATCCCAAGTAGTGAAGGAAAACCTAGTGGGAAAAACATCAACCATAAGAGAAAAACACACTCTCTAATATTAGAAAGATGCCAAAAATGGGTCCCGGCCACTGAGGATCCTGAAAAGGTACCTATGTAAAGAAGGGAAATATCTCAGAAAGAAGAGGAAGAGAGAAGAAGAGGGAGTGAAGAGGAATGTAAAAGATGCCATGGACGGATCTAAACTTTGTTAACTCTAGGAAGTCTCCAAGAATATTTTCGATGACGTAGTCCTCTTCCTCTCAAATGAAGGAGAGCCACCTGTATTGAACTATGTTCCTACCCTTAGGAAAGATAAAAATATAGTTTTGTAAGTCCACCCATTCTGCGAAGGAAACTAAAGGAAAAAACATAAAGAACTCTAAGTCTGGTCCATAGAAGTGTGACATAGGTATAAAAAATGAACACCAAGGAACCAAAGGTAATGCCACACATGAAGAACTATCAGAGTGTGAAGAGGGAACACCCATAGAGAGGATGTCCAAGTGATGTGAAGAAAAAATAATAACCCCAAAAATAGAAAAGGGATCCACTAGAAAGGGTGGATCAAGGAAGGTCTCTTGCAAGGTGGAAGTGATAAAAGTCCTAGAAGGGGCAATGCAAATAACAGAGATGAAAAAATCCTCCAAAATGGAAGTGGAAAGGAGGCTTGTGTAATGGAAGAATGAGGCTGAGATGAAGGTTTCTCGATGTCTGATGAGATGTGGGAAGTGTCACAACTCTCTGGAATAGGGAGAGAACGAGGAAAGGAGTCCTTGATGGTACTCTCAGCATCAAAACTAGGTGCAAAATCCTCATCATTAGAAGTAGAATCAAGTGAGACAATGGCAATGGAACTACCATCAGATGAAGAAGAAGAGGAGACAACTGGATCAACAAAAACAATAATGATGACACTTGTGAAGGGTCTCCAAACATGGACTGAAATATACTTTAGATGCAGTGGGGAGGATCTGAGTTTGCCACGTGAATGTAGAGAGGTATGGTGATGGAAAACATCAAGTGACCAATGACATTGTCTAAAGTGTCAAGAAATTCCTCAAGATGACTAGAATTAGTGAGTTTAGGAATTGGCCCAAGTAAGAAGTGTGAAAGACCCACATGGTTGAAGTAGCGTTCCATAGAAGCACACCATGTTGAATAGTTCTCTCTACCAAGAAGAAGTGATAGAGGTTGTAAGGTGATCCTATGATGATAGAGTCTGGAATGATCATCCTCCATAATGTGGAAGAAAGAAGTGTAAAGTACACAAGAAGAAGGGTGAACGAATACAAGATGTCAGACTCATCTGATGATGTGTTTGCAAGAAATATAACACCCAAGAAGAATAGTGGTAACCCCATGCCTATGGCACTTTATAAGATAGTGTGTGACTACAATAGGGTGTGACTACAATAGGGTGTGTTTATGTGACGTTGGAAAATTGACCACTCGCCTCGTGGTAGGTGACAAGTCATGCAAGAGGGGAGGCCACAATAAAGTCTTCGGAAGCAGAGGAACACACACAATCAAACACAAAAGGAAAAATAAAAAATAAGGGTACACTACTTAGTGTGAGAGAAAGGGTGTCTCACAACGTAAAAGAAAAGGCTCTCTTACTGTAAGGTTGTGGAAAATGCGTCCACTAGCCATAGGCGAAGAGGATCACTATAATGCAATAACAAGCCAAATGGTGCCCACAATGCAAAAAATGGATCCACAAAGCACACAAAACCACAAAACATGCCACAAAGGGGTCTAAATAGGACTTAGACACCCAGAAAGGGAAACACACACCCAAAAAATGACCAGTGAATTTTTTTTTCCAATAACCCTAGTTTTGGAATAATTTTTGCTTAAATTTTCTATTTTTGGAAAATGCGTGAAAAAAATAAAAGGGGCTATAATTTAAAATAGGGTACAAAATTGATTAATTTCCTAAATCCACTTACAAGAAAACCCCCTCAGAATGAATATTAGATCTTAATTTAAGGTATATATTAAGACATAATGTTAATATATGAAATACCAAAATAGTGAAAATGTGGTTTAGAATGTACAATATTTTAGAAATGAAGGAGATGGAGGGAGGAGAAGGAAGTGAGAGGAAAATTTAAAATGTGGAAAGGAAGAAAAATGATGGAATACAAATTGCACCTGTTATGGACAGCGGGGTCTCTATTCAAGGAAATATTGTGGCAGATGCAAGTTCCAAAGAACTTTTCACATGGTCAGGCCTCTTGAAAAATGGGTCTATCAAAGTTAAAAGCTTAAACCTTCAACCAAGGAATGATGTATCAAGTATCATCTTGGGGGTCTAGATTTTATTGTGGATCGTATCATTATTCATATGGAAAATGCTCTAGTTAGTAAGATGGTTGGTGGGTGTCCCAACATTGACTTGATTCGGAATTGGTCTCTACAAAAATGGAAGTTTGGAGGTGAGTGTATTCCGTAATGGATTAACTTTTTTTAAATTCAATAATATTGAAGATCCTAAAAGGGTGCTTGTGGAGGGACCTTGACTTTTAGGTATGATGGGCCTTTCATGATGAAATGGTCTCCCAAATTTAATCAAGAGAAGGAAAACATAAACCAATTTCTGGTTTGGGTTAGGTTACCTGGGATTCCTCTTGAAATGTAGGATCTTGATGTGATTAAGGTGATTTTTTCATCTCTTATAACCTATGTGACTATTGAAAATTACATTTTTAAATAGATAATATTACTCTACACCAATTTTTGTATCTATTCCTAAATTGGGGCTTTGATTCCATAGACCATTATTCTTAAATCTAAACTTGGTATCTAGCCTCAAAATATTGAATTTGAGAGTTTTCCTGTGAAGTAATATAAGTTTCAAGGGTGGGGGAATTCCCAACAAAAATGTAAAGTGAAAATTTCCAAGATCTACAAGACAAGGAAGTGCCCCAAATCAAGAAAGGGGAGGAAAAGGGTAAAGACACTATTGTTCCTAACAAGAAAACGGAGGATGAAAGAGTTATGAATCCTAACAAATGAATTGTTATTGATGATCATTGTTCTAAAATTTCTTCTAATGGCTAGAATCAGGTTCTTTCTAGTAGTGGTGTGATGAAAGGTCCTCGTAAAAATTTCTAGTACATATGAAGATGGATTCATTGTAGTTAGATACAAGATAAAAAGGTAAAATCCTTCTCTGATCCTAAGATTAAATATGTTAATATTCATGTTCAGTTTGATAAGTAATATGTAGTAGGAACTTAGACCCTCTCTTATAAATCCTATCAAGGAATGCGGGAAAAGATATTCCCAATAAACTGATAAGTAATGTCTCAACCTTGAAATATAATAAGGATTCAGAAGGCTCTAGGAAATATTCTTCATGTGTTGCTAGTTCCTCTTTGGAGGAAATCCAAGTTTCTCTGGTTAAAGGAATGGAGGAATCTGAATTAGGTTTCATTGAATCTAATGAAAAACATCAAGAATAACGAATAAACTCTTTAATAATTTCTAAGAAACATATCTCTCTGAATGAGGAAGATCTTGGAA
The DNA here is from genome assembly GCA_019776745.2 of Taxus chinensis. Taxonomy (NCBI): domain Eukaryota; kingdom Viridiplantae; phylum Streptophyta; class Pinopsida; order Cupressales; family Taxaceae; genus Taxus; species Taxus chinensis. The sequence continues at coordinate 747,113,591 of CM034154.1, forward strand.
AAGATGTGGATGGGAAGGATGAGGAGGAGAAATAGGTTCTTACCCCCTATTTGGAAAAATTGAATCTAAGCCCAAAGAAATTTGGGATGCTAAATCTAGTTCAAAAAAAGAACAGTTCATCCTCCAAAGTGACTAGTAATAACCTAATTAATATCACTACTTTGGATAACAAAGTTGGATCTAGGAGGACTAATAGACAAGATGCTATAAATAAAAACATTCAAAAATAAATTGATGATGAAAGTCAATCCAAGTTAGATATGAGGAGATTTAGAAAAACCAAAAAATTAGAACGTTAAATGAATGTGATCACTTGGAACATTAGGGGTCTTAATAACCCCACTAAGTGTAGGTTACTTAAATATTTTTGGTTGAATCATAGGATGGATATTCTTGATATTCAGGAAACCAAACTGAGTGTTGAGTAGTTCCTTTTAAGCAAAGATGATTTTTGAATTTTAAGATGATTTTTGAATTTTTTGGGGGTAGTGGTTGTTAGCTCTAAAGGTGTATTAGGGAGTTTTCCTTGGTTTGGGATCCTTCTTGATTAAAGTGTATCAAGCTATTGAGTATATAAAATCATTTGGCTGTATTATTTAAAGAGTTAAGAAATAATTCCTATTGGGTTTTTCTAATATTTATGCTCATAACAATTTTATGGACAAATGTGGATTGTGGAACCAGATGTATGATTTTTATAAAATCATTGACAAAATCGAATGGATGCTTGTGGGGGGATTTTAGTACTCCACTAATTCTAGGGGAAAAGAAGGGAGGTATTATGCACTTCACTATTAGTATGGTATACTTTCTATACTTTATTTATACTAACAACCTTATGGATATTGAGTTGAAAGGAAGTAAATATATTTAGACTAATAGAAGAATGGGAGATCAACTTATCTAAGTTAGGTTGGATAGGGTCTTGAATTTAGAAGAGAAGTTAAAGAAATATATTACTTTGTATTCCCTTCCTCGAAATATATTACTTTGTATTCCCTTCCTCGTATAGGTTTTGATCATATTCCTATCCTTTTCATTATAAAAGAAGCAAAAAGAAGAAGGATCTCCTTTAGGTTTGAGAAGATGCATTTGTAATATGAAGGTATTAAGGATCTAGTAAAGGATTGGTGGAATATCAATATCCATGGGTCTTCTTTATTTATAGTCACGAAAAAATTAGCTAATGTCAAGAAGAACCTTAAATATTGAAACAAGAACAACTTAGGGAATATCTTCTTAACCAAAAATGAATTGGAGTAGGAGTTTTATTTTCTTTAGAAGTGTTTTGAAAAGGAAGATATGGAGATGAGTTTTGAATTTCAAATTAAGGAAAATGAGATCCTTTCTGATTATCATAATATTTTGGCTAAATAGGAGACTTATTCGAGATAAAATTCAATAATTACTTGGTCGAAAGAAGGCGATAAAAATACCAAATTCTTTCATATTTATTCTCTAAAACTCAGATGTAGTAACAAAATTAGTAGAATAAAATGGTAAGGTGGTACCATTCTTAAGACTCTAAGGAAATATAGTAGGAGGTTGTTAGTTTCTTTACTAACCTTTTAACCTCCCATTCTATTTGTAACCTTTTTAAAAGACAATTTTTGAATTGCATTCCCAATTTGGTGTCTCTTGAAGACAACTCTATGTTGGTTAAAATCCCCTTTATGGAATAAATTGAGTATGTTGATAATTATATGAGTCTTGAAAAATGTCAGGGTCTAGATGGATTTCCAACATTATTTTTTCAATTTTCTCTTGGATTTTGTGAAGGAGGATGTTTGTTTTGCTATTTAGAAAATTTTCAGGAACAAGAAGATGTTGAAGGATCTAAATTGCACTGTCAGTTCCCTCATTCCTAAAGTCTTGAATGTTGTGGAGTTTAAAAGTTTTAGAAATTTTAGTCTCTGTAATACCATTGACAATATGTGCACCAAAATTTTGGATCTCAAGTTCCATCTTCTTCTCTCTTCTCTAATCTTGGACTAACAGGAAGGTTTTGTTATGGGTCAGAAAAATTTAAGATGATATTTTCACCATAATGGATACCTTACATTCTATAAAATAAAGCAACGAGGAAGTTATGGTGACTAAATTAGACATGGAAAAGGCTTATGATAGGGTGTCTCAGGATTTTCTAGATAAGGTTATTTGCAGGTTTGGTTTTGATATTCATTTTCAGATGTTGATCAAGACTTGCATCTCTACAACCAAGTTTTTTTCTCTAATTAATGACACTCTATGTGGCTTTTATCTAATTATAAAGGGTTGAGATAGGGTGATACTATCTCTCCTTTCTTATTCATTCTTATGGTAGAATCTCTTATCAATTAATGTGGCTAAAAGAGAAAGGAAAATTATGGGCATCCCTCCTATAGTTAACTATGATAAAATGGTCTACCAAAACTTTGTTTATGACACTATTATAGTTGGGGAATATACATGATGGAAGAAAGTGATTTTAAACTAATCCTTCTAGATTAAAAAGATTTTTTAGACCAAAAATAAAGCATGGAAAAAGTTTGGTATTATTTTTTAACACCCTAGATCAGAGATGCCAGAAAATATCTAATATTTAGGATTGCGAGATCAAAATTTTTACTATCAAGTACTTGGGTATGTTGATTGGTTATAAAAAACAAAAAAATGTGGGTTGGAATTTTTTCTTGACCAATTTATTAAAAGGAACGATAACTAGATCGTGCCAAGCCAAGAACATAGATGCTAATCAAACATCACGATCAATAAGATGAAAGAAATTCTCCAGAATAACTTTACATAAACCTTTACAAAAAAATGAGAAGCAATATCATATATTATTATCGAACTCAATGAAATACAATGAGAATGGAACTTGCTTATATAGGCAAGGAATAACAATCTAAGAACCAATCAAGGTCGTAGATCAAGCCATAAATCATGGAAAGAACTAGTCATCAAAGTACTAGTAAGTCCATAGATTTATGAGAGAACTAAACATCAAGGATCTAGTCAATACCATAGATCAAGGAAAGAAACTATACCTAACAACTAGAAAATATCTCCCAATATCTAAATAAATAAAAAAGAAATATCCACACACATAAGTGGGTGAGGATAAATACAATAAAGGTAAATAATGTACCTAGGTGAACATGAGCTAAGGTAAATACCTACTCTAACACCCCCCTCAAGTGAAGCTAGGGGCCAAAATAGAAGTGGCATGTCCATAGAATGAGTCTCGATAACTAGGCCTGATGAGGTACTCATGTACAATATATTAATGAAGAAATATTGAACCAAAAGAAGGAAAGAATCCTACTAGAAGGAAAAAGAAAGAAGAAGAAGAAGGAATATTTTCTCACGGACACCCCCAAGAACAAATTCCAAAACACCAAGCATTCCATGCAACTCAAGGTAGCAAGGTGATGAAAAATGCTTCTTAAAGATGTCTGCAACATGCTGCTGAGTCAGAAGGTACTCCAAGAAAATAACTCCATCCTGAATGTGTTGCCAAATGAAGTGGATGTGTATCTCGATATGCTTGGTCTGCTGGTGCTCAACTGGGCTATGATAAATGTGAATTGCACTTTGGTTGTCACACCAAAGTACAGTCGGTGAATCCTGTGGGAATATAAACTCTGTCAATAACTAGCGAAGCCAAAGAATATGTTGACTCGTTGTAACTGCTACCCTGTACTCTACCTGCTGAATATGAAAGTGCAATAACATGTTACTTTTTACACGCCCAAGCAACTGGAGAAGAACCAAGACAAAAAAGATAGCCAGAAGTGGAAGTGTCTATCATCAATAGAACCTGCCCAATCTAAATCTGTATACCCAACCAACTGAGTAGAGCCCCTAGTGTAGTGTAGGCCAAAGTGGGAAGTGCCATGCAAATAACGCAAAATCCTTTTAGTAGCCTTCTAGTGACTACTATGAGGAGAATGTGCAAACCAAGATATAAGCCCTACTGCAAATGAAATATTAGGGTGAGTAATGGGTCAAGTACATGAGACTCCCAACCAACTGCCTATACAATGTAGGATCACAAAGTGGTGTGGTACATGTGGATGTAAGAGTAACTCCAGACTGAAAAGGAGATGGACTTGGCTTACAATCAGCCATATCAAAGAACCTAAGAAGATCATGGGTGTACTTTTGCTGACTCAAATGAATCCCTGAATCTATCTGAGAAATATATAAACTAAGGAAATAATGCAATAGCCCAAGATCCGTCATGTCAAACTATGTAGAAAGATCCCTCTGAATACTTTGAATGTGGGAAGAAGAGCTGCCAGTAAGTAAAAAAATCATCAACATACAAGATAAGTATCACAATATCCCCACCAACATGCTGGAGATACACTATATGATTGGAGTGGCAATGAACAAAACCATTAGATAGAAGAAAAGAATCCATCTTCTCATACCAATCTTGAGGGGCTTGTTTGAGACTGTAGAGAGACCTTTGAAGCTGAAAAATAAGAGAAGAATCCTAAGAAATCTAGTCGGCTGCTCCATATATATTTCCTCTTGTAGATCTCCATGTAAGAAGGCACTCTTCACGTCCATCTGGTATACGGGCCACCCCTGTGATGCAACAATAACAAGTACAAGGCATACATAATCCATCTTGGCAATAGGTGTAAAAGTCTCAGAGTAATCAATACCTTCAACTTGTGAAAAACTCTTTGCAATAAGATGAGCCTTATACTTGTTAATGGACCCATCAGCTGCGTATTTGGTTTGGTATGCCCACTTACACCTAACCATATTTATTCCTTTAGGAAGAGATACCAAATCCCAAGTATGATTCTTCATCAAAGAAGAATACTCATCTACCATCGCATCATCCCACTCCGGTATCCCATGAGCCTTTGAAAAATACTGTGGATCCTCAGAAACTACCTGACACAAAATTCCAAAACCTGTAGAATGTATGTGATGATGCCTAGTGGGTGGAAGATCCTCTATGAAAGGTGTTGCCTCAGAAATGGTAGTATGAGCCCACTTAGGCATAGTGACAACATTGGTGGGAATAGGATCCTCAATGTCATCTATAATCACCTCATCAATCTCCTCAAATAAATGATCCTCAAGATGAGATGAAGAAGAAGAAATAATGGAAGAAGATGAAGAATCATGAGGAGTGAAATGCTCATCAAACTGAACATGTGTTTGAAAAATAACATCATGTGTCTCAGGATCTAAAAGATGATAAGCTCTCATGTCCTCACAATACCCTACAAAGATCAAGGGTTTACTCTTCTTATCTAAATCTTTCCTTTTCTTCTTTAGCACAAAGGCCCAAGCATGGCTTCCCAAAGACTCGAAAAAATGAGACATCTGGCTTAGTGTTGGACCAAGCTTCCTCTGGAGTCAAATGATCCAGTGCTCTGTGTGGTGTGCGATTCTGAATATAGTTAGCACAATTAACTGCTTCTACCCAATAGATAGGAGGTGTATCTCTAGAATGCATCATACAGTTAGCCATTTCCTTCAAATTTCTATTCTTCCTTTCTGCTAATCCATTATGTTGTAGAGTATGAGGAATAGAATACTAGTGAATAATGCCTTGAGTTACCAAAAATTTAGAAAACTCATTGCTGAAGTACTCCCCCCATTATCAGTGTGAAGGTTCTTTATGCTACTAGAAGATTGTTTCTCAACCAAATCCTTGAAGAATTTGAAGTTTGAAAAAACATCACTTTTGTACTTGAGAAAATAAACCGAAGTACACCTCAAGAAATTATCAATAAATGTAAGTGCATACTTAGCTCCATTAAAATATGGGGTAGGAAAAACCATCAAGTCACTATGCACAAGCTTAAGTGGTGAAGAAGCTCTCTTAGAAAAATTCTTAGGAAAAGGATCTTGGTGTTGTTTCCCTAATGCACAACCATGACAAACTCCCTCAAGACAAGAAACTCTAGGAAGACCATCTACCATACCATGAGTGCTCAACTCCTTCAAATATATGTAATTGATATATCCAAATATTTCATGCCAAAGCTTACTCTCTGAATATGAATGAGAAACCAATCATATCCCTATAGAATAAGTGTCATCAAAGCCCTTAAAGTGATATAGTCTAGAACTATGATCAATAATACCCTAAACAACAAGTGAATAAGGCTCCAACAAAGTTCTTACTTCTACCCCATGTGGTGTAAAATTCACTGTTTTCCCTTGACCATAATGACAAATTTGATATACGGAAAGAAAATTTGTAGGGATGTTAGGAACATATAGTGCATCTTAGGTATTTCCACCATCAATTTGTATATCACCTTTTCCCTCAACAGAAAGAAAGGAAGAATCTCCAACCTCAATTTTGGAAGTAGAAATCAAACCTAGAGAAACAAAAGACTCCTTGAAAGAAGTCATGTGATGGGAAGCACAAGAATCTATAACCCAATTGTCTGAAAGTGGTGACTTAGATCTTCCAACAACATTAAGTTTTTTTTCATGCTAATTAGAAGGAGGTGGAGCGAAGATAGAATTTTTATCTTTCTTGACTGCATCCTCTAAGGCTTGCATTCACTTATAAAACCTATGTTCTTCATGACCACTACCCCCACAAAAATAGCATGAAAGGGTAGACTTATTCTTAGATTTAGAAGACTCCTTGGGTTTAGAGTTGTTTTCTTTGGTTTTAGGAGCACTTTGAGATGGAGAAGGGGTGGATTTGGTTTTACTTTTTGATTTTCCCTTTCCCTTAGGATTAAATGCAACTAATGTCTTTTGAGAGGTGGAAGAGTCAACGTGAGACAATTTTGATTCTTCCTTAGTAAGTCTTTCACAAAATGTTTCTGAGTCAGGCATTTTGAATGTGTCACCTAAGCCATCCATGCTTTAGAAAAAGGTAGAAGAAAATACTTGGAATGGTCCTCTCAACTTTGATAGAATCAAGTTAACACACTCTTCATCTATCTTATCTCTTCCACTCTCCTTCAGCTGTGTCAAAAAAATCTTGAACTTGGTAAGATAGTCTATAATTGTTGGAAAATCTTCAGGATTAAGAGAGGTGATCTCAATTTCAAGTTGCATGGCTCTCAAATGATCCACCTTACCAAATAAATACTCCAATTTCTCCCATATTTTGAAAGGAGAGTCACACTTTTCCAAATGAAATAAAAGACTGTCACTGACATAAGTTCCTATCAAACCCATACACTCATCAAATTTGCACTGGTACTGAAATTTCTCATATTCTCTAGTGAACACTGGTTGTTCTTTAGAAGTTAAAGCCCATAATCCTTTCCACTTAATTATTGTTTCCATTCTTGGTTTCCATGTGTGGTAATGATGTGTTGTTAATGGATCAACATGATCTAATGTAGAAGTAGATAAATATGTCATCCTCAAAAAATCACCAAAAGAAATTCAAAAACCAAGCAATGCAACAAGATCCCCAAACAATGCAACAAGAGCCCCCCAGATTTTGGCACTTTATAATGAGTTTGCATGTTACAATATGGAAATTTATAATTATAGTATGTAATTCTCAAAATAAATATTTCTAATGGAAAGAGCATAAAAAAAAATGCACTTTTGTAAAAAAATGGCATTCAAAACCAAGTTACCCATCAAAAGATACAAGTTTTTTAATATTATGCTCTACTATTTATTTTAGCTGCCACTAAAAACATAATAAAATGCTCTTGCCTTCACCACACAAATAAAATGAAAGGGGGCTAGATTTAAGCACCTACTAGTAGGTATCACAAGCTTTATGCCCTCATATGACCATACCATATGACCAAGGGCTAAGGATTTCAATGGTTTTTTAATGTTAAGACTTAATTATATTTTATTAATTAGTGTCCACTTTTACCTAGGTTAGTTAATTATTCTTAATTAATTATGATTGCTAGCCTAAATAAAATAAATTACCATTTATTGACCCATTTTCCTTTATTACATCTCTCAAAATCACTCTAATTGGCCTCTAATAAAATTTTATAAGCTTTCCTCTATCTATTAATTAATCACACTTGATTAATTAAAACACGCCTCAAGTCCCATGAGTCACTAATGATTTATTAATATCTTCTAAATCAAGATTACCTTTTATAAAGCAACCTTATCCATTCCTAATCTTATTTTACCCTTATCCCGCATGCACTAAGTTTCACATCTCTCTCAAGCCAGAAGGTTATAAATAGAACCCTCATCCTTACTCTAAAACATACTCTTTACATGCATATAGCATAAACTATAGGCATTTTTATTTTTGAGCATCTTCCATTAGTGTTGAGCTAGCTATCTTCATCTTGCATTTCATCCATCCAAGCTTTTGGGTCATGTGGAGAGAATCAAAATGGTCTTGTAGCCATATTTTGATGAGCCTCCATTCCCAAACCCTTGAAGATCAAACAATCAACTTTGATTGCCATGGATCTATCTACGTTCCTTTATTATATTTTTGGTAATTTAAAGAGTAGAGATTCAAGTGCTTAGAATGTTAGTTTGATTTCATTTCAAATTTCTAATCCATAATGGTGGTAGTTAGTCTCTTTAAGCTCTTAGTATGATGATATTTTTTTAGTTAACTTAGTTTTGGAACTATTAAGGTGTTAGTTTCAATTCTCTTAACTTAGTTAACTAATACATGGATACATTTGACATGCCTGGTGGGACATAATTCATATTCTCTTTTATTTTAATGAGTTTTAGTAGTTTTTCCCAAGTTTTGTTATCGTAAATAATGCACATGTGAAATAGGTTAATATTTTTTGGTTATTTTACTAACTTTATATACATTGAGTCTCTCTTATGAGATTTATTGTGATGGGTTGTCATTGGATTTGAGCTAAATTAGGAAATGAGCTTTTTGGAGTTGCATACGTTAGATTCCCCTATTTTGACATCATCTCTAGGTACACGTGTAGGTTAAAATTTACAAGGAGTGTGTACATAGTAATACTCGTGCATAGGTACCAAAAATATCGAACACATACTATAGCTTGTGCAAAAACATTCTGGTACTAGTTGTACTTTGTTAGCTTTTTTTCAGGCTTGCGTATGCATTTAAATGTCGGCATATACATCTTTCTACCCGTGTACATAAAAGTTTCCCTCTATTTTTTCTGTAGTCTGATTGATCCGCACATGCACTAAAATCCCCGTGTAGATGTCCATTAATATGTGTGCACATATGCTAAGCATTCTGCATTGACCCTATAATATTGGTGCATGTATACATTCATGTACTCTCTGTCCATGTACATGTTTATTCCACTATCATTTTTCATAGAGACATGTCCACACTAAAACAGGCACGTACACACCTAAATTTGTGTATAGGCATTATAATGCAGAGTAAAGGTCTACTTTAAAATTTGGGAAAAGCTTGTGTTTTGATATACTAACTCCTTGCAGGTTTTGTCTAAGTTTCACTTCTGTTTTGTAGGGAATATTTACATGCTTTTAGATAACTTGGTTTATTTAAGTTAATGGATGTTGTTTTTTTATTTATGAGATTAGAGTCGAGTATGTTATTGCCTCGCACCTTTTAAGTGATCTTGGGAATTAGAAACAACTTCTATATCTTTGCTATAATTTGATAAACATCACATTATATTCTATTTGTTAAGGTAATGATTTTCAAAGCTAGTTAAAATGAACTATCTTACATTTTGAATTTCGTAAAGTATTTTCCATTTATTATTATAGTTGGGTTTTCTCATTTTGTATGCTCTTCCCTTGCATCTTTTAGGTGATCTTGGGAATAAAAAACAACACTTAAACCCTCTTTCATGATATTTTGATCTTGTGGAAAATTACAAATCTTTCATGAGCATGACCTAATTCGCTTGTCAAATAAAGGAGGTTCGAAACATAAAACTAGTAATACACATGTGATTGCTTGTTTCCAAATGATGAACAAATAAGCCACATTAAGAATAAAAGATAAAAAACACACCACATTAAAAACATTGGATTTACAGGTTTGGATAAGAGTACGAATCGTCTGCTTAAAACTAGGACATAACCCCTTTGACATAAGCCTTAAGCTATAACAATGGGGGTGGTCCTAGAAACCCCAAAGTAGTCCATGCAAGAGGGAACCTTGTGGACAAAATGGGAAGTGCTCTGTATGCATACTTGACTAGTATACATGTGAGATTTAGCATCAAAGTTATCTGTATCATGACCTCAGTGAGCATACATGATGAACACATTAATTACTCACTGTATTTGAAGGGGGAAAAGTAAATCTTGGATACTCATTGGGAAACCTTGGAAAACCAAGCTCGAATTAAATAACTTATGACACCTAGTTGAGTGAAACACCCAGGAAGGCATTTTTTCAAGGAGCCAACTTGACTGTATTAAATCCAATCGTTGTTGTAAAGATTCTTTGCAAAGGGAGAAATTTCTTAGAGTCTAAACCTTATTTTTCAAATAAGGGGAGAGTCCATTAAAGTTAAAACTATGTGTCATTCACCATGAAATTTGTGAAGAGTTACTTTTACTTATTTTTTCACTCACCATAAGGTGGGGCGAAACTCCGTCAAAGTGAGGCCAAACAATTTTCAACACCACTTGATCTACTTCCTTTTCCTTCATTTGAAACTCTGTTGATGAGAAGTGGAACAACCATATGTGTGTCATCAATCGATCGTGTCCACTACTTTTTCACCTGTTTACATTCATCCTTGTTTGATATTTGATGGTAAATGTTGAATGTGTGTTGGTACGTGTTCATATCTTGGTAGCCATTATATCTTGATACCCAAGTCAATATCATTATTATAGTTAGGCTTGATTATTTACTAGATTATCCTTTAAAGTGTTAAATTTATTGTATCATATCACCCCAATTTTGATAATTACATCTTATTTCTTGCAAAAATCAATCTAAGTCTCTAGATTGTAATGTTATGCTACGCACACCTTAACAATTCCTTGGTATACTTTAGCATTGGTTTTCTTTCAAACATTATCTCGATTTTGAAGGGTGTTGTTGTTAGCTTTTTGTGCATCATACTAATATTATTTTGATACTAATACCTTACTTTTCCATAAATTTTTGTTAGTGTATCTTGGTGGTATTGTTGCATTGTTCATATTTGTAACCCCCACTTTTTGAAATCTAGGTCTTGTTTGGATTTGAACTCACTTTAAGTATACTTTGTTTGGAAATCATATCAACCTCTTGTTATTACTTACACCTTTTGCACTTTCAACTTGACATAAGTGGTGACATTTTGTTGGTCATTTGACGTCAAATTACCATTTGGAAACAACTTAGTAAGTACTTCATTGATTGATTGGTTTTAAAGCAAACCTTGTGTGATTGTGTCTTATGATTATTCGTCACTTTGACTTATCCATTTAAGACAAATCACTTTGATTCATTGATTATTTATCATTCACTATTATTTGGTCATTAATTTGGCTATGTATTTTTAACTTGCATGATTTTTCCTTGTGTTTATCCATATTATAAACACATTTCTAGGAAAATCCTTTGGGTATTTGATCATCTTGATCTTCTTGTTTTTTCCCAAGTTCATGGTCAATTTTGAACATATCTTTCAAACCTTGGCAAAAACATTTCCTCTCAAGAAAATTTTGCATCAATCAAACATTGGAAATATTTCCTTTGTATCCTTTATGTTGAGAAAATTTTGATCAATCCTTTGACATTTACTCCTGCAAACTTGTTGTCCAAACCTTGTTGGATTATAAATCTTGAGGCATCACGATGTATGTTTTCCTTAGCTTCCGTTTGGAAAATAAAAAAAGCATCCCTCTATATGCAAAATATCTAGTTGGTCACCGTTATGCTGCCCAAATTGACATGAAGCCTTCTTCACTTTGAAGAAGTTCAATCACACTATTTAGATCTTGGCATTTGTATCAAACAACCCCAACCATGACTTATTATCATTTGGTTCCTCACATTTACAAAAATAGGGAACCTAAATTTTTGTGTTCACATCAAAAGAAACCTATCATGACTAAACCCCATTGGTTCTTCATGTAAGAGGACCCATTCGGGTAACCCATTCCTCACTTTCATCTCATAGTTGGTGGTATGGTTTTGACACTTTTGATCTAAATTATTATTCGAGTTCTCCATAGTCTTCTTCTTATTCTAATCCAAACATTTACTCTTCTTTTTAGGATTATAATAGAAATATTTCCTCTGATTCTTTTGACAATTTATATCTAAACTAATATTCATATTCATCTAATTTGACTCCTAAGTTGTGGTCCTCCCCTTCTTCGCAGTACATTATTCATCATACTTCTACTGCAATTATTAAGTTCCCCCTTTCATTATAGGACCTTATTTATAAAAAAATATAATTTGATTCGTAACTTACAGTCATCCCCTTCTTCGTAGGACCTCTTTTATCAGTCATCTAAATGAACTATTCCTCCTTTGAAGATTCGTGTGACTCAAAGTCCTTCTAGTCAATCATCAAAGTTGACTCCTACGTCACGGTCTATGTAATTTTGGATACGAAATCCTCCTATTCTTCCTCCACGATGTTGTCTTATATGGAAACCTATACAACCCAATTTGAAATATTCTTCTGCTCAAAATACATATGGCCCTAAGTCTAATTTGTCTCTTAAGTCATCTTCTTCTGTCAATCATCATAAAAAATCTTCTCAATCTTCCACACCTGTTGTACCTTTTCCTTCTAATAAAACCCATGTGTTCAATCAACAAAACCATATTAATTGATTTCTTTCAGAATGAAAGAACGATGATGACATTTATAGGGGCAAAAAAAAAATATCCCTCTAACAAGTTACGAGCAAGGATTCTCTTTAGACTTTGATGTGTCTATGTATTTTGAGGAAAAGGTTGACTCCTTTTATTAAGAAATGGAGGAAGAGCCTTAGATCACGCAACTTGACCCTCCTCTTATTCTTCCATCTTAACATTCTTCATTACGTGATGAAACTCCTGGGTCTTACATTGATCCATGGCCTATCTTCTCATCACCCAATCAATCTTTTTCTATCGCAATTCCTCAATTACAATCTCTTATGGGGTCAACGCCAAATATCCCTTCATCTTCAACTAGGTGTGGGTCACCTTCTAGTAGCCCTCCCTCTGCTATTTGTTGGAAATTTTCAAGTATTCCACTATTTTCTATTCATGGGGAGTGTCCTAGTATCCCTAGTAGCCCACCATCGTGTTTTTCTTCTATCAATGATTTGTGACAAGCCCACCATCATTCCTCCCATCAATTTTAAACATCCACGTTATTCTCCCACTTCTCAGGATCAGAAAAGTCATGCATTATATTATAAGAAACCCAGACAGCTTCTTTATCAAGCTAAGATAAAAATTCCAAACCCTAGTAGCCCTTCATCTTCTAGTCATGGCTCGCATCCTTATATTCCCTCTTCTTCAATTCCCAGACCATATCCTTTTCATCCGTCACATTTTTCTTCTATCAATGATTGTTACAAGCTCACCATCATTCCTCACATTCCTCCCATAAATTCTAAAAATCCACATTCTTCTCCCACTTCTCAGGATTAGACAAGTCATGCATTAGCTTATAAGAAAACTAGATAGGTTTTGTATTAAGCTAAGATCGAAATGCCACACCCTAGTTGAACTTTATCTTCTAGTAATGGCTTGCATCTTGGTAGTCCCTCTCCATCAATTATTTGACCATATCCTTTTCATCCATCATATTTTCTTTTATCAATGATTTTGGCAAGCCCACCATCATTCCTCAAATTCCTCCCATAAATTCTAAGCATCCACCTTCTTCTCTCACTTCTCAAGATCAGACAAGTCATGCATTAACTTATAAGAAACCCAGACAAGTTATTTATCAATCTAAGATCAAAACTCTAAAGAGATCCAAAGCACCCAACAACTCAAATGATCATCAAATCTAAAATCAAATGTGATTCCAAAATACACACCAACGTACCCATCAAGTATGGTGCAAAGTCCAAAAACCTATGGATATGGAAATCAAGATCCTAAATAAAAAACCCATGTTTCAAAACAAATCACAATAATTTTTTGAGTGTGATCTCACCACGATCATCAAGATCAGGGATAATATTACACTTGATAATAAAACACGCTTAGTCTCTCTTATCAAAGAAATCGTGAACATTATTGTTGGATCTTATCACATAGAATGACATGTTTCATTCTGATAACGATCAAAATCAAAATAATCATAAAACAATTCAAAAATACACAAATATGATAAAACATTAACAAAAAAAATCAAAGGTAGGGCCCATGAACAAAGATGGGGGGCCAAAAAGTGGACAAAAATATGATTTTAAGCAAAATGCGAGAACATTTTCTTAAACCATGAGCGCTGTCTAAATTATTAATTTTGGTTTTTACCAAGCGTAAAACGTGAGTGCATTAGAATGAACTCACGCTATAACATGAGTGACATTATAATGAACTCACGCTATAACATGAGTGCATTATAGCTCGCTCGTGTTCCAATGTGCTATGTAATATATGTGGTTGAGGCATGCTTCTATGTATAAAAACAAATTTTTAAGTATAAGTTTTTCTTTTATTATTATTTATATTTTATTGTTTCGTATACATTAAATTTATTTTAGTAAATATAAGATGTTAGGGTCACTCTACACCTTATGGAACTAGTCTCACAACTCCATCTATCATGGTTTAGAAGACAGTTTTTTCAGATTCTAATTTGGTCAGTACATATGTATTTTTCATGATTTCAACATTCAGCCTACAAGCTTTAAGGGTTTACATTATACAATCGATATATGTTTTGTGAAAGAATATAGGCGTTGTTTAGGTTTTGGGGCCTTTTGGATTGGTTATTGATATTTGTAGGAGTTTTAGATGTTTTATTGATTTGTTATTGATATTTGTAGGAGTTTTAGGATTCCATCATGTTCTTAGAAAACTAAACCACCTATTTCACTCATTTAGTTTCTCAACATTCATTCAAAGAATCCACTCACTTTTCTTTACCAAAATTTCCCTTACATTGCATAAGAGCAAGGTTCATTGGTAACTTCTTGGTTTTTCTACACTTCAAACTCTTCAAGCAAGCTAAAATCATCCCTAAACACCCTTCTCAATCTCAATGAGTTATGACAATTTTGCGTAACATACATCCACTTATATGGGGTTTCATAGGAGAGGCATTTGTAATAATGGGAGGATTTAAGGAGTTGTATAAACCATGCCACAATAATAATTGTATTCTCATGAATAAACCTGACAGTGATTTGGTAATGTCAAAAACTCACTTATCATAATAATGGAAAATAAATCCAACTAATAACAATTAATCATCAATAAATAAATTTGTGGTAGGACAATCAGTATCTACCACGTGCCACCTTCAAACTCCGAATTTCATTTCATTTAAATTCACTTCAAGATGAACTCGTCATGTTCTTCACACTTATAAAGGTCTAGAATGTCTATTCGACCCAAATTTGGCAAATATGGAGAACTTGGAAAGCTGAATTACAATTATAAAGATAAGATCGAAGTAAAGGAATGCATTTCATAAGTAATTCCAATCAAATTTATTTTCTTTTTTCTGTTAATACAGGATAAAACTAGCCTTGTTATTGCATCATGATAAAAACAAGTTGCCAGGAGCCGAGGGATCTTTTAAAATTATCACACAAGCATGGGGATTTATCTCTGATAATAATAAAAATGATACTAATGAAGCCATGAGAAAAAACCAATAAGGGCACAACCTCACCTTCCACCAACCAAATTCCAAAAGCACTACCACTTCCATTAGCATTTCCAACAATCTAAATGGGAATAATTATTTAAGTGTGGATTCCTTTCCTAAAACTTCCATTTTTGATGACCACAACCAGAACCAAAACTCAAAATAGAAGCAGGACCAGGAACACGACCTAGACTAAGACCAAGACTATAAATTTGAGAGGATTTCTGAGGTTCAATTTTATTTTCCAAGATGCATTAATCCAATGTTTGAGAATGTTTCTCCAGATGCAACGACATTCTAATTCAGACACTCGATGATTCCTGAATGTATAATCCTGCCACATAACCCATTAGTCCTCAATATTTGGATACATGGAGATACCGTTACTTGGCTTCCATTTATAATGATAGAGATATTTGTAAATTTGTGTTATGACCTTTAAATTTGTTTTCATTTCAAGTTGTTTGGAAATCACATCACTCCCTTCACTAGAATTGATGACTACCTCTATATTTTTTAAGGCACTTTTGAAAGCATCCATGGGTTTTTCATAACAGGAATTATCAATGAATAGAAGGTCACTAATCCATACGCCAGTTGACTCCCACTCAAAACTAAACAAGAAATATTTACTAGGCGATTGATAACCCTTGTGTGTTCTTAGCCATTCCCATGTTGTTATGTTTATTTTGTACAAGCAAACTCAATGATGGTTCTAGGCACGAGACTAGGAAATATGGTCCTAACATTTTCATGCCCTCCTAGTCAAGTATTCGGAAGCCATATTAGTCTTGTTAATACTTAGTAATAATTAACCATGAAATATAATTCTCCATATTTCATTTGATTTTCTCATCTTCCACATCATACTGAATAATCGATTTGAAAGGGGATTTTCCCTCTTCGACGGTGATACACTGATTATGAATATGATCCTCGAGAGTCGATCCTCATCTAACCATAATACCAGTATGAACTCCTTTATTGGTAATGTTGCATGGTTAAGGTTTGAGTGTTTAGGGTTAAGGGTTGAGGGTTTAGGGTGTAAAGTTTATGGTTTAGGGAACTTTGGGAACTTAGGGAACTTAGAGGTGTTTAGTGTTTAGTGTTTAGTGTTTAGTGTTTAGGGTTTAGGTTTTAGTGTTTAGTGTTTAGGGTTTAGTGTTTAGTGTTCATGGTTTAGGGTTAAGGGATCGATAATTAGGGTTTAGGGTTTAAGGTTTAGAGCATAGGTTTTAAGGTTTAGGTTTAGGATTTAAGGTTTAGATTTAGGTTTTATGGTGAAGGGATTAATGTTTAGGGTTTAGGGCTTACGGTTTAGGGTTTAGATCCTAGGGTTTAAGGTTTAGGTTTTAGGGTTCAAGGTTTAGGGTCCATCATTTAGGGTTTAGGATTTAGGGTTCAGTGTTTAGGGAACAAACACTCTAATGGTATTGATCTTCTGCACTTGATCTTCAATCTACAGTAGTGATTACAAAGTGAAAACTTCTCTTGATTTTCTGCACTTTAAGGATCAACAAACCTTATATATTACACATCTTTGCCAAACATGTTTCTCCCTACATATACTTACACTATTGAATGTTTCTTGATGTTCTACATATAAGTGTGTTATTTATAACACTCTTGTAGATCCAAATATTT
This sequence comes from Taxus chinensis, assembly GCA_019776745.2. NCBI lineage: Eukaryota > Viridiplantae > Streptophyta > Pinopsida > Cupressales > Taxaceae > Taxus > Taxus chinensis. Next base: position 747,130,921 of record CM034154.1, read on the forward strand.
CACAAGCTATAGAAAAATGGAGATAGCTGTATTGGGTAATATTTCTTTGTACCAAAATAATCTTGGATATCTGACACTTCCCTCCTTTAAAATATCGGCAGATGAAAGGTATCAAACTATGATGACTCTCTTTGAATGTTATGCCTATGAAGTAGATGAACCCTTTTTAGTTGAATACTCTCTTTCAATACTAATAAGAATGGGTAAGACACAGAACATTACAGTGAGTGAAATAGTTCCCATGCGATGTGAAAAAGAAGATAGCTCTATTGGGTAACATTTCTTTTTACAAGCTTCCTATGGGGAAGGGGTTTCTTAGAAAAGGGTTGTACCAATTTTTTCTCAGATATCTGAAATTTCCCTCCTTCAAATTTTTTGTACTAATTTCAATCATTCTCATTAATATATTTTTATAAAAGTCTTTCCAACAAGTATCTTTAGTGTTCAAGTTTTAGGGTTTAAGGTTTATGTCTTAGGGCTTTAGGTTGAGTGTTTAGGGTATATGTCTCAAGGTTCAAGGATTAGGTTTTATGGTTTAGGGCTCAAATGTTTTTAATTAGGGTTTAGGTTTTAGTGTTTAGGGTTAAGGGTTTAGGGTTTTGATTTAGGGCTTAGGGTTGAAGGTTCACAATTTAGGGTTTAGCATTTAGGGTTTAGGGATCTGGGTTAAGGGTTGTCAAAGGAAATGAACTTGCCATTTTCTTCACTCCTTTAGAGGTCCAAAATGTCAATTCGCCCCAAATTTGGCAAATATGGAGAAATTGGAAAGCTGGATTACATTTATAAATATAAACGTGAAGCAAAGGAATGCATTTCATAAGTAATTCTAGTCAAATTTGTTTTTTTTTTTGTTTATACCCGCTATAGGACAAGGAACACGACCTAGATTGGAAATTTTAGAGGATTTCTGAGCAATTTTGATTTCCAAGATGCATTACTCCAAAATTTGATAATGTTTCTCAAGATGTAATGATATTCTAATTCATACGCTCGATGATTCCTGAATTTCTAATCCTACCATAGACCCTAGTAGTCCTCGATCCTTGGATACAAGGAGACATAATTACTAAGAAAAACCAAGAACTTTCAAGTAAGAAGAGGTTCTTGTGAATATATAATTTTAACACATCACATCACAGCCTTCATTAGGCTTGATGACTACCCCTATCTTTTTTAAGGAACTTTTGAAAGCATCCATGGGTTTATCATTGAAGTAATTATCAATTAATGGAAGGTCACTAAGCCATAGGCCAACTGAATCCTATTCATAACTAAACAAAAAAGATTTACTGGGAAATTGATAACTTCGTTTTGTTCTTAGCCATAACCCTATCACTATGTTTATTTTGCACAAACAGACTCAATGATGGTTCTATGCATGAAACTAGGAAATATGGTCCTAATATTGTCATGGCCTCCTAGTGGAGTAGTCGGAAGCCATATTAGTCCTATTAATACTTAGTACTAATTACCAATGAAATCTAATTCTCCAGCTTACATTTTCTTTACTCATATTCCACGTCATACTGAATAGCCAATTTGACAGGAGAGCTTCCCTCTTCGACGGAGATACAATGCATATGAATATGATCCTCAAGAGGGGTGCTACACCTGGAAAGGTATCGTTAATCCCTGAGCCCTAAACCCTAAACCCTAAATCTTGTTCCCTAAACCCTAAACCCTAAATTGTAAACCTTAAACCTAGAGCCCTAAACCCTAAACACTAATCCCTAAACCCTAAACCCTAAAACCTAAACCCTTAACCCTTAACCCTAAACCTTGATCCCTAAACCCTGAGCCCTGAGCCCTAAACATTTATTTTTGTACATAAAATCATGCCACAAACACATATACCCCATAACACTTTGAATTCGAGCACGTTATAACACACTCACATTTGACCTTTTTTTGTTTTGAAATTCACAATCTATAGGCTTGAATTTTCCTTGGATTACCAAACCAAATGTTTGAATTGTTTCTACGTGTTTAAAACTGTGTTTGACAAATAAACATCAAAATTTCACTTTTGCACCCCAATATCTCATGCATTCAAACATAATATTCAAAAATAAATTCTACTACAATCTCAAACTCATTTTTACCTTGATGAAGATATAATTCTTTCTAAAATCCAATTAGTTTAAGGCTTTCATCCATATTTTCTTTTACTAGTGCCTTGTTTTCTTGCAAAAACCTATGTATACATTTTTGTGCACAATTTATGATTTTTTCATCCAAATTAAAAAAATTGGTTTTTTCTAAACTCCATTCTACACGCACTAAAAAAAAACTAAAAAATGACTTTTTTTTCTCAAAGTTATGGGGGTACACACACAAATATTTCATTTTCGGGATATGTGCACTTTGAAAATTAATTAAAAAATATACATTTATCCAAAAATTATGAAACATTAATGGGACTTCGTACATGGTCTTAGCTAATTTTCTACCAAAGGGATTTGAAAAAAGAAATAGAACTAAAAAAATTGGGGGATGCACACACTATAGGTTCTTATCTTTTTGACACAAAAATAGACATACATTGTGTACACACCACATTTAAACCTCTTAATCTCAACCATTTTTTTAAAAAAAATATAGTTTAGAAACTAGATTTTGAGATCTACAGTACTTATTCTTATCACTTTGTCAAATTTTGAGCATAAGCATCTTGAATTATTCGATGAAGTTTAGGTTTTTTATATTTCAGGAAAAACGTGTCCATTTTTTACCCCCTTTTTGTCCCCCATCTTTGTGCACTTACTTAGTAAAAATATCAAACATTGCAATCAAGTATTACGTACAGATGGATGTTATTTCTTCCCTTTCTTTCATATTATTCTGTAAGTAATCCACCAATTTCATACCTTTGATGTTATTGTGGTTAGCCTATTCACACAAATTTTGTGACATTTATCTTTATGGTATCTATTTGACCCTAGTCTTTTATCTCCTTGCTAAAATAAATAACGACTAACCTCTTAGATATCCTATCTCCATTCTAATCTAATAAACTTGTTGTGAGGAAATTTCAGACATATTTGTTGACATTAGCCAATGTCATCATCACAATCACTCCTACATCCTTCCATCAAGCCATTAATGATCCTTAACCCCTTGTCAAACAAGAGATCTAAATTAAGTTTTAAGTAAACAAAACAAGAGTCGAAATCAATCAATCAACGAAGCAAAAGCTATAAAGCAAAAGCTATAAAGCAAAAGCAAATTGATATATAACTCTCTCTTGGGATATTTCAAATGATCTCTACTAGGGCTATGAATGCCTGACTGGCAGTAGAGAAATGTTGAAATTTGAATCAAATGCATCTCCTTCGGGGCTATGGATGCTTAGCTGGCAACAGAGAAATGTATGGCTCTCCTTCCACATTCCATTCGCAAACCACCTTTCAAAATCAATCATTCCTATACGTTGCCTAGTATCTTCACTTGTTGCCTATAACCTCTTTCTTTTAAAAGGTAATTAATTTTCACGAGCACAAACTAGATCTCTATGAGTAAACAGGATTAGTAAGTTACCAAGTGTTGTTTTTGGACCTTATTCAAACTCTTTCTTAGCGCATGTCTTGTCTCATGATTTGTGCCTTGTGCTAATCACTTTTTCATTGACCTCCTTCTAAATCTTTTCATGTCAATATTTTTTTCTTCATAATTGTTCAGAATATCCATTTGTATAAGATTTCCTTTTTTCTATGTTTGTGGACACCTTTTTCCCCCTTTAATAAGTGAATTTCCCACTTCCTTTCTATCATGTGTTTCTTGGCTAGCTTACGTTGGGTGTATCCTTGCTCCTCTCAAGCACTTCATTGGTTTGTGTTCATCGTCAGGCTGAATATATCTATTTTTTCCTTGATCTCCCATTCATCATTAGTGTGTAAGGATTTTTCCTTTGAATACTCCTACCTAATCACTAGGGCATTTTCAAAACGGGTTTTCTTACTATGTTTGTACTCTGGGGCACAATGAGTTTCTTGGTATTGTTTCATAGTGCACAATTACTTTTCATAGGAACCAAGTGTCATTTGTTATTCCCCTTAATGTATCCTTTCTTAGGGCATCACATTTTAACCCTTTTCATTAATTCACATTGGTCGGAATCAAAGCTTGATAACAAAAACATTGCATTATATTTCTCTGTTAGGTTAGCTTGTTTAATTTCTCATGTGTTGCATGGATTTAGGCATATTTTACTTTCTCATCTTGTATTCCATTTTATGTTTTGCATTGAGTTGGTGTTTTCAGCAATGGAAAATCATTCATATTATGGATTTTCATGTCGCTCTACACTTCTGTCGTATACGTATATTTTTAATAAGGACTGATGATGTAGATCACTAAAAATATGATGACACAAAATTTATTTTACTACACTAGATGAAAGATATGTCTATATCCCTTCATCTTCATTTTTCTTCTGTATCATTCTCCTATCAACACTATTCTTCCAAATCACTTGGGGCAATAAGGATAAATTCTTCTATTCTTTTCCTTTATCTTTTGAGCTTTGATCGACCTCTTTCATCACCCCATTTACACTAGAGGGGTATCCTTCATTCTACTAATTTTTATTCTATCCCTTAATTTTTTTTTGTACTTGTCTATTGTCTTTGAAGTGGCTTCACTTACGCCAACCCAAAGACGGGAAAGTGTAGACACCTAAAATGTGCTAACACAATTTTAATGTTAAGAATGCACTAATTATCGTCTTTTCCATCCTCCTAATAATTAGTGCATTTCCACTAATTAGCTAACATTCCTCTTCATATCCATTAATTAACAACCTTTCATCAATTAATTAGCCTTATTATCATTTAGGATGCTGATTAACGACACTTAATTAATTAATTTCCACTTCTACCTAGGTCAATTAGATATTCTTATTTAATTATGACCGCTAGCCTAAATAATATAAATTACCATATATTGACCCATTTTTCTTTATTACATCTCTCAAAATCACACTAATTGGCCTCTAATAAGCTTTTATAAGCTTTCCTCTATCTATTAATCAATCACCCTTTACTAATTAAAACACCCCTCAACTCCCATGAGTCACTGATGACTTATTAATATGTTCTAAATCAATATTATCTTATATAAAGCAACTTTATCCATTCCTAATTTTGTTTTACCCTTATCCCACATGAACCAAGTTTCACATCTCTCTCAAACCACAGGGTTATAAATAGAACCCTCATCCTTCCTCTAAAACACAAACCTTACATGCATATAGCATAAACTATAGGCATTTTGATCTTTGAGCATCTTCCATTAGTGTTGATCTAGTTATCTTCATCTTGCATTTCATCAATCCAAGCTTTTCGGTCATATGGAGAGAATAAAAATGGTCTTGTAGCCATGTTTTAATGACCCTCCATTCCCAAACCCTTAATGATCAAACAATCAACTTTGATTGTCATGGATCTATCTAGGTTCATTTTTTAATTTTTGGTAATCTAAAGAGTAGATATTCAAGTGTTTAACATGTTATTTTGATTTCATTTCAAAGTTCTAATGCATAATATTGGTATTTAGTCTCTTTAAGCTCTTAACATGATTATATTTGTTTAGTTAACTTATTTTTGGAGCTATTAAGGTGCTAGTTTCAATTCTCTTAGCTTAGTTAACTAATACATGGATACATTTGGCACACTCAGTGGGACAGATTCATATTCTCTTTGATTTTAATGAGTTTTACTAGTTTTTCTCAAGTTTTGCTAACCCAAATCATGGACATGTGAAATAGGTTAATATTATTTCGTTATTTCACTAACTTTATATGCATCGAGTCTCTCTTATGAGCTTTATTGTGATGGGTTGTCATTGGATGAGTTATAATAGGAATAATTTGAGTTTTTTTTGAAAAAAAAAAAATGTAAAGGGCAATTGGTGGGAAAGAGAAAGAGGAATAGGGTAAAAAGTGGGTAAGTAAAAAGAAGAAGAAACCGATAGCGGTTATCTATAAACCGCTACCGTTAGGATAAACCGACGCGGTTCTTAGGGCCCGATTTGACGGCTATCGGTTCGATTGGTGCAAAACCTATAAAAAGAAAAATACGGTCCGGCCTTGTCCTTGCTAATTGGAAAATCGATTTGAGTTGTTGACGGGAGAGTGAGAGTGGAGCAATTGGGGTTGAGGTGGCGTTATTTGACTGGAGAGTGTGAGTTTTAGCGAGCCCGAGTGAGGCGTAGGTCGTAGTGATTGGTTAAATTTTGGTTAATGTATCTTGGGGTCAGCTTGCGTTGGTAATATTCCATCAATCCCCCCCCCCACGTTTGAAATTTAGGTATTGATTGATTGAAAACTCACTTTAAGTATACTTTTTTTCCCAACTCACATTCACTCTTGTGATGACTTACGCCTTCTTCAATTTTGAATTGGACAGAAGTGGTGAATTGGTTGATAATTTGACGTCACAATACCATTTGGAAACAACTTAGGACGTACGTCATGATTGGCTTGGAAAATGCCCCTTGTGTGCTTGTGTCTTACAATTATCATAACTTGACTGATCCATTTTTAGACAAAAATCACTTTGATACCATTGATTCACTTATCATGAATATTCTTGTCATTATTAGCTTTTGTTTGGAATTATGTGTGTTCCTTGTGTTTATCCATCTTATAAAATCATTTCTACGACTAATCCTGGGCTTTGATCTCTGAATTCTTGTTTTTTCCTAAGTTTCATGGGTGCATTTTTAAAAAATATCTTTCAAACCTTGAAAAAAATTCCTATCAAGAAATTTTTTGTCAATCAAAAAATTAGAAATGTTTCCCGTGTATCCTTTTGTTGCTAAACTTTGATCATCATTTAACATTCCAGACTCTAAAATGTTGTCCAAAACCTTATGGATTATAATCTTGAGTTAATCACGTGTATGGTTTCCTGAGCTTCCCTTTGGAAAATCACACAGCATCCCTTTGTTGCAAAAATATCTAGTTGGTCACCATTATGCCGGGGGGGGGGGGGGTACCCAAATAAACATTAAGACCTTGTTCACTTTGAAGAAAGTTAAATACACATATTTAGGTCTTCGGCCTTGTATCAAAAAAATTCCAAACCCATGAGTGATATTCAAATGGTTCCTCACATTACCACAATAGGGATCCCCCACTTTCCTTGTTCCCCCACGATGACCCTCCTGACTAAACCGGTGTCTGCACGCAAAGAGGACCATGTGGGTACATGTTCCTCACCTTATTCATAGTTCGGTGGTATGGTTTGGACATTTTTGATCCAAATTATATTTGGTTTCCCCCCACTTTACTTCTGATTTTAATCCACAATTTCATCTTATTCTGCGGATTCAATCACATATTTTCCTGCAGTCTGGGGGTTCTTCAGTCCAAATTTCCTATTCAGATTATCTATTCGCAAGCCCACCGTTAAGGTCCTCCCAGCTTCTTCGTAGACTATTCTGTCTTTTAGTAGCCTAATTCTCGGGTGATGGCTTATCAGTGCATCATTCTTTCCCCCTCCTTATTGTTCTACAACAATCATGGACAACTCCTAATTCGTCGGTCCTCCCCTTTATTCATACGGGTATATTATTGTTGTGGTATAAAGCGCATTCTCAACAAAAATCTGTCCTCCTTTGAAGATTCAGTGAATCCCGCCGGTCCCTTTAGTCAATCGCCCCCTCAATTAGACTCCTACGCACACCCTCTGGCATTTGCATACGAACTCCTCTATTCTTTCTCAACGATGGCGTATTATGTGGAATAGATATCAAACCAATTCCAATCCCCTCTGACCTTCTATAAGCCACCATCTACCCCTACAGTCTACGCGCACGCTCTTTCGCCAGCTCATCTGGTACGTCTCTGTCAATCATTCATCCAAACCATATCCCGCCACTCTTTCCCTCATACAAGTTGGACAATTTTATTCGAATCAAACCCTGTGTTGACACCAACCCCATACCAATTGATCTTTCAAATGACTTCGCAATCATGGCATTTTAGGGGCACATAAAAATATAGGTCTAATAAGTTACGAGCAAGGATCTTCTTTAGGACTTGCTGCCCTCTTCGTTATGGTGCGGCAAAGGTTGCTCCTTTAGCAAGAAATAAAGGAAGAGCCTCAGATCAGGTAACTTCATAATCTTCTTATTCTTCCATATTCCAATTCTTCATTATGGGATATAACCTGGGTCTTGCATGATCCATGGCCTATCTCTCCTCAGTCACTCACTCTTCTTTCTCTCACAATTCCTCAATCACATATCTTATGGGGTCAATGCCAGTATCCCTTAATCCTCATTAGTGTTGGGTAAACCTTTTAAGTAGCCCTGCCTCTAATTTTGTGGGAAATTTTTGCGTATTCCATTATCTTCTATTCTTGGGGACCCTGAGTTACAAACCCTATTCCCCTTGTGTCTCCGACTTATGCGGTCACCCGTGCGTGGTTCCCTTCTTCTTTGGAATCTTGGGCCTATCTCGTAGCCCCACCTCTTTATCTCTGGGTCAGTCCTAGCATCCCTTCTTATATGTATTAGGCAATAACATAGGATACCTTAATCTTATTATCCATGTCACATCCTGATAGTCCCTAGTTCTCAATTCTAGACAAGATCTTTTGCAATTCGCCACCTGTGCTCTTATACCTGATTTGAGACAAGCCCACACCAAATATTCTCACATTCCTCCACAGCAATTACTAAACATACACATTCTTTCTCCAAGTATGGGATCAGCTAAGTCATGCATTAGCTTCTAAGAAACTTGATACTCAGAATTCCCCCCTTACCGGTTATTCTAATTTTGGATAACTTGCATATTCTTCGGCTGAGCAAGGACTTGGTTCTAAGGCCCAAAAATAAAGGTTTTGGGCTTCCTTTTGCTTTCTCTTCCTGACTTCCCCATCCAAGGAAAAAATCCAAGAGTGAAAAATTACAAAATCCAAAAAAAAGCGGCTTTGCTAGTATTTGTGGAAAACGCCCGCACGCATATTCCCCCTGAGTGTGTTTTTCACCGACCTTTCAGCCCCCCCCATCCCAGGCCACTACCCCGGGGCCACTAGGACACATGCCAGTAAGCTTAAATGCTGATTTTAAAGGGTGCGGTAAGTCAAAAAAATATCCCAGGAAGTCGCGAGGATTGTCGGGACAGCGGATGTGTTATCAACGCCAAAAAGCTTTTCTTTTCTTTCCTGCCGTTCAAATGACGACCTCTCAGTCGGATAATTTGGCCCAGGCGGTCGCAAGGCGTTTGGGACATCAGGGACTGACAAAATCCCCCGTGTCCAGTTTCTCAAGTGCCTAGTGGGTTTTGTTTTGAGGTAGTCGTCTATTGTTGGTCTGCCACGCCAGTGAGATCCCCCCTCCGCTCGTTCTGTCCCGCCCCTTCCCGTCCCAAGCGTCTGATCACACGTCGGCGCGTCTGTCGCACGTCACCTGCCTCGTCATGCTTGGTCACAGGCAGAGAGATAGCCCATGGACTCACTGCCACATCGCTTGCCATCGCGGGCCTTGTTATAGCGGCGAAGGGAGGCCCAGCCGGTCCCCGTCCATGTGGGCCCGAGTTTTTGCCAACCACTTTTTTCTTAACAAACCGTGGAAGGAAGATTTCTGGTGGCGCGGCGATTTTTTTCCTGACCGCCCTGGCCACCCGGCCCCCACCCTAGCTGACATGTCCGCCTGCCACGGATTTCGTTTTGTTGGATTACCCCTCATTCCCCCCTCCTCACACTTCACCCCCACACCCCAGGTTTTTTTGTTTCTCCCGTTCTCTACTTGTTCTCTTGTGTTGTTCATCACTTTGCCCCCGCGAGCTTCGCTTTTCTAGGACTTTGACGTGACAGCCGGTTTCATGGCTCTGCCACCTCTTTATTCCGGCCCTTTTCCGCCCCCATCACTCAGGAAACCCCCTAGTCCCTTTAATGACCAACCCCGTCGTTTGATCTGTGCCTCCCCCCACCACTCGTTGCTCGCTCTTGGTTTTTAGCGGCCTGAGTTTTTTTGATCGCCCGTTTCATGACTGTAGTTGCCATCCCCTACTCCTTTGGTCCGCTTTGTGTTAGTCGACTTTTTGACGTTTTGCCCACACCTCACTCAATTATGGCTGTGATGGCCGCGTCCCACATGCGGTCACCCCCCCTGGTCTTTGTGGCAAAAAGTGCCGCTCAACGCTTAACTCGTAGTTTCACTGGAGGAGAACTCTTGGTAGTTAGGAGTAGCACCCCCGCCAGATGGATTTTTTTGTTCTTGACAAGGGCGAGCCTGACCATCAGGGCACAGAGTCTTGGCCCGTTTCTTTGGGTGCCCCCCTTTGGGGTGCTTTTCAATAAAATACCATAATTTCAACCCAGTTATGACATCTTTCAAGTGTGAGAGGACAACATTTTGGGATTTCCATTTTTCCCTCTCTCTCTCTTACTCAGGGTTTCTATAAATTGAGAGTGTTGGGCTCAGGTAAAAAGGAAAGATAGGTTTGGTTCGACCCAATATGTCATGTATGCGTGATTTTGTGTGTTTCGGAATCCATTGTCCCTTCCAGGACTTGTAGTGGACTCCTACTTGCTGGTGATCTGGCCCGTATTTGTCATCTATGAAGTGGCATATCAATGAAACCAATAGATACAAGTTTGTGGATTTCTCTTCCACGTTGTGTTTGTTTGCATTCCTCTTGCCCATTCAATCTCATTGAATGTGTGTGTGTCTATTTTATAACTCTTGCACGGCTTCTTTCATTTGTGCATGTATGGCACTTCTGGTGAATGCATTTTCTAGAATGTGGAAAATGTTATAACCACCTCTAGGTACACTTTGCTTCTACTTTCCACATGAAAAGACCTACTCTCACCACTCTCCTTTTCTAGTGTATCACCACGTTAGGTAGGCTGTATTTTATTCACTCTTCTCCCTGATCCCTGGTTCCAGAATTTTGCCTGCATTAGAGTAGCTTGTGGCAGGTTAGGAGGAGAAAGAATCATTTTCTCTGGAGGTCTATCTCCAGTAGCAAGTCCCACAACTGGATAGTACAATGTTACCCCTCCTCTTTCGCTCCAGACATCCCTTTCGTGTTTGATTAAACAATCTACGCGGCGCTGTCGTTTCTCGTCTGTATCTTTCAGGGACTAAAAAACCAAGCCATGTTCTGATCAATCTAAGATACAAATTCCACACCTCGTAGCCCTTCATCTTCTAGGTCATGGCTCGAATTACCTTCTTTGTTTTCTCTTCCTTCCTTCTTCGGCCCCTCTCCTTTTCATCTATCAAATTTTTCTTCTATAATGGATTGTACAGGCCCATCTTCATTCTCACATTCCTCCCATCAATTCTAAACATCCACGTTCTTCTCCCACTTCTTAGGCTTAGACAATCCCCTTAGCTTCTCCGGAAAACCCCAACAGTTCTTTATCAAGCTAGATAAAATTTTGAAGAGCTCAAAGGGCTCCCAACAACTTTAAATGAGCATAACACTTGAAATCAAATACACTTCCCTATTTGTTTTAACTGCCCCCCATCACCCCTCCAGCATGGCACAAGTGCACCAAATATATGGATAGGAAACGGAAGCTCGCACATGACAAAACCCATGGTTTCAACACAAAATCATAATCATTTCGAGTGTGAGCTCACCATGATCATCGAGATTGGGGATAATATTACACTGATATAGCACGTGTTAGTCTTTTAATCAAGGAAATCCTGAAATCATTGTTGGATCCTATGATGCAGAGTGAAGCTGTGTTGTTAGCTAACCTCAAAAAATCAAAAAAATCATTAAAATAGTTCAAAACTACAACAAAATGAGAAACATAAATACTTCCAACACACACAATCCAATGTCCAAATAATCTAAACATATGCAAATTAGGTATTGGTAATCATGGATTTAGTTCTCTTTCTTTCACATCCTCTGCAATTCATCCTCCATGTCATCCTTTGATGTGATTATGGGTTCGCCCATCATTAGCACATATTTTTACGACATGCTCTCTTATGGTCTTGTTTGCCCTGTCCTTTTCTCACTTTGTAAACTCCAGAACGATCACCTTTAGAGATCCTATAAAATTTCTCATATAATAAAATGTTTGTGAAGAAATTTGGACATATTTTTGGACATTAGCCAATGTTGTCATCACAATCACTCAACATGCTTCAATCAAGCATTAGTGCTCCTTCACCCCTTGTCCAACAAGAGAGCTGAAACAGTTTTCAGTAAACAAAACAAGAGCAAAATCAATCAATCAATAAAGAGAAACATCCTCCTCTCCCCCTACCAACACTGACCACAAAATCGATAAATTCTCGATACTTGCTATTTTACATCCCCCATCTTTGGGTGTATTCCAATCATTATCTATCGAGGTTTAGTAGACCCATGACTTGGTATAGTAGTGGGTGAGTGTTGCGATGGAAAATCAAAATGCCTCTCCGTCGTGGTTAGGAGATAGGAGGCTGTGGAGAGAATGTATAAGCTCCCCTTCCACCTTCCAATTCACACCATTGCCTTCAAAATCACTCATTCCTCACGTGGCTAGTATCTTCACTTGATGTCTATTAAATTTACTTGCCGAGGTAATTAATTTCCACGTGCACACAATGGATCTATATTACCATTTGTTGTTTTTGGATCGTCCAAACTCTTGATTTTAACACATGTCTTGTCTCCGATTTGTGCTTGGAGCTCCTCACTTTTCCTTGCACCTTCTAATAGTTCTCATGACACATCATTGTTCTTCGGAAGGTGTATAAAAGCAACAGACAGGGTAGAATATTTCCTTTTTTCTATGTTATGGACATAATTGGCCTCCTTTTAAAAAATCAATCACCCTTCCTTTCTCTATGTGTTTTTTGGCCAGCTTACGATGGTGTAGCCGTTTCTTTCCAACACTTCATTGGTTTATGTGCATTGTCAGGGTAACACCTAATTATTGGCCGTGACCCCCAGTCATCAATCACAGACGGTTGGGTTTTCATGGTGAATACTACCACCTACTCTTTGGGTTTTCCCCTCTTTTCCTTTCTTATGCCATAGTGAGTGACATTCTTTCCCTTTTCCATCCCATCTAAGTTTGGGGGCATCCACCGCTTCTTTATATTTCTATAAAATATTTTCAGGAGGGGGAAACTTTAAAAAAAAAACATTTAAATTTGTTACAACCCTAAAAAAAACAACTTAAAAAATCATGCGCTACAAAAACAATGCGTCTTTGGTTCTCACCTATTCTTATGCGCAATCGGGGATCATTTGATCTACCTCCATAACCCCTGGTTTTCTTACTCTGTTGTACTTGTGTACTATTTCATAGTGTGTAAAATGGCGGTAATAGGGACCCAAGTGTCTCCGTAGTCCCCTTGAACTCATCCTTTCTTGGGCCCACCCATCTTTAACATTGTCGTTAATTTTCATAGGTCAGAATCAACGCCGGATAACAACCCCTTGCATATCTTTCTCTTTAGGTTCGCTTGTTTCTCTCATATTGCATTGCATAATTGTAGTGTAGGGATTAGGAATATTTTACTTCCTCATGCCATTGCACTTTGTGCTACATGAGTTGTTATTTTCAGCCATGGCCAATCATTCGTATTATGGTTTTGCATGTGGTTTACATTTTGGCGTCTGTGCTCTTTTCATCTGGTGCGCTCCGCTCTGGCAATCTGATGACACAAAAGTTATTTTACTTATTTGGATGCAAGAATTCATCTCCCTTCATCTTCATTTTTCTATATAATTCTCCTATCAACATATTCTTCCAAATCGCGTGGGGCCCGGCAATCCGGTTTATGATTACTATTCTATTATCCTTCCTTTTTTGAGTTTTCGTCGATTCTTGGTCGTATTCAGTTCATTCCCATATTGCCCTTCGAGGGGCCTCCGTCTGTCCTTTTTACAAGTTTGACTTTCTTTCACCCTGCCCCCGACAGTTACTTAGATTTGGGTGTTGTTCCTTTGTGTCTTATTCCTTTAATTTGTGTGGTCTGTTTCTCTTGTCTTGTCTGTTTTTGGATTCTGTTTTGTGACCTTAGGGCTATACCTCTCAGCATAGGTTCCCATATTTTTGTTAGGCTTTCTGTTGTGTGCAATGTATTTCATGGATTTGTCACTGTTCACCCCTTTTTCTGTCTCAGTATTCCTATTCACCAAATTTTAATGTTTAAGACTGCTATTATCATCTTTTTCCATTTATTATCGTAATAATTAGTTCTTTTCGCTAATTAGCTAACATTCCTCTTATATCTATTAGGTAACGGCCTTTCGTTACTTCCTCCCTTTTTCTTCATTAGGAGTTGATTAACAATATTTCCATTAATAATGTCACTTCTAACTGAGTCAATTAAAGATTCTAATTAATACCCGCCGCTGGCCTAAATCAAATAAATTACCATTAGTACCCATTTTTTTTTCCTTTATTACATCTCTCAAAATCACACTAATCAGCCTTACTCAGCTTCTCCTCTTCGCTTTTCCTCTATCCATTCCTTAAATCACCCTGATTAATTTAAAACACCCTAAACTCCATGAGTCATAATGAATTGATTACATTGTTCTAACTCAAGATTACCGTTATAATAAAGCAAACCTATCCCATTCCTAATCTGTTTTAACCTTATCCCACAGTGTTACTAAGTTCCATCTTCTTCCCCCCCCACAGGTATAAACTAGACCCCGCATCTTACTTAAAACCCCCCACCTCCATGAACTCGCTACACTGATACGCCTTTTGATTCTTTGCGCATCTCCCTTAGGTTGAGCTAGTTAGCTTCATCCTACATCTCATCATCAAGATTTTGGGTCCTGTGAGCGAATCAAAATGGTCTTGTAGCCATTGTTTTGATGAGCCTCCATTCCAAAACCTTAAAGATCAAAACATCAACTTTGATTGCCTATGGATCTATATAGGTTCCTTGATTGTTTTTGGTAATCTAACCTAGTAGAGATTCAAAGTGCTTAGCATGTGCGTTTGCTTTCATTCAAGTTCTCATCCATATGTGGTAGTTAGGCTCTGTAAGCGCTTAGTAGATGATATTTTTTTAGTTAACTGAGTTTTAGCACACTAGTAAGGTGTTAGTTTCCATTCTCTTAAACTTAGGTAACTAATACATGGAGACATTTGACATGCCTGGTGGGACAATCATATCTCTTTTCTCTTTAATGTTTTTACTAGTTTGTCTCAAGTTTACTAATCCAAATCATGCAATGTGAAATGGATAAGATTACTGTGGTTCTTTCCTAACTTTCTATGGAGTGAGTCTTTTGATGAGTTTTATTGTGATGGGTTATCAGTGGATTGAGCTAAATTCGGGCAAACACTGGCGGGTTTTGACGTTCCATACGCCAAATTTCCCATGTTGAATCTCCGAGAGGGTCACACGTAGGTAAAAATTTGTAAGGGTGCATAAGAAAGAAAAATTGGAAACATAGGTACCAAAATGATCATGTACACACTATCGGTTGTCATCTATTTTTTTTTATAGCTTTAGTTGAAATTGTCATCTTGGTGTCAGGCTCACGTATGTATTTAAAATGTTGGTGTATAAATGGTTAATCTGCAGGACAATAATTTTCCATATGTGTTTTTGAAGGTCCCAATTGATCCCTTGCATGCACTAAAATCCACCGTAGACATTCCATTTACATGCATAAACATATAGTAAGGGGGGCCTTCTATATTGACCTCGTGTTCAAATTGCGTGCATATCATTCATATGCAGGTGTACCAAATTCTCTGGGCCAGTAAGGGTGTACTCAATGTTAGTTTTATAGATATGCGTAGACAATGAAACCATGGTGTCCAAACCCAAAGTTGGGCAAATGCATTATATGCTGAGTTTGAGTTAAGGTATAATTGAAATATGGAAAAATCTTATGTTTTGGAATTCTACTACTCTTTGGAAGTATGACATGCTTCATTGTGGAAGTTCTGACCTTTTTTTGTTTGTACCTCTCTGTTGTTTTTTTTTGTGTTTCCTTTTCTTCTTTTTTCTCCTTTCTTTTCTTTTGAGAGCTTTGTTTATTCTTCTGCTTTTCACCACACCTTTTTCTTTTTTTTTTGTTTGTCTTTATTTACAAATATGGGTGGGGTTTTGAATCTCATCGACAAAAATGAGGGTCCTGCCCCAGCTATCTCTGTTCCCATTCCGACTGGTTGGAGAATAGAGCAGTTACATATGGAGACTCAGTTAACATCCTGAAGCGCTCCTTTCTCAAGGCACGGGCTTGCGACTTCGAGGGGTGAAAGTTCTTTAGCAAACTTTCGCCGGCCTGTTGCTGCCCAGAACCTTCTTGCGGAACGAGAATGATAAACCAATTGAAGATGCCTAACGGCTGGTAACACCTTTTATTCTTTCTTTCCCCCTCTCCCTTTTTCTGTCCTTTCACCCTATGGGATGGGTTCGGCTGTCTCTTGATTGGGAAGAAAATTGTACTTAGTTGATACATGCCCTTCCTCACTTTGCGTCTTCCTTAATTCCTTTCTCCTTTCCTCTTATTAGAAGGAGTTAACTGTTATTTTCCACCTTACCTTTTGAATAATTGTAAACATCTGTTCTTGAGTTCCAAAATATACTTGTGTTTTCCCCAGCCACCCCGTCATATTCTTTGATCCAAAAAATCACCATTGTCTTTGCATGCAAATTCTCCCCCCTTTTTTCACCTTCTTGTGTCCCTACGACCCCCCCTTACCCGCCATTCCAATGACCCCATCCTCTCTTCCACGAGCCATAAAATCAATAGTCAAAGAATTCAGTGTGTCCCCCTATCAAGGGGTCTTATTCTTATAACGAGCTGCCTGGCCCCCCCCCCTCCTTCCTTAGCCTCCATCCCATTGTGCAGAATATGCTACAGACAAAGAAAGCAAGGAGAGACGGGCTTCTAAGCAGGCTTGAGAAGTTGGCCGGACAGAGGAGGTTTATAGACCGCAAAGGATGCACTCCCGTCGCTTCTTTCCCCGTGCCCTCCCCGGCAGCTGTGTGCTAAACCTACATGGAAAGTGCGCAAATTTTACCCCATTTCCAGCCCCCTCTTTGCTAATAGGACTGGGCCACTGCTCCCGGGTGCCTGCTTGCCCCTTTATGTGCTTAAAGTTGTTTATCACAAATAGTGTTTTATGATCTGATTGGGACGATACTAACTTTTTCTCCCCCAATGTGTTGTTTCATCGCTTTGTCCGACAGGTGACCCTTTGTTTTGTCTCCCTACGACCAGTTGGGAGTCAAAAAACTGCAACGAAGAAAGGGGGATTTGTCTACTGGTCTTTTCATTATTCACCAGAATGATCCCTCCCATGTCACCCTTCCTTCTAGTATTAATTCAAATTCCTCGTGTTATAAGAAAATGCGTAAATGATTACGCTTGTATCAAGCAGTAAGTGAGTTGCCTTCTAGAGTAGTTTGTGCTCTGTGGATGTCTGGAAGAGTTTGTTCTTGTGTGTGTTGGCGTGTATGTTTCTGTCTTTTTTTGGTTGCTTTATGTCTTTCTTGTTCCGTTCTCTTGGTTTTTTATTGTGTTGTAAAATAGTTCGGTTCTATTTGGT
The DNA here is from genome assembly GCA_019776745.2 of Taxus chinensis. NCBI lineage: Eukaryota > Viridiplantae > Streptophyta > Pinopsida > Cupressales > Taxaceae > Taxus > Taxus chinensis. Next base: position 747,148,425 of record CM034154.1, read on the forward strand.
TTTTGTTCATTCTCTAGGGGATCTTGATTCCCCCTTTTTTGTTTGTTTTACTGTTGTATATGGCTTTTGAGCTCAGTTTAAGGATTTAGTCCCTTTTATCTTGGTCTTTTGTTTTACTGTATCTCTTAAAAATTTGAGCCTTTTTGTAAACAGGTATCGTCCTTTTAAAAACTATTATACATAAAAAATGATATCCTCACTTCTTACCGGTTTTCTCTAAGTTTAACTTTGTTTGGCCGGGAATATTTACTGTTTTTTGATACCTAACTAGGTTTTTAGTTAAAGTTAATGGAGGTTGTGTGGTGTGATGCATTCGCTTCGCGCTGCTCTCCATTGCAACCTTTAGGTGATATTTGGAATCAGAAACGCATTCTATAATCTTTTTCTATGTTTTGACAACACATCCATCCTTCTATTTGTAGGTACTGCATGTCAGTTGGTAAATAAACTATCTTGCATTGTGAATTCACAAAATTGTTTTCCATTCTTATTATAGTTGGGTTTCGTGTTGTATATGCTATGCAGCACACATTTTAGGTGATAATGGGAATAAAACATAACCTTCCCTCCTCTTTCTGGCCTGATCTTGTGAAAGATTCCTAATCTTTCAGGAAAGTAAATTATTTTTTTTCACAGAACGCAGGTTCGCAACATAAAAACTTAATAATACATATGTGGATTGAAGTGCGCCCTTGAATGAACTTACACACAAATTAAGAAATAAAATATAAAAAAACAACACAATTCAAAAATGTTGGGCTGTTCTCGTTCGGCTTACGGGTCCGCCCCGTCCCTTAAACACTAGGCAACCCCTTTGACCTACCGCCCCCGTACCCTCATGGGGGTGTTCCTCTGCCCCCCCCAGTAGTTGGAGGGCCTTGTGTCGGGCCATGGTTTGGTTGCGGCCTTGGGCTCGGGCCGGAGTAGTTGGTTTGAGGCCTTGGGTCAGGCCAAATGGTTGGTTGCGGCCTTGGGTCGGACCGGAGTAGTTGGTTGGCGGCCTTGGGTCAGGCCGGTGAAGTCAAAAACGGCTAAAGAGCAATGGAACATATAGGCGATGTGGTAAATAGGCAATTTGGTGGGAAAGAGAAAGTAGTGAATAAGGGTAAAAAGTTGGGTAAAAAGGAAGAAACCGATATCGGTTATCTATAACCGCTACCGGTTAGATAACCGACGCCGGTTCCTTAGGGCACGCTTTGACCGGTATCGGTTCGATGTGAAAAACCTATAAAAAGAAAAATACGGCCGGTCATTGTCACTTGTCTAATTTGAAAATCGATTTGAGTTGTCTGACGTGGAGAGTGGAGATTGGAGCATTTGGTGCGTGAGGTGGCGTTATTTGACTGGAGGAGTGAGTTGTTAGCGAGCCCGAGTGAGGAGGAGGTAGTAGGTGATTGGTTAAATTTTGGTTAATGTATCTTGGTGGTATTATTGCGTTGTTCATATTCATATCCCCCACTTTTTGAAATTTAGGTCTTGCTTGGATTTGAACTCACTTTAAGTATACTTTTTTTCAAAATCACATTAACCTCTTGTTATTAATTACGCCTTCTTCACTTTTGAACTTGACATAAGTGGTGACATTTGGTTGATAATTTGACGTCAAACTACCATTTGGAAACAACTTAGGAAGTACTTCATTGATTGATTGGTTTAAAATGAACCTTGTGTGATTGTGTCTTACAATTATTCATAACTTTGACTTATCCATTTAAGACAAATCACTTTGATCCATTGATTCCTTATCATTAATTATTCTTTGGTCATTAATTTAGCTTTTTGTTTTGAACTTATGTGGTTGTTCCTTGTGTTTATCCATCTTATAAAATCATTTCTACGACAATCCTTTGGGTCTTTGATCCTCTTGATATTCTTGTTTTTTCCTAAGTTCATGGTCATTTTTAAACATATCTTTCAAACCTTGAAAAAAAAATTCCTATCAAGCAAATTTTTTGTCAATCAAAAATTAGAAATGTTTCCCGTGTATCCTTTATGTTGCTAAAATTTTGAGGGATTTTTTCAAATGTAGGATAACAAGCACATAAATGACAAACCAAAACAATAAAGATAGAATTCCTCCACATGAAGGATCATCAAATGAAAGAAAGTAGTAGTATCACAGAGATAGAGAGCCTAAGAATAAGAATAGTGAAATAGAGATTCCACACCCTCTTGATATCAGTATTGATGAGATGAATCAAATTTAATATTTTGAATGGTGTGAGGATTTTTTCCTTCCTCACCCTTCCTGTGGTATCTCTACAATTACTACATGTCACAATAAGGATGTCGATAGCAGTCTGGTGAGCTTAGAATTAGTTTAATTGATAGATTTTAGAGATGACCAAATTAATATGGTTCATATCCATGATACATGATTTGTAATGTTTTGGATTTAAAATTATTAATAATTATAAAGGTGGGTGACCATTTAAATAAGACATCCTTCCTTTGAATCATTCTACTAAGTCTTAAGTAAAAATTTAATATGGTTCTGAGGATTCCAATCCAAAGGTTAGACAAATCATGATTCTTATGGGGATCCATTATCTAAGACTACTATTCATGGCTCTATCTAATGCAAGATCCCATATTCACCGTCCTCCCCTTCTTTGTAGGACTTACAGTTTCAACACACTTCTAGCTGAGCTTCTTGAGTGCCTCCGATACTTTACTTGTAATGAAATTACTTGTATAAATCTAACTATAAATAGCAGAATAACACCAATTCGTGGAACTCCAATATCTTCGTAGGACCTAATTGATTAGTACTCCTGCAAGTATAATATATTAGCCTCCTTTGATGATTCATGCAACCTCAAGGTCCATACAATAAGACTAAAATGCATCAATATGATACTCAACTACATCATCAAACTATGGACCTATATGTATACGAAATCCTAGGTTATGGAAAAAACCACGATGGCCAACCTACTAAATATAGCAGAAGTGTAAATGAACCAATTCCAAATCTGACTTCTGCTCACAAGATTATGTAAGCCTTAAGATGACACTACATATCCAATGAGTAATCTATAGGACTAAGGACAATCATCATCAAACACATTCTTAAGACTTCTTTTTACTAGTCTTTAATCTATTTTTCAACTTCGAATCTCTTCTTCCCCTTGTGGTCGATCTGCTTTCCTCATACTCAATTTATCTCATGTCCATGAAGTGACATTAGGATTCATTTCGAGTGATATTCATCTGCTGCATTTTATCCTCATCTCCGTCATATAAAAATTACGAGAAACCATATCTCCTAAGACTTCAATTTGCATCATGGTATTGTGAGGAAAATGTTCCATAACCAAATTTAATGAAGAAGTTTAGTGGAGGAATAGCCTCAAATCAGTGTAACTTACAGTACTCTTTTTCATTCACCCATGTTCACATTCTAGAGACAATAACTGTGATATAATTCTTAGATCTTGAAGTTGATTTATGTGCTCTATCAACTCATCAGCCAATCACTCTTGGATCCTTTAAAAGATCATAACTTCCTTAGATCAAAATATATTATGGGGTCACTGCTAAGTATCCTTTGCAAGATACAATGTTAAGCCTGTGAGGTCACATGTTGTGTTAGATCTAAACACTCTATCCTTCTTTGTGGGAAATGTTCTCCATCTTGAGTAGTTCATTAACTAAATATTTTTATGATCAAAATTTTCAACTGTCAATTGTTGTGTTTCTTGCCACATATAATTAGAGATTCTACAAATGACCAAATCTGCAACTTACCATTCTTCTATTCTTGAAAAAAATCCTAAAATCCCACTAAATCTTTCAACCTATGGGTCACGTCCTAGTAGCCCTTCTATGTTGGGATTATTAGGCCATAACCATAGCATGCAATAAACATAAATAGATGAAGAATCGCAAGTAAAGATATGGAAAAAAAAAAATGCAAATAATTCTTAACACTATAGATATTATGGGACAATACCCTTTCTAGTGATAAACCATAACCAAAACTTTGCTTCTTGTATAAATAACTTGAAAAAAACTTACAATCATTCCTCACAATCCTCCCATCAATTCTAAACATGACACATGTATATCACCTCACCTATTGGGATTAGATACATTCATGCATTATCTTATAACCAAACTTCACATCCAATAATTAACCTTTTCTTGTACAAGAAGTTAATTTTGTATAAATAAGCATCATTTCTTAAAGATTGAGTGAGTCGTGAATTGGTCTCCACAAGTCTCTAGTTATCAAGCTAATGGGATAGCTCCACTAAATTGGCATTGTCTCTAACTTCCCAATGCTAGGAAATAACCCACAGCCCAAGAATAATTCAACATCCATGGAAGCATGTCAACATCCTAGTATATGGTGGCAAAGTCAGATATTTCTGTCTCAGGACATTTTCGAGACATTATTTTCGCGCTGGGACTCCACATTGCCTGAAATCATCGATTGTCTCTCAAGGGTGCAGATAAGTCTGAGAAAAAATTATTTCCATTTGAGAGTCTGCTTAAAGTTGCTTGCAAAATCCATGGTCACATCCTTCACTTGAAGAGGTCCCTGAGTCAGTTCCTTATTTTCAGCCCCAATTTCAAATCAAATTCGGCCCATGCGGTCTGCGGGATGTTGGGACCTATTTGAAAAATTGGAAAAAATCCATAAGGTGGGCCGCATTCAAGAGTGTTTTGCAGAAAAATAGGATATTTTTGGTCCCAGGCAGTCCACGGGACAGGTTGGGATGCAGATATGTGCGGGACACTACAAAGGAAGAAATATCTGATCACAAAGTAGTGCGGGTAATTGGAAAAATTAATGACATTGATGGCCCAGGCGGTCAACAAGGGACAGTTGGGACGTAGGTACATCACATGACGCAAGTACATCGCTGACACGCAAGAGGCAATCGTTAAAAGCCGCAGAAAGGATGCCAGGACGTTGTCCAAGTACGTGCGGAGGTCAACTAGTTCGCCATGGCCCAAGTCAATTTTAAAAACACCGTAAGGACAAGGAAGCTCGAATCCAGGTGGATGTAGAATATTTTTTTCTGGGATAGCACTGGGATACGCGGACCCAATTTTGTCTGAAATAGTCCACATGTAAAGAGAAAAAGTCATTGTAAATTGACCTCTTGAACCTCAAGCAGCCATAACTTTTGACTTCGAGCTCCGATTTTCATAAAATTAGACTTTCTGGAACGAGAATGACATCCTCTGGATAAAAAAATATATTAAAATAAAAGCAACATGTATTCATCTCCAGTCAATTAATGCACCCATTTCCTATCAAATGACAGAAGATGCCTGGTAAACCCAAAATAGCTTGCTTGCATTCAAAAGGCCATAACTTTTGCATTTCTTAATGAAAACGCAATAAAATTGGTACCTTTGGAATCATTTGGCTTCTAATCCCAATGCACATAAATAAATAAAATCTATGGATTTTATGAATGATAGATATGGTTATTTTGTAGAAAAATTTGACCAAGATTAGAACAATGGTTTTATTTGGTTGTTGGGAGTGCAATTCAATGAGGCATGGGCTAATCATTCTTTCACTATTGCAAGTCATGGGATATTATGGGAAGGGAGTTTGCAAGCAACATATACCACCATTTCAACTCTATTTAATGACCTCTTGCTAGTGGTTGAGATGACATATTTCAGGATTTCCATTTTTCCCTCTCTCTCTCTCTCTTCTCACGTTTCTATAAATTGGAGTGTTGGGCTCATTGTAAAAGGAAGATAGTTTTGAATATAAAAACTCTGTCAAATTTGTTTTGTGAATCCAATGTGCTACAGGACCTTATAGTGGACTCCTTGCATGGTGATCTAGGCCCTTATTAAACCATGCATATCAATGAAACCAATAGATACAAGTTTGTGGATTTCTCTTCCCCTGCTGTGTTTGTTTGCATTCCTCTTGCCCCTTCAATCTCATTTCATGTGCGTTGTGTCTATTTTATGCTCTTGCAAGGATTCATTATCATTGTGCATGTATGGAATATTGTTTTGAATGCATTTCTAGAATGTGGAAAACTGTTATCACCCCCTCTAGTATACACTTTGCTTCTACTTTCCACACATTGAAAGACTAATCTCACACTCTCCTTTTCTGGTGTATCACCACTTTAGTGTAGGATTTAGTTTCATGCACTCTCTCTCCCTGATCCCTTGGAAAGATAGACTATGAAAAGATAGTTTTTCCTGCATTAGAGTAGATTGTGGCAGGTAGTTTAGGAGAAAGAAGCATCTTTCTCTGGAGGTCTATCTCAAGTAGCAAGTCCCACAACTTAGAGCTAGTACCAATGTTATCCAATCACACTGTGAGCTCAAGAACACACACTTGTGCAAACCATAGGGTGTTTTTATTTGATGATAAAAAAACCTAGACATGTTCTTTAGCAAGCTAAGATAAAAATTCCAAACCCTAGTAGCCCTTCATCTTCTATTCATGGTTCGCATCCTTGTATTCCATCTTCTTCAATTCTTAGACCATATCCTTTTCATCTATCACATTTTTCTTCTTTCAATGATTTTTTACAATCCCACCTTCATTCCTCACATTCCTCCCATCAATTCTAAACATCCACATTCTTCTCCCACTTCTCAGGATTAGACAAGTCACGCATTAGCTTATAAGAAACCCAGACATGTTCTTTATCAAGCTAAGATCAAAATGTTGAAGAGCTCCAAGGCTCCCAACAACTTAAATGATCATTAAATTCAAAATCAAATGCAATTCTAGAATGCACACCAACAACCCATCAAGCATGGCGTAAAAGTGAAAAAATATATGGATAGGGCACTTAAGCTCGCACATACGAAACCCATGTTTCAAAACAAGTCATAATCATTTTTTGAGTGTGAGCTCACCATGATCATCGAGATTGGGGATAATATTACACTTGATAAGTAAACATGCTTAGTCTCTCTTATCAAGGAAATCATGAACATCATTGTTGGATCTTATGATGCTAGAGTGACATGTTTCGTTACGATAACCATCAAAAAAATTTAAAAAAATCATAAAATAGTTCAAAAATACACAAAAATGAGAAAACATTAAATCATTACAAAAAAAAATCAAAGGTACAAGTATCTAACATTGCAATCAGGTATTGCGTAATCATGGATTTTATTTCTTCCCTTTCTTTCACATTCCTCTGCAAGTCATCCTCCATTTTCATCCCTTCGATGTTATTGTGGTTAGCCTATTCGCACACATTTTGTGACATTTATCTCTATGGTATATGTTTGACCCTGGTCTTTTATCACCTTTGTAAATTAAAGAACGTCTGACCTCTTAGAGATCCTATCACAATTCTCATCTAATAAAATTATTGTGAAGAAATTTTGGACATATTTGTGGACACTAGCCAATGTTGTCATCACAATCTCTCCCACATCCTTCCATCAAGCCATCAGTGATTCTTAACCCCTTGTCAAACAAGAGAGCTGAAAAAAAATTTCAGTAAAGAAAACAAGAGTCAAAATCAATCAATCAACAAAGAAAAAGCTACAAAGCAAAAGAAAATTGATATATAACTCTCTCTAGGGGTATTTCAAATCATATCTATCGGGGATATGGACGCATGATTGGCAGTAGGGTAGTGTTGCGATTCAAATCAAATGCATCTCCTTCGTGGTTATGGATGCTAGGATGGCTGTGGAGAAATTTATAGCTCTCCTTCCACCTTCCATTCACAAATTGCCTTTCAAAATCAATCATTCCTACACGTTGACTAGTATCTTCACTTGATGTCTATTAAATCTTCCTTTCAAGAGGTAATTAATTTCCACGTGCACATAATGGATCTCTATGACTAAACATGATTAGTATATTACCAATTGTTTTTTTTGGATCTTGTTCAAACTCTTGCTTTAACACATGTCTTGTCTCGTGATTTGTGCCTTGAGCTAATCACTTTTTCATCGACCACCTTCTAAATATATTCATGACAATCATTTGTTCTTTGGAAATGTTTAGAACATCCATGTATATAATATTTCCTTTTTTTATGTTTATGGACATATTTTCCCCCCTTTAAAAAATCAATCGCCCACTTCCTTTCTATCATGTGTTTTTTGGCTAGCTTACACTGGGTGTATCCGTGTTTCTTTCCAGCACTTCATTGGTTTATGTTCATCATCAGGTTGAACACATATATTTTTTCCTTGAACCCTATTTCATCATTAGTGCGTGAGGATTTTTCCTTTGAATACTCCCACTAAATCATTGGGGCATTTTCACATCTTTACTTTCTTATGCATACGCGTGGCATTCTTCCCTTTTACATCCGATCTATCGTTGGGGGCATCCATGCTTCTTTATCTTTTTGTACATAGTTTCAAGAAACTTAAAACAAAAACATTTAAATTTGTTTCTAAAAATAAAAAACAATAAAAATCATCGTACAAAACACTGGTCTTTGGTTCTCGCCTATTCTTATGCGTGACTCGTGGATCATCTTGATCTACCTCCATTAAAAAAATTGGTTTTCTTACTATGTTTTTACTTTGGGGCACAATGAGTTGTTTGATACTATTTCATAATGTACGATTGCTTTTCATAGGACCCAAGTGTTCTCCATTAGTCCCCTTGAATTTATCCTTTCTTCGGGAACCATATTTTAACCCTTGTCGTTAATTTGCATAGGTCAAAATCAAAGCTTGATAACAAAAACATTACATTATATTTCTATGTTAGGTTAGCTTGTTTACTTTCTCATATTGCATTGCATAATGTATGTTGTAGGGATTTAGGAATATTTTACTTCCTCGTATTGCATTGCACTTTTTGTGCTACATTGAGTTGGCATTTTTAGCAATGGACAATCATTCGTATTATGGATTTTCATGTTGTTCTACACTTTTGGCGTATGTGTATATTTTTAATATTGATCGATGATATAGATCATTGGCAATATGATGACACAAAAGTTATTTTACTATATTGGATGAAAGATATTTCCATCTCCCTTCATCTTCATTTTTCTTCTATATAATTCTCCTATCAACACTATTCTTCCAAATCGCTTGGGGCAATAAGGATAAATTATTATATTCTTTTCCTTCATTTTTTGAGTTTCGATCAACCTCTTTCATCACCCCATCGACATTTGAGGGGACATCCATCATTATACTAATTTTTATTCTATCCCTTCAAATTTTGTCACTACTTGTCTATTATCTTTGAAGTGGCATCACTAAGCCCACCCCAAAGAGGGGAAAATGTAGACACCTAAAATTTTCTAACATAATTTTAATGTTAAGACTGCACTAATTATCCTCTTTTCCGTTATTCTCGTAATAATTATTTCTTTTCCACTAATTAGCTAACATTCCTCTTCATATCTATTAGTTAATGACATTTCATTAATTAATTAACCTTCTTATCATTTAGGATGTCGATTAACAACATTTCATCAATTAATGTCCACTTCTACCTAGGTCAATTAAATATTCTTAAATAATTACAACTGCTGGCCTAAATCAAATAAATTACCATTTACTGACCCATTTTCCTTTATTACATCTCTCAAACTCACACTAATCGGCCTATAATCAGCTTCTATAAGCTTTCCTCTATCTATTAATTAATCACCCTTGATTAATTAAAACACCCCTCAACTCCCATGAGTCACTAATGACTTATTAATCTGTTCTAAATCAAGATTACCTTATATAACGCAATAGTATCCATTCCTAATCTTTTTTTAGCCTTATCCCACATGCACTAAGTTTCACATCTTTCTCAAACCAAAAGGTTATAACTAGAACCCTCATCCTTACTCTAAAACACACACCTTACATGCATATAGCTTAAACTATAGGCATTTTGATCTTTGAGCATCTTCCATTAGTGTTGAGATAGTTAGCTTCATCTTACATCTCATCCATCCAAGATTTTGGGTCATGTGAAGAGAATCAAAATGGTCTTGTAGCCATGTTTTGATGAGCCTCCATTCCCAAACCCTTGAAGATAAAACAATCAACTTTGATTGCCATGGATCTATCTAGGTTCCTTTATTAGTTTTTGGTAATCTAAATAGTATAGATTCAAGTGCTTAGAATGTTAGTTTGATTTCATTTCAAAGTTCTAATCCATAATGTTGGTAGTTGGTCTCTTTAAGCTCTTAGTATGATGATATTTTTTTAGTTAACTTAGTTTTTGAACTATTAAGGTGTTAGTTTACATTCTCTTAGCTTAGTTAACTAATACATCTAGATACATTTGGCATGCTTGGGGGGTTAGATTCATAGTCTCTTTGATTTTAATGATTTTTACTAGTTTTTCTCAAGTTTTCCTAATCCAAATCATGCACATGTGAAATAGGATAAGATTATTTGGTTATTTTACTAACTTTATATGGATTGAGTCTCTCTTATGAGTTTTATTGTGACGGGTTATCATTGGATTTGAGCTAAATTAGGGAAAAATTGAGGTTTTTGAAGTTCCATACGCCAGATTCCCATGTTTTGACATCATCTCTAGGTACACACATAGGTAAAAATGTGTAAGGGGTGCGTACACAACAAAATTGGCATGTAGGTACCAAAATGATCGCATACACACTATAGGTTGATCATATACATTCTATTGCTAATTGCACTCTGTCATTGTTTTGTCAGGCTTGCGTATGTATTTAAATGTTGGTGTATACATTGTTCTGCCTGCATACATAAAATTTTCCCTTTGTGTTTTCTGAAGTCTAATTGATCCATGCATGCACTAAAATCCCCACGTAGACATCCATTTCCATGCATACACATCTATTAAGCATTCTACATTGATTGTGTCAGATTAGCATGCATATGCATTCATATGTAGGTGTACACAAATCTCTAGCCATGTAAATGTTTATTCCAATGTCAGTTTTCAAAGATACGCGTACACATTGAAACACGCACGTACACACCCAAAGTTGGGCACAAGTATTATAATGCTGAGTTAAGGTCTACTTTAAAATATGGGAAAATCTTGTGTTCTTGATATACTAACTCTTGTGGAAGTATGACATGCTCCTATGGAAGTATTTACAAATGGGTGGGGTTTCGAATCTCATAGAAAAAATATAGGGTCATGACCAAGATATCTCGGTTCAATTCGCGAATGGTTGGAAGAAAAGAGCAGTTGAATATGGAGATATCAGTGTCAAAATCCTAAAGAGTTCATTGCTCAAGTCATGGGATTGAGCTTAGATGGGGTGAAATTCTTCAGCAAACGTGTCAACATGAATGTTGATGCAAAGAAATTCCTTGATGAAAGAGAAAATCTTGAATATGTAACGAATGGTATAAAAGTGTCTTTTATTCCATATCCATTTTCTGAAATTTCACAAATGATGGTCAGGTATGTCACTCTTGAGGGAAGATATGTGACAATTCCTTTTAATCATTTGGTCTTCCTTAATCATTTTAGGATGAATTTAACTGTTAATTTCCCACATTACCTTTTGAACTCACTGTAACACTCTGTTCTTGAGTTCCAAAATCATACTCGTGTTTTCCCCCTCCACCAAGGACTTATTCTTTTGATCCATCACCACTATCTTGCACATTCTCACCCCATTCATGTTGTCCCTACTGCCCCCCTGGCAGATACCAATGACCCCATCTCTGCTTCCGCTAGCCGTAAAATCAGAGTCAAGAATCCCATGTAACCCTATCACAAGGTTCTTCATATTAATAAAGAGATTGAATCGGCCAAAAACCTACTTCATATCATAAATATCGTTGAAGAATATGCTACAGAAAAAGGAGGGATTCTAAGCAGGATTGATAAGTTGGAAAGGGAGGTTATAAAAACCTCAAAGATGAAATCAAGTAGAATCTTAAAAGTGCAGGTAAAAGGAAGATGTGTGTTGAACCTACCATGGATAATGAGAAAATTTTACAATTTTTCAAGAAACTCAACTCTTTTGATAATAGACTGGGAAATGATAAAGGGCGACATGATTGTACCATTTATGTGCTTAAAGTTGTTTACAACTTTATGGAATAACTTGTCAAAAGTGTTTGTATTCTCAGTGACATTCCAAATGCCATTTGGGAGTCAGAAACTACAAGGTACCTAGTCTTTTCACAATTAGACAAGAAAGATCCCTCACATGTCATTGCCCTAGCATTATTTAGCTCTCTGCAGAAATTCAAGAGGAAGATTGATAAAGCAGTCAAGTAGAGTTGCTTCTAGTTTACTGCTATGTTGATGTCAGGAAGATTTTTTCTTGTTGTTTTCATGTTTCTTTGTCTCTTTTTTTATCCTTTTTTATAGTTCTTGGTTAAACTATAGTTGGTTCTCATGTTCTTCATGGATTCTGATCCATTTTTTGTTTTTTACTGTTGTATATGGCTTTTGAGCCTCCTTGTAAAGGGATTTAGTCCCTTTTATCTTTGGACTATTTTTACTATTATCTTTGAATTTTGAGCCTTTTTTTGTAAACAGGGTATAGTCCTTTTAAAAAATATTTATCCATAAAAAAAGATATACTAACTCCTTGTAGGTTTTATCTAAGTTTAACTTTTGTTTTGCAGGGAATATTTACATGGTTTTTTTCTAACTATGTTTATTTAAAGTTAACGGATGTTGTTTGTTTGTTTATGAGATTATATTCAAGTATGCTCTTCCCTCGCACATTTTAGGTGATATTTGGAATCAGAAACGAATTCTATATCTTTGCTATGTTTTGAAAAACATCACATTATATTCTATTTGTTAAGGTAATGAATGTCAAAGTTGGTTAAAATAAACTATCTTGCATTTTGAATTTTGCAAAGTGTTTTCCATTTCTTATTATAGTTGGGTTCTCATGTTGTATATGCTATTCCATCACACATTTTAGGTGATCTTGGGAATCAAAAATAACACTTAAACCCTCTTTCATGGCATTTGATCTTGTGGAAAATTACTAATCTTTCATGTACAGTATGTTATTTTCTTGTCAAAGAAAGAAGGTTTGAAACATAAAACTAATAATACATATGTGATTGCAGGCTGCCAAATGATGAACAAATAAACCACATTAAGAATAAAAGATTAAAACAAACAAACCACATTCAAAATTTTGGATTTTCGAGTTCAGATAAGGGTACACCCCATCCGCTTAAAACTAGGACATAACCCCTTTGGCATAAGACTTAAGCTACAACGATGGGGGTGTTCCTAGGAACCCCAAAGTATTCGACGCAAGAGGGAACCTTGCTGACAAAATGGGAAGTCCTCTATACTCCTACTTGACTAGTATACACATGAGATTTAGCATCAAAGTTATACGTATTACGAACCCAATGAGAATACACGATGAACACATTAATTACTCATTGTATTTGAAGGGGGTAAAGTAAAGCCATGATACTCCTTGGGAAACCTTTGCAAATAGAGATTTCATTAGATAACTTGTGACACCTAGTTGAGTGAACCACCTAGGAAGACATTTTATCCAGAAGTTAACTTGACCGTATCAAATCCAATCATTTTTGTAAAGAGCCTTCACAAAGGGAGAACTTTCTCATAGTCGAATTTTTTTTTTTGAACAAGGGGAGAGTTCATTAAAGTTCAAACTATGCATCATTCACCACAAAATTTGTGAAGCATTACTTTTACTTAGTTTTTCACCTACCATAAGGCAAGGTGAAACTTCATCGAAGTGAGGCCAAACACTTTTCAATCCCACTTGATCTACATCATTTTCCTTCATTTGACACTTTGTTGATCAGAAGCAGAGAAACCATACACATGTTATCAATCGATCATGTCCACCACTTTTACACCCGTTTACATTCGTGTTTGCTTAATAATGGATGGTAAACATTGAAAGTGTGTTGCTACGTGTCCATATCTTGATATCCATTTGATCTTGATACATAAGTCAAGCTCGTAATTGTAGTTAGGCTTGATTCTTTACTATATTCTCCTTTTAAGTGTTATGTTTCTTGTATCGTATCATCACAATTTTTATACGTATATCTTGTTTCTTCAAAACTCAACCTAAGTGTTTAGATTGTAATGTTACGTTATGCACACCTTAATAGTTCCTTGGTATACTTTCGCATTGGTTTGATTTCAAACCTTACCTCGATTTTGAAGGGTGTTGTTGTTACCTTTGTGCGCATCGTACTAATATTATTTTGATACTAATACCTTACTTTTCCGTATATTTTGGTTAATGTATATTGGTGGTATTATTGCATTGTTTATATTTGTAACCCCCGGTTTTAGAAATTTAGGTCTTGCTTAGATTTGAACTTGCTTTAAGTATACTTTGTTTGGAAATCATGTCAACATCTTGTTATTACTTATGCCTTACCCACTTTTGAACTTGACATAAGTGGTGACATTTTGTTGGTAATTTGATGTCAAACTACCATTTGGAAATAACTTAGGAAGTACTTCATTGATTGATCGGTTTAAAACGAACCTTGTGTGATTGTGTCTTATGATTATTCATCACTTTGAATTATCCATTTTAGTCAAATCACTTTGATCCATTGATTCTTTATCATTAATTTGGCTCTTTGTTTTTAACTTGCATGATTATTCCTTGTGTTTATCCATCTTATAAACTTGTTTCTAGGACAATCCATTGGGTCTTTGATCCTCTCAATCTTATTAGTTTTTCCTAAGTTCATGGTAATTTTTGAACATATCTTTTAAACCTTGAAAAAAACATTTCCTATCAAGAAAATTTTACATCAATCAAACATTGGAAATCTTTCCTTTGTATCCTTTATGTTGTTAAAATTTTGATCAATCCTTTGACATTTGTGCCTCCAAACTTGTTGTCCAAAACTTGTTGGATTATCAATCTTGAGTCATCACGATATATTTTTTCCTTAGCTTCCCTTTGGAAAATCACACAAGCATCCCTTTGTTTATAAAATATCTAGTTGGTCATCATTATGCTGCCCAAATTGAAATGAAACCTTCTTCACTTTTAATAAATTCAATCATTCTATTTAGGTCTAGGAATTTGTATCAAACAGCACCAACCATGATTGATTATTGAATGGTTAGTCATGTTTACAACAATAGGGAGCCAAAATGTTGGCATTCACATCAAAAGACACTCATCATGACTAAACCCCATTTGGTTTTTCATGCAAGAGGACCCATTTGGGTAACCTATTCCCCACCTTCATCTCAAAGTTAGTGGTATGGTTTAGAAACTTTTGATCCAAATTATTATTCCAATTCCCCCCACTCTTATTCTAATTCTAATCCAAATATTTCCACTTCTTATGAAGATTCCAATCCAAATATTTACTCTTATTCTTATGATGATTCGGATCCAAACTACTATTCAGATTCATCTAATTCGAATCCTAAGTCACGCTCCTCTCCTTCTTCGTAAGACCTCCTTCATCATACTTCTACTATGATTCTTGAGTGTGCCCTTTATTCACAAGATGTATTTTATAAAACATCTAATTCAACTCCTAGGTCGTAGTCCTCCCCTTCTTCGTAGGACTTCTTTTATCAGTCACCTCAACAAACGCTTCCTCCTTTAAAGATTCATGTGACTCAAATTCCTTCTAGTCAATCATCTAAGTCGAATCCTATGTCACAATCTATGTAATTTTGTATATGAAATCCTCCTTTTCTTCCTCCATGATGTCGTATTATAGGGAAACCTATACCAACCAATTCCAAATATTCTTCTGTTCATAAGACATCTAGCCCTATGTGTACTTCGTCTCTTGAGTAATCTTCTTCTGCCAATCATCATCAAACATCTTCTCAATCTTCCACACCAGTTGAAATTTTCTCTTCCTATCAAACCCATGTGGTCAATAAACAACCCATACTGATTAATTTCTTTCAAAAATAAGGAGCGATCATTAAATTTATAGGGGCACATTAAAATATCCCTCTAACAAATTACGAGAAAGGATTCTCTTTAGAATTTGATGCATCTGCGTATTGTGAGGAAAAGGTTAATCCCTTTAACCAAGAAATAGAGGAAGAGCCTCAAATCATGCAACTTGAACCTCCTCTTATTATTAAATCTTCACATTCTTCATTATGTGATGAAACTCTTGGGTCTTGCATTGATCCATGGAATATCATCTCATCACCCAATCACTCTTTTTCTATCACAATTCCTCAATCACAATTTCTTAGGGGTCAACGCCAAGTCTAGATGTGGGTAACCTTATAGTAACCCTCCCTCTACTATTTGGGGGACATTTCTGAGTATTCCATAATATTCTATTCTTGGGGAATGTCCAACTAGCCTCTTGTCTTCTATTTATGGGTCACCCACAGGTAGTCCTTCTTCTTCTATTCTTGGGCCATATCCTAGAAGCCCATCGTCTTCCATCTATTGGTCACATCCTAGTAGCCATTCATATTCTATTATTGGGCCACACCCTAGTAGCCCTTCATCTTCTATCCATGGTTGGCATCCCAGTAGTCCCTCTTCTTTAATTCTTGGACCATATCCTTTTCATCCATCACATTTTTCCATTATGAATGATTATGACAAGTCCACCATCATTCCTCACATCCCTCCCATTAATTCTAAACATCTATATTCTTCTCCCACTTCTCAAGATCATACAATTCACACATTAGCTTATAATAAAATGAGACAGGTTCTTTAGCAAGCTAAGATCAAAATGCCACACCCTAGTAGAACTTCATCTTCTAGTCGTGGATCGTATCATGGTAGTCCCTCTTCTTTAATTCTCAGGACCATATCCTTTTCATCCATCACATTTTTATTCTATCAATGATTGTGACAAGCCCACCATCATTCCTCGCTTTCCTTTCATAAAGTCTAAAAATCCACGTTCTTCTACCACTTCTCAGGATTAGACAAGTCACACATTAGCTTATAATAAACCGAGACAAGTTCTTTATCAAGATAATATTAAAATTCCCAAGAGCTCCAAAGCTCCCAACAACTCAAATGATCATAAAATCCACAATTAAAAATGATTCCAGAATGCACACCAATGCACCCATCAAGTATGGCACAAATTGCAAAAACCTATGGATAGGGAACTCACTCTCCCACATACGAAACCCATTTTTAAAAACAAATCAAAATGATTTGTTTAGTGTGAGCTCACCATGATCATCGAGATCAGGGATAATATTACACTTGATAATAAAATGCACTTAATATCTCTTATCAAGCAAATCATGAACATATTTTTTAGATCCTATCATGCAGAGTAACATGTTTTGTTCCGATAACCATCAAAAAAATCATAAAACAATTCAGAAATACGTAAAAATGAGAAAACATTAAATCATTAAAAAAACAAAATCAAAGGTACACATATCAAACATTGTAATAAGGTATTGTGTAATCATGGATTTTCTTTCTTCCCTTTCTTTCATATTCCTCTGGAAATCATCCACCATTTTCATTGCTTCAATGTTATTATGGTTAGCCTCTTTGCACAAATTTTGTGAAATTTATCTCTATGGTATATGTTTGACCCTGGTCTTTTATCACCTTTGTAAATTAAAGAACAACTGACCTCTTAGATATCCTATCACAATTCTCATCTAATAAACTTGTTGTGAAGAAATTTTGGATGTATTTGTTGACACTAGCCAGTGTTGTCGTCACAATCACTCCCACATCCTTCCATCAAGCCATCAATGATTCTTAACCCCTTTTCAAACAAGATTCAAAATCAATCAATCAATGAAGCAAAAGCAAATTGATATATAAATCTCTCTTGGGGTATTTCCAATCATATCTACTAAGGCTATGGAATTCTGACTGGAAGTAGAGAAATGTTACGATTCAAATCAAATTCATCTCCGTCGTGGCTATGGGCACCTAGCGGGTAGTGGAGTAATTTACGGATCTCCTTCCACCTTCCATTCACAAATTGCCTTTCAAAATCAATCATTCCTACACGTTGGCTAGTATCTTCACTTTTTGTCTATCAAATCTTCCTTTAAAGAGGTAATTAATTTCCATGAGCACACACTAGATCTCTATGAATAAACATGATTAGTATGTTACTAAGTGTTTTTTTTGGAACTTGTTAAAACTCTTCCTTTAGCACATGTCTTGTCTCATGATTTTTTCTTTGAGCTAATCACTTATTCATCGCTTTCCTTGCAAATATTTTAATGAGAATCCTATGTTCTTTGAAATCATTCATAACATCCATGTGTATAAGATTTACTTTTGCTATGTTTGTGGACACCTTTTTCCCCCTTTAATAAATCAATCGCCCACTCCCTTTCTATCATGTGTTTCTTGGCCAGCTTACACTGGGTGTATCCTTGCTCCTTTCCAGCACTTCATTGGATGTATGAGTTCGATCACTAGCAATGTCATCGTCACATATCTACTTTGGCACTTGATCCCCCGTTCATCATTAAGTGCATCAGTGAGTTTTCCTTTGAATACTCCCACCTTATCGCTGGGGCATTTTTAGAGAGAATCGATAAGAAGATTGTTCCATAGTGATCTCAAAGGATAAAAGAATGCAAAATCAGATCAATCAAAATAGTAAAAGCTAAAATAGCATAAAAAAAAATCCGTGATAATCCATAATGCTCAATACATTACAATACAATGGGTTGAATTAATCAACAAGAAATCTCTACCATGGATATGGAGGAGGGAACTGGAAGTACTACCTAAATCAGTTTTTATTAGAATCAAATCCCATCTCCATTGGGGCTATGAACGTCTGGCTAGTTAACGGAGAAATGTAGAGCTACTATTTCCATAAATCCACATTCACTAAGACAGCTATTTCAAACATAATTAGTCAGCTTACTCCACACATTGGCTAGTGGGTTCACTTATTGTCTAGTCAACTCTTTCAAGTTTAAGAGGCTAATTCATTTCCACGTGTAAGACATGGGATCTCTAATGAGTAAATAAAAGGATTAATATGTTACCTACAGTGTTTTTTTTCCAACCTCCCATCAAACTCTTGCTTGAGGTGGGAAAAAATGAAAGTGGGTCTCATGATTTGTGCCTTGGGCTAATCACTTTTTCATTGACCACCTTGTAAATATTTTCATAGCATCCTCTATTCATTGGAATCATTTAGAATATCTATATATATAGGATGTCAAGACGGCTGGTGAATGTGGAATATATATGGATACATATAAACTAATTAGGCAATCTTATATCCTCAATACAGAATAATGGAATATGTGAATCTAATGCGAAGAAGGCCCTCCTAACCTGATTTGGCATAATGGATCATTTGGATATAATAGCAGTTCGGAGGCTCCAATCAATGTCGAGCTCTGCCGAGATCCTGTTTATTGGCTGTTGGATACGTGGGAAGTGACATGTGGGAGCTTCGTGTATATTTTAGGACAAGGTCATGAAAATGGTGATGGGAGGTGTAGTGGATTTTCTGGGGTTTTTATGGATGATTCTATGGTCTAGTCCAGAAATCCTTAGCTTGATTGGCTACTATGTTTAATAAGGAGAATTGTGTAATAATGTCTGGTGGAAGTGGTGAGGATCTAAATACTAGTATTCATAAACGAGCATCAATGTCTGATTAATTAGTCAGCCCGTTGGGTTATGGGACTATTATCACCAAATCACAGCACCCCTGAGTGTCTGCAACGTGATGGGTTGAGACTCTCAGTGTGATTGCATAACATGGAGCTTTTCCCAAGTGTGGGACCTTGCGAAATTGGAAAATCTCTCCGGATGAAGGTCGGTTCCTATTCCTCTGTTCAGATGCACACGAAAAAAAAATGCAGAGGGTTTACTCAAAATCTAATCTAACTTGCCAAGGAGACAGGGTAAGAAGATGCATGAAAATAAACTTAAACTAACAAAGGTGATGCACCGAGGAATGAAGAACACCTATCTTTATAATAAACACAAACCATTAAAATGTGATGCAAGATCATGCACAGATAACAAAATTTGCAGTGAAATATCAGGAGGATGCAAATGAACATAGAGAGGGTTGAGAATCATCCACAGACATGCATTACTTGCTCCAAAGATTGATACAATACACTACAAAATGCCAAGAGGAAAATTTGCATTACAGTTTTAAATGGGAGGTTTGAACTCCACAAATTCACCTGCCAAAGAGAAGAAGGGAGGGGCAAAACAAGAATGTCCAACGCTTAGAAAGAAGCCCCTCCTTACAATTTATAGGAAGAATGAGAGAGGGAAGAGAGAGGAAATCCAGATCTACCCCAACCACCTCTAGGTTGCATTTAATTCATCTCATTATGGTGGTAGGTGAGAACCCTAGCAAACTAAAAAGTGGCGAACTGTATTTTGCATTAAAGCTGGTTGTTGAAACGTCATTTCTGGCCATTACCACGTGCCAGAGACGTTTCTTGATTTTCTCTCTCCAAACTGAACCAAAATGCAAGATTGACCCTAGAATCATGTAGAGAATTTTTCTAGCTTTCCATTGATATAAAGAACGTGAAAATCTGAGCTTTGGATTGAAAGTTATGGCCATTTGAAGATTTAGGGCAAAACAGGCCCAAAACGGAGTGGCGGGGAAAAAAGTTTGAATTTTTACCTTTTTGGTCATTTGGAAAATTTTCCAAAATTTCCCCATGCTCCGCCAATTGGATGACATGTGTCAGGCTCTGATTCATCCATGGGCTCATCCTGCTCCATTTCCCTTTTGTTTTTTTCCTTTGGAATTTTTAAAAAAAATTTCCCACCAGGCCGATGAGGGGAAGACACGTGGCAGGATTTGATTCGTTGGTGGGCCCGAGGGCAAAAATTTTACCTTTGAGAACTTTGACCGAAACTTGGAAAATTTTCTAAGTCCTTCTTTCTCCACCACTCCCTGGGACACATTCTCCCGCATTGGCCAATTTGGGCTCCCTTATCCCTACTTGCGGCCTCTTCGCCTTTTCGCGTACTTTTGTCCCAGCTGTCCTGGACGAAAATCTCTTGCTTCGGTTGATTCGGGCTGCCTTGTTCCTGTTTGCGGCTTCTTTGCCTTTTCACGTCCCTCATGTCCCTCACGTACTTTTGTCCCAACTATCCCAGACTGCCTAGGACAAATATCTCCGAACCGCCCGAAATGGACTGTCTGTCAGCAAATCGGTCGATTCGCGTCCCAGGCGTACTTTTGTCCCGGCTGTCCCAAATCACGCGAAACAGACTTAGATGATTTTCCCTACTTTTGGCTGATTCCACTTTTCACGTTCTGCGTGTCCCGATGTCCCAACTGTCCCGCGGACTGCCTGGGACAAAAGACTTAGTCGATTTTCTTGCTTTTTCGGCTCCAAGCTTGGTACGACGAACCTCAGTACGACCTGAACTAGTACAACCCAAACCCTTCAGACCCAAAATGCCTTAAAACAGTCCTGCAACCTTATTTTTGTAATTTTTCCATTTTTTCTAACTCGTTGGGATTTCTTCTTAGATGGGAGAGTTAGAAAAAGGCCGAGGGGACCCCGAAAAACATGATTTGGGCCTCGAATCGATCTTACTTGCTCGGGACTGAATAATTTGATGCATGTTATCAAAATTACCTTGAGGGGTGAATTTTGGATAACAATTTTGGTGACTCAGCGGGGTCATCTGCCTGCTGGATGAAGTTACCAGTTGCCTGAAGCATCCATTGGGCATGGAGTCACCTGATTTTCTATCTGATACCCTAACTGACTAGAACGTTGCAAGGAGGAACATGGAATATCACCTGATGGAGAAAGGCCTACAAACACATCTCCAGGGACAACAAGCCTGTGCCAAAGAACTTAGGGAAAGCAAAACAACCTATAGTAAAACAATGTGCACAAGCACTTGGAGGAATGAAAACCTAAGCTAATATTTACAAGATAGAGAATTTCCCTTTAGTAGCAATGCTTTAGATAGATTCCATTGATTGGAATCTACAGTTCTTCACCATCCAATGAAGACAATTGGAAGGCATTTCTGTCCTTACACTTTGTGACCATGTATGGGCCACTCCAAATGGCTTCAAATTTTGAATGCCTTCCCGGTTTTGCTCTATCTGCATCCCATTTTAACACTAGATCTCCAACTTGGAAAGATCTACTCTTGGCCTTCCTATCGAAGGTCTTGTTGATCAAAGCTTGATCCTTCTCCATTGCTTGGGATTCCTAATCTCTGATCTCTTGGAGCTCCATCAACTCTGCATATCTCACCTCCATGGGCCCAAACTCTAGCAACTCTAATTGCTTCATGAGTTCCAATGTTGGCAACTCAAGTGACATGGGCAAGATTGCCTCTCTTCCATAAACAAGCCTGAATGGAGAGTTACCTATGGATCTCTTGGGAGTTATCCTATCAGCCTATAAGGCTGATTTCAGTTTGGTATGCCAAGACCTCTGATTCTCATCAAGAGTCCTCCTGATGATCCTCAACAAGTTCTTGTTTGTAGATTCAGCCTGGCCATTACCCTGAGGGTAGTAGTTTGATGAAGTACTTAGGTAGATCCCATTCTTGACAGCCCACTTAGTCACCTTGGATCCAATGAATGCTAATGCATTATCTGAGATTATTGTAGTAGGTATGCCAAATCTGGTTACTATCCCCTCATAGAATTCTAAGATGCTAGACTCATTTACTTCCTTGAGTGCTACTGCTTCAGTCCATTTGGTGAAGTAGTCTGTGGCTGTCAAAATCCACTTATGCCCTGGGCTTGAATTGGGATTAATGACTCCAATGAAGTCTAAACCCCATTGCATAAATGGCTGGTCAACTAAAATTGGATGCAATGGGAGGGCAGCAAGCCTCTCTTTACCTGTGAAGAATGCACAATTCTTGCACCTTTTGATCCACGCGAAGCAATCACTGAAAATCTTGGGCCAATAATAACCAGCCTTCATGATTTTTAGGGCTGTCACTCTTGGTGTAAAATGACCACCAGCTGGTCCACCATGGAACTCTTCTAACACCCTATGAATTTGATTTGTACCAATGCATCTCAGCAGTACTCCATTCACATATTTCTTGAACAAAACACCGTCTACTATGGCATATGGGACAGCCTGCAATCTGAAGTGTCTCCTTTGGGTCTTGTTCATCTCTGGAGGGCATAGGCCCGTGCTTAGGAAGTGCATTATACCTCGGGTCCAGCAAGGAGTGGGGATAGCATTATCCTCTTCTTGAGTGCTACCTTGCACATGGCTGTCTTGAACTGT
Source organism: Taxus chinensis (assembly GCA_019776745.2). Lineage (NCBI taxonomy): Eukaryota > Viridiplantae > Streptophyta > Pinopsida > Cupressales > Taxaceae > Taxus > Taxus chinensis. Next base: position 747,171,514 of record CM034154.1, read on the forward strand.
CAAAAAAACCTATTCTTCATTGTATACTCCCTTTTGCTTTCCCAAAATTAGCTGCTCACATAATCCTTTTCCTCTTACCAGCTTGGTGACCTTGATCTCTATGTCATACTCCATGACACGAGTGATCCAACCTGCCCTTTTCTCATTCAAATCCTTGTTGAGGAGGAAGTCTTTAACTCCCGCATGAGAAACCAACAACTGGACCTTGTTGTTTGAGACTAAATGCTTGAATTTCTTCAAGCTTCTGATTACTGCAAGAACATGCTTCTCAATAAAAGAATATCTCACCTCATAGTCCTCCAGGATTTGGCTAAAGAAAGCGATTAGCTGCTCATCATTGTCCTTGTTTTTCTGCACCAAAATGGCAAAAATAGTATCATTACCTCCAAATGCATAAAGGATGAAATCCTTGGAGAAATCCGGGTTGATGAGAGTTGGTGCTTGGGAGATGGCTTCTTTGATTGCTTCAAAACCCTCCTTGCCTTCTGCTGTCCACTTGAAAGCCATGTTTTTCTTTAACATTTTGGTGATAGGTTTGACAAGGGCTGCAAAATCTGGGACAAACCTCCGAACAAAGTTTATTCTCCCCAAGAAACTCTGAAGGGACTTCTTGTGGCTTGGCAATGGTAGTACTCTTATGGCTTCAACCCTCTCTAGATCAATTGCTAATCCTTCTTTGGAGACAATATGGCCAAGGAGCTTTCCTTCATGTGCTAGGAAGATACACTTCTTAGGGTTCAAAGACACTCCAAATCTCCTTCACCTTTGGAAGACTTGTCTCAAATGAGAGAGGTGGTCTGCTGCATTCTTTGAAAAAATAGGGATATCATCAAGGTATATCAGCACCACGTTGTTGATCAAACCTTTGAACGCCATGTCCATTGCTCTTTGGAAGGTAGCTCTAGCGTTGGACAGCCCAAATGACATTTTCATGTATGTATATGTTCCCCATTTGGTTGTGAAGGCTGTCTTGAACTGATCTTATTCCTTCACCATAATCTGATTGTAGCCTGAGTAGCCATCAAGTAGTGAAAACCTCTCGGAGCCAGCCACCACTTGCAAAATTTACTCCATAGAAGGGAGTGGGTAATGGTCCTTGAGAGATGCTCTATTCAAGTCTCTGAAGTCAACACACAATTTGATCTCTCCACTCTTCTTTCTGACTAGAACTAAGTTGGCAACCCAACTAGAATGCTTGATTGGGAATATGATTCTTGACTCAATCAACTTGTTTAATTCCTTCCTCATGAGAGGTTCCATGTGTGGATTGACTGGCCTTTGTTTCTACCTAATGGGCTTAGTATTTGGATCTAATTCAATGGTGTGTTGAGCTAACTCGGGATTAAAACCTTTCAAGTCTTCGTAGCTCCAAGCAAACACATCAGGGAACTCTTGACACAGCTGTATGAACTCATGCTTTTCTTGTTCAGTTGTTATCTTCCCAATTTGCAATGGTTTGTTCTCTTCCACCAAGATGGATACTGAATCTTCTCTCTTGACCTAAATGTTTTCTTTCTCTTTCCTAAACTGATCATTGGGATTGAAAATGGACTCCAAAGTGATAAGTCCCTTGGGCAGCTTGTTAGTTCTCAGCTGTACCACTTGGTCACCATACTGCTGCTCTAACTTTTCCTGATTTTTGGCTGAGAATTCAGCCTCTTCTTGCAAGAAATGGATGATTTTCTGGTCACTCTCAAACACTTGCCAGCTTACATTGTTATCTGGCACTGAAGGCCTCACAATCACATGGATGTTTGGCTGTACCTTGTCTTTTTGAACGCTCTCCACAACGTCAAAGGCTGCCCCAACTGCTGCAAGCCTGTCAGCAGCTTGGTTCTCTTTCTTAGGAACTGATTTGATACTAAAGCCCTCAAAATCTTCAATGAGGTCCCACACACTATTCTTGTAGCACTTGAGTAGATCATTCTTGGCAGCATGCTACCCTTTGACCTAATTTACAATCAATTCACTGTCACCAAAGACTTGTAAGTTCTTTATCCCTCTCTTTATTGCCCAATGCATCCCTTGCACCAAGGCTTCATATTCAGCAGTGTTATTGGAGCATGCAAATTGAAATCTAAAAGATGAATAGTACTTTACTCCTTGAGGTGAAACCAACATGGCTCCCCCTTCGGCACCTTGTCCACTCCTTGATCCATCAAAAAATAGCTTCCATACCTCATTGTCATCCTTGTGGTTTGGCTTGGTGATGCTAGGAATGGGATGATCTTTTTCATGTATGCAATAAACTCCTAGCTCAGATTCTTCTACTTCTTGATAAGGATCAAAAGCATGCACCTTGTTTTCCCATTCATCAAGAGTTAGATCCGGGATGCTTCCAACCTTGGTGTCAGCTTCATCAATGCTTGGGTGATCTTCTTGATCAAATGCCAAACAATTGGAATTGATTTGACTTGGAGTGTAGGGCTCAATGTGGAAGTTTGCAATAGGTTCAGACCTGATTGTAGCTTTGGTTCCATACCTCATTCTGAACAGCATGTGTGACCAATCAGCAGACAAATATCCTCCAATCTTGGCTGTGAAATCTCTTGACAAACATAGGGAAAAGAGTGGTGGAAGGTCTATAACTGATACATCTTGTAAAACAACAACATTTGGACATGCATGCAAGGTAAGACTCAAGTTTCTAATCACCCCAACTGTTGTTACTGCTGTCCCATCCAACTGCACTACCCCTTTGGATATGGTTTCATATTGAAGTCCTAGCTGATCAGCTATTTGCTTGGGCATCACTGAGCTACTTGCCCCAGAATCAATCATGCAATTGTGCACCAATTGGTTTCCAATGATTAATGAGACATAAAAAGGAGGGGGATTCAACATTTTACCTTGCTATTCTCCATGATACCTTTCAGGCTGGGAAGCATTTGTGAGCACCTTCTCTTGCATTTGGACTTGCTGATTCAAAGTTGGCCAGTCCTTCATGGCAGCTTATAGCAAATCTCTATGGCCTGGGATAGATAGGGATTCCCACATTGATATATTTACATTTGTCTTCTTCATCTGATCAATGATACTAAATGGTGATGAAGGATTTATTTGTTGTCCCTTGGTTTGCATATTCATCCCTTGCATGTGGGCAGTAACAACTGGTATTTGAGTTGGTTTAGGAGCTAGTTTGGGTGCTCCTTGCATGTTTGGGACTACATTTTGTTTGTCAAAAGCTTTTGGAGTGGTAGAAGGTTGTGGATTACTTGGAGCCAATGGATTTCTTTCACCCAAATTTCTCCTTTTTGACCTTGTGTTGGCTGCAACACCTTGAGAGGGTATTTGATTCATACTACAGAAATCTTCAGCCTGCCAATTGACAAGAGAAGTTTCGTTCGGAGATGTTCCTTACTGAGGTGCTTCTTGCTGCTGATTCTCTTCGTGGCTGGACTCTTGCGACCCACCAATGGTTTGCACCATAAGATCATGATTTAATGCACCGTTAAAGCACATTGATTGGTTATGTGGCTGACCGCACGGGAAACACCAATCATATTCTTGGGCCATGTTATTTTGCACCAGTACCAAAGCTCTAGATGTGGATGCAACATTGAGGTTATCGGGCTGAAATGGTCTATTGGCAGGAGGCCTTGCTTGATTTTGATTTGCAGCTAGATTGGGTGGTCTTTGAGGCTGATATGGCTGCTTGTTAGGCTGAGCTTGAGGCTGGAAGGAAGGTCTAAAACCTTGAGCTTGCTGCCTTTTGAGTGTAACCAGCTCATTACCTAGATTTTGCAATTGCTTCACGACTTCTTGAAGCTCATTTGGGGCACTTGGAGATGAAGTAGAAGCTTCATTTGAACTCTGATTTCTAGGGGTGGAAGAAGGAGCTAAGACAGGTGCTTGACTAGTAATTGGGCTCTCTAAACTTGGATATAATGGCATTGGAGGCCTAGGAGCTAGCTTTCCAGCTTGAATTAAGCAATTTTCAGCTCTAATGGCAATGCTATAAGCAACAGGGATAGTTGTGCCTCCCATGGATTGAATCAACATAGAAATATCAAAATTTAAGGCTTTGAGGTAATATAGAAAAGCACCTTCTGCTGTTGGCCTTACTGCCATTGGAATCCTCTCCCAAGTCCTTTGAAATATGAAGTTGAAGTCAGTCAGCTGTTCATTGGGAGCTCTCTTGATGGTTGTCAGCTGTTCTAAAAGGGACAAGTTATCTCCCTTCTCTCCAAACTACTCGTGGAGGGCTATACATAGCTGGTTCCAATTTTGGATAGAACCTGAGGCAAGGCTCCTGAACCATTGTAAAACTTTCCCTTTGAATAAGGATGCCAACAATTTGACAGCAACTTGCATCTCATTGATTTCATGAATTACACAAAGGTTGGCAATGTCTTTAACATGATCACCAGGAGTAGTCTGGTTCTCTCCAGTGAAGTATGGAATGTTCTTCAATGCTGCACATGGGATTAGATGTTGTGCATTGAGAGCAAGTGGGCTGCTACCAGTGAAATTGACATACGGATTTGGTAGTTACGCCATTATGATTGGCCTGAGAACCCCTGTTGATTAGATGAAAGGCCTACCAGGTGGAGGCGTTGACAAGGTTCTATTAGGTGGAGATGGAGATCTTTGAGCTCTTCTTCCCCTTCTTTCTCTTCCTGGAGATAGGTGTAGATGAACAAACAATCCTTCCTCCCTAGTTCTTGACCTGGTCTGTATTCTTCTCATAAATTTACCAGGCTTGGATTGCTGAAACCAGCGGATTATGCTTCTTTTGGAGTTGCCAGATGTGTGATTTTAAGCTCCTTCAAAGTGGGAACTTACAACAAGTGCACATCAATCTTGTTGCAATAAAAGTGAAGACCTCTAGGTCCAACCCGGCATGCCAAAACTGTTAGTGCAAAATCACAGCACCCCTGAGTGTCTGCAACTCGATGGGTTGAGACTCTCAGTGCGATTGCATAACATGGAGCTTTTCCCAAGTGTGGGACCTTGCGAAATCAGAAAAGCTCTCAGGATGAAGGCCGGTTCCTATTCCTCTTTTCAGATGCACACGAAAAAAAAATGCAGAGGGTTTACTCAAAATCTAATCTAACTTGCCAAGGAGATAGGGTAAGAAGATGCATGAAAATAAACTTAAACTAACAAAGGTGATGCACCGAGGAATGAAGAACACCTATCTTGCTAATAAACACAAACCATTAAAATGTGATGCAAGATCATGCACAGATAACAAAATTTGCAGTGAAAGATCAGGAGGATGCAAATGAACACAGAGATGGTTGAGAATCATCCACAGACATGCATTACTTGTTCCAAAGATTGATATAATACACTACAAAATGCCAAGAGGCAAAGTTGCATTACAGTTTTAAATGGGAGGTTTTAACTCCACAAATTCACCTGCCAAAGAGAAGAAGGGAGGGGCAAAACAAGAATGTCCAACACTTAGAAAGAAGCCCCTCCTTACAATTTATAGGAAGAATAAGAGAGGGAAGAGAGAGGAAATCTAAATTTACCCTAACCACCTCTAGGTTGCATTTAATTCATCTCATTATGGCGGTAGGTGAGAACCCTAACAAACTAAAAAGCGGTGAACTGTATTTTACATTAAAGCTGGTTGTTGAAACGTCATTTCTGGCCATTACCACGTGCCAGAGATGTTTCTTGATTTTCTCTCTCCAAACTGAACCAAAATGCAAGATTTACCCTGGAATCATATAGAGAATTTTGCCAGCTTTCCATTGATATAAAGAACACAAAAATCTGAGCTCTGGATCAAAAGTTATGGCCATTTGAAGATTTAGGGCAAAACAGGCCCAAAACGGATCGGTGGGAAAAAAAGTTTGAATTTTTACCTTTTTGGTCATTTGGAAAATTTTCTAAAATTTCCCCATGCTCCACCAATTGGATGACACGTGTCAGGCTCTGATTCGTCCGCGGGCTCATCCTGCTCCATTTTCCTTTTGTTTTTTTCCTTTGGAATTTTTTTTAAAATTTTCCCGCCGGGCCGATGAGGGGAAGACACGTGGCGGGATTTGATTCGTTGGCGGGCCCGCGGGAAAATTTTTTACCTTTGAGAACTTTGACTGAAACTTGGAAAATTTTCTAAGTCCTTCTCCTTTCTCTGCCACTCCTTGGGACACATTCTCCCGCATCGGCCGATTCAGGCTCCCTTATCCCTGCTTGCGGCCTCTTCACCTTTTGGCATCCCTCGCGTACTTTTGTCCCAGCTGTCCCAGACGAAAATCTCTTGCTTCGGCTGATTCAGGCTACCTTGTTCCTGTTTGTGGCTTCTTCACCTTTTCACATCCCTCGCATCCCTCATGTACTTTTGTCCCAACTGTCCTGGACTTCCTGGGACAAATATCTCCAAACCGCCCGAAATGGACTGTCTGTCAGCAAATCGGCCGATTCGCGTTCTAGGCGTACTTTTGTCCCAGCTGTCCCAAATCACGCGAAACAGACTTAGACAATTTTTCCTGCTTTCAGCTGATTCAGCTTTTTACGTTCCGCGCGTCCCGATGTCCCAACTATCCCGCGGACTGCCTGAGACAAAAGACTTAGCCGATTTTCTTGCTTTTTCGGCCCCAAGCTTGGTACGACGAACCTCAGTACAACCCGAACCCTTCAGACTCGAAATGCCTTAAAATAGTCCTGCAACCTTATTTTTGTAGTTTTTCCATTTATTCTAACTTGTTGGGATTTCTTCTTAGATGGGAGAGTTACAAAAAAGGCCGAGGGGACCCTGAAAAACATGATTTGGGCCTCGAATCGATCTTACTTGCTCGGGACTGAATAATTTGATGCATGTTATCAAAATTACCTTGAGGGGTGAATTTTGGATAACAGGGACTTGTGGATCACAACCGTAAGTTTGTGGTTGTGTTAGACCTCCTATGGTCATGTGAAGAGTTAATCTCTCCTTCCGACTATACAATAATCATACACCTTTCAGCCTCTACATTTAGAACTAGAAGTTGTGTAATTTTCTCAGAATACCTTACAGGTGTTCTGGCAACTTGAATGCATAAGCTAGTATCTATGTCAATGAGGAGGTCTCCTGTGTTAGGTTGTGGAACTAAAGGATCACAACCAAATACTTGTTCTCTTTCGAATCCTTGTACAGTCATACGGACATCCTATAAAGGCAGTCTATAGTTAGGACGATTTGACCAAAATGTGTATGCCTTGTCATCTTCAATATTTAACTCTCTTAGTTGTTCACTAATTGCTCATAGATTTGTCGTTGCTCGAAAGACCTGTATCCTAAGGTCTTTATCTATATCAACTAGTGTTGTGGGGAGATTTGATTGAGGCACTATTGGTTCAAATATGTATTCTTTGGGCTCTCTAGGTCCCGTGATTGTCATGCAAAATGATTCAACTTTTAACTAAAACTAATAAACTAATTATGAAAGATCTATCTACACTATGCATGTACTCTTTTTTTTTTGTATTTTTGATGAAGTATTTTAACGAAATTAAAAGAGAAGTTATTCTAATATATTTAGCAAATGGACAACTAATCTAGTAACATAATTGAAACAAACAGAGTAGCCCGGTGTAGCTATTTTCCTGCGTAGTTGTGAATTTATCCTAAATATCTAACAACTACTTGTTTTTTTATTGAAAGGCTCTCAATCCTACCTGAGAAGTGAGGAATGAATCATAGTTTCTCAGAAACTATCAATCCCGATAGTTTCCCGGGCGATATCGAGAATGAGCTTTGACTGAAATAAAATAATTTACTACTCTATTTGATACATTGTAACTAGAACTTTGATAGCTCAAACCTGGAGATTACAGAACAATGGTAAATCTAGTTGTGTGTGACTTCGTCCCCTCAGTGTGATCTCCTCATTCCTTCGTGTTCTCTTGAATCTAGAAAAGCATGTATATGATAGCATCGACAGAATAAGGCACTCAAAAAATGACAGCTTTGGATATAGACCGAATACAATGCGAGTAAGAGAGAGATAGTGCAAGTGAAGAGAGCTTGACTATGCAATTCCTATTGGGATTTATTACGGGAATACAACACAAATGCGCCGAGAGTTCTAGAAACTATCTTTTGTGACTAAGCAAAACCTGCAACTCTAAATGGATTCTAATATAAGAATGAAACTACCTTACTCTAAACTAGTTTGCATGGAACAACAATAAAGCAAGATTGAAGCAAGAAGATCAAATGACCTCTAAATAGCAAAGGAAGACTAACAATGAATGCAAAACATGAAACTATTGGAATTCTAAGCAAGAAACTCAAAAGATTGAATGATTAAACAGAGAAGGAGAGGGGCCATTTGTTTGAAAACAAGATGGCTATTTATGGCAAATGCATTCACTAGAAGGTAAATTGGAATGGAACTCTTTTACCATTAAACAAAGTGAAAACACTATTCATAGGGTGGCCAAAACATAAATGCAAAGCAAAGTAGCTGAAAAATGTAGATAGAAATTGAAAATTTACGTTTGACGTGATTGTCAGAGCTTTTTGGAAAACGCGTACAGGATCGCCGCCCTGTGCAGGGCGGCAATTATGAGACTGCCGCCCTGTCCTAGGTGGCTGTCACGGGACCGCAACCCAGGAAAGGCAGTGGTCTCGTCACTTAAGACCAAAATGCAAGAAAAAATGGGGGTAGAGGGAAGAACAAAGCACACGGAGGCCGGGTGGGGTATACGGGATACAAATGTATACTTGGTGAGATTTTCTGGATCCCAAACACATTGCAAGGAGACGTGTATCATCATTGGGGTATGTGTAACATCTTTTCGGTGGTGCAGTACCCTACAATTTTGGGTATGTACATATTGCCCCCTCGAAGAAGAATCTTAGCCATGAAGAGGTGTAAAAAAGTGGATCCGAGCATGGCAGTCCTGAAATGGGGAGTTAGGAGTTATACCTAACACGCCCGTGTGTCGGAAATTTGCCATCTGAAATCTCGTTATCTGTAAAATGAAAAAAAGGGACTCAAGTGTAGATAGATAAAATAAATTGAAAAATAAAACTAAATTGATATGAAATTAGGACTTACCATTTGTGCGGGGTTTAGAACTTACCTCCGTCGATGCTCCAACCCTACGAAAGACATTCAAAATTAATTTTAGAAAGCTATATATATATATATAATGAAATCATTTCACTATTCATTTACTCAGATTGATTTGATAGTTTTTGAGCTCTGGGTCCCACGGTGATGGTTTTCGACGAGAGTATATTCAAAACGTTCATGGTGAGATAGTGATCATGCCTCCAAGAGTGGAACATCGACCCGCGAAGTCTCAGGTTAGTTCTTCTCAATTTATTGTTTTTGAACCTAAAATGTAGTTGTTTTGGGGGGGTTATTTTTGAAAATGCTAGTTTTAAATGAGTCTCTAGGGGGGTGCCCATAGGGTAGGTTTTTATTTTAGTTAAAATGGTGTAGGGTGGTGGTCACGAGACCGCTGCCCTAGAAGGTAGTGGTTATAGAACCGCCGCTCTGCATAGGGCGGCAGTTCACAACAGAATGTAAAAAAAAGGATGTTTTATTTACTTTTCACATTTTTAGCATTTTTACATGTTCTTGTTAGCTTTTCTAATCGGATTTTGTTACTAACTTACTCTTTTCCTATGTTTTTGGGTGGATGTAGAAGAAGGAGGAGTACATTAGATGGAGCCGAGAGAGGGAGTGTGATTAGCTCCCAGTAGTGTTAGAGGCACTCACTCAGGCAGAGCGAGATACTCTTCAGAGGGCTAACATTTGGAGGATTGCATAGGTCCCTCATGTTGCACCTGCTAGTCACATATTATGTGACTTATTTTCATATTGGGATGTGGATTGGAACACTTTCTAATTTCCAGGAGCTAGGGGTGAGTGGAACATTACCCTAGAGGATGTTTACCGCATATTGGGGGTCCCGATTCTTAGGAGGCGGCTGTCTCTCAAGACAGCAGTGTCTAGATCTCAGGTGGTTGAGTGGGCCACTTATATGGGGGATGTCGTTGTTTCCATGGGCTTGAAGAAGGGGGTGAGGGTCTGCTCCATTGTTGAGTCAGACATTCTTGTGCTCCGCAAGGCTATCATGGGCATCCTTGCTTCGAGATTGATTAGGGACAAGGGAGGGGACACTCTCTTATATTGCTGGGATCCCATTATTGCACCGATTGAGGGCCATGGCCGCATTTACACTTGGGAGCAGACACCCTCAGGACCACCTACCACAATTTATACAAGGGTGGTCAGATTACAGGGATAGTCACTGAGCCACCCTACTCTTGTCATGAGTTGGGTGTATGAGTACATCACTCCGTATGGGAGAGGTGTTTAGGTAGAGGATCCTGGGGCCGTCAGAGTAGCGAGGAGGACAGGGATGATCATTCTTAGAGTGCCTCACCAGCTAGTGGCCTCTTTGACCACTGTAGACATGGAGGCTACTCCTTATCAGGCCATGACAGGGTTATGGGGAGAGGAGATCGTTACATTTATTGCTTGCCACACTACTAGTCAACTAGTATATAGGACGAGGAAGTTGGAGATCCACCCCTTTGACAGAGTACCACAACAGTTCAGCCTCCCATACATCGACATGTTTCCTCCAGCGGGGCCAGTGTATAGATCTATTCGTGAGGCTCGGGGAGGTCCTAGAGGCCGGGGTTAGACTGTGGTTCCTCCTGGTGTTCCCATCGAGGCTAGGAGGGTATTTCATGCTCAAGGGGCAACTAGTGCTCCTCGGGCACCTTTACTTCATATTACCGCTGATCTTGCCCATAGTAGAGATGAGCCTATTGATGTGGACTCTGAGTCTGATGAGTTCACTGGGGGAGAGATAGAGGAGGAGATAGAGGAGACGGAGACCGGATCTGGTGGGAGAGGAGAGGAGGATGACAACGATTCTAAGTGGCAAGACACTCAGGATATCTTGCGGGCTGAGAGGGCAGAGCAGAGCGCAGAGAAGGTGAATTTGATTTCAAAGGATTTGCCTTCTCAGGATTTAGGGGGAGATGGTGAGTCCATGGCAAGCTATCACATTGCTCTAGATGTGGGAGAGGGATGATAGTCAGTGGTAGCGTCAGTGACAGGCATGGATCCCAGAGATCCTACCTGGAGGCCTGGAGATCCGAGTGAGTTACTACTCCCTTCTCAACTTTTCTTTAATTATAATTATTTAGTTGTTATTTCCTTTTGTTTGTTTCATTTATCTTTGGTTTTATTTTGGATAACTTTCTAACTCGTGTGTTTCTCTTTCTTACTTGTAGCGACTATTGAGGGATGGCGAGACTTGATTCGCCGAGTGTGTACTAACACTCTATTGCTCCCTTCTGATGGTACTTGGGCCGAGATCACTGAGGACGTTGGGGAGCCCTCAACAGCTGGCCGACACATAGATGTCTTTGCCCCTGTCTGGAAGGCGGAAAAGATCATTACCTCCCTTTGCGCCGAGCTGGCTGGATATAGGAATGCTGAGTGCTTGATGAGGAGGAGTCACTCTCATAGTGAGACCACGACTGTTGGCTGTGATCACGAGCCCTCTGTTCATTCAGAGTGTCATCAGAGCATGAGTCCTAGGCGCGGTCATACACCCTCCGAGGAATCTCAAAGAGGCTGAGAGATCATAGTGTCTTCTTGTAGTGACCTTTAGTCAGATATATGTACGATTGTTTTGTATTTCTAGGCTCATTGATCGTTTTGACCATGCCTTAGTGCATGATGGCATTTTATAAGAAACACCATATATATATATATATATATATATATCTTTTTGGATCTAGACTCTTGGTGCATTTTGTGACTCGTTTCCATATGTATACTAGATGTTTTCAAAGTATTTGTTTCCATGCTTTTCAGAATGTATGTAATGGATGACAAATGATAGTACACAGAATGGTTTACTTTGTATGCTTTTGTAATGCTGATATATGATGACGAGCACATTGTAGTATTGAACTTTTGACTTCTTTGGGCAATGTATATGATTTCTACTTATGTTGGCAAAACGTGATGAATGTATAGTGATAAAGAGATGAACTTTCCCCATTCCCAACTCCATGCAATTAGTAAGAGATGTGAGCGCTCAACACCAAGAGTTAGGAAGGGCACAATTTGTATGAGTTTGAATGAGTGGAAATGATGAGAGATAGACAAACCAGTGACATAAAACCAAACTTAGACCTACACACTTACCCTACTCAGAATTACCACCAAGGCTTAGAAGGCCACTTACTTTCCAATTTAAATAGACTTTGATTTATAAATGGCAACCTAGTTGACAAAATATGGTTTTGAGGATTTGACCTCTTTGGAATGTAGACATTTGTTTTTTACTTAATATAATTTGATTTGTATTTCTAGAATACCAAGACTTTTTTAACTTGTGTGAATGGACCCCCCACACTCCTACCTCATGCCACTAGTAAGAAGCATGGGTTTGTCACCGAAGGTAGGATATAGGTGAGTAAAGGGCAACTTCTTCCCTTTCCAAACCTCACACCACTAGTAGGAGATGTGGGATTATCATCGAAAGGTTAGTCGGGTAAAGAAGTGTGTAATATAAAAATATTTTGTTTTTCTTGGCACTTTTGATTCTATTTTATTTTTGACACTTTTGATCTATGACTTTGGGATATCATTTCTTTCAAAGAGATTTAAGAGGGATAGATGTGACACCAAGAAGCTTCTAGAAAAAACCGTAGGTAAAGGACAACTTCACCTAATAGAAAGAAAGAGCAAAAGCAAGTATGCAGGCCTTGGTATGGTTTTCGTCAATACTTGGTCTGTCAAACTTGACGAGAAGATTTGAAATTACTTGACAATCTTTGAGGAGATGTGATTTGAATGATTTTTCCAATATTTTCAAAAATTTGTAATAGATTGCTTAAGAGTAAGTTCCTTGACTACATTTTTTACGAAATGAGTGGACAAAATGAAATAGTTAAATGACTAATGTAATGTAGGTAACTATAATGTACAAGTGGCGATTCTAATCGTGTCATGCATAAAACCATTTAAGATGTAAAGGAATTGATGATTTCATTGAATTCCTCACCTTCTAGTGTGCACAAGAGATACGCACCATTTCTGTAGTATTTCATGACTCGGTATGGGTCCAACCACTTGGGCCAGAACCTCCTTCTTTCACCAGATTTCTTATAAATCTGGCTGTCTAGTCTTATAACTAGATCTCCCTCATATATTTCTCACTCATAGAATTTTTTTTTATACTGCTTGGCACATCCGGTCAGCATAGGCTCTGTGCCATTGTTCGGCATTTAGCCTGGCCTCGTCAAGGATTTCCAGTTGAGAGAGGCATGCCTCCCTGTAAGCTTCTTCATTCCAAAATCCCTTGTAATGAGATGGCAGAGACTGGGTATTTCAACCTCAAGTTGGAGAACTGCTTCTACCCCGAATACCGATAAGAAAGGGGTTGCTTCTTGTTGGTGTTCTTACTGAGGTTCGATGGGCCCACAAGGCCATATATAGTTTTAGATGCCAATCTCTCTTTTCTCTTTGACAATTTTAAGGAGAATACCCTTTAATGTTTTGTTTTTTTGCTTCGGATTGCCCATTGGCTTGAGGGTATTAAAGAGAGGCCGTGTGATGGTTTATTTTGAATTTTTTGCATAACTCACAGACCTCTATCATTTTTAAAGGATGTGCCATGTATCTGAGATAATGATTTTTTCGGACACCATACCTGCAAATGATTTGGTTCATAATGAATTTTGGAAATTACCGAACCTTGGTACTGTGGTGAGAGGCATGGCTTCCACCCATTTGGTAAAATATTATGTGGCTGTAATTTATAAAATTATGGCCATTGATTGATGAGGGAGATAATTTCCCTATCAAGTCTAAACCCCACGTGGAGAAGGGCCACAGGGTTGCTATTGGTTGCAGGGATTGTGCTAGCATGTGAATTTCATGAGATAATTCTTAGCATTTGTGGCACTTACACACAACTCTCTATTGTGTCGTGTTCGAGAGTGGGCCAAAAATTGGCCTTCCAATGTATTTTTTGAGCAGTGGCATGACCACCGAAGTGGCCACCGCATATCCCACTGTGGGATTCATAAAGAATCTTCTTGGATTCTTCTATGTCGACACATCTGAGAAGTATGCCGTCGAAGGCTTTATGATAGAGTACTTGTTCTAAAACAACATATTTAGCGGTGATAATGCGTAACCGCCTTCTTTGTTGCAATGTGGCAATATCTGGGTATGTGTGGTCCATCATAAAATTGCATGATATCAATGTACCAGGGACATTGTAGAGATGGGGGGCCTAGTTTCAACAAAGTATATACACTCATCAGGAAAGTTCAGATTTACTAGATCGCCTCCATCTAGTGGATTTTCAGCTAACCAGTCTGTAATGATTTGTCCCTTAACGGATTTTTGGTTTACAAATGTTAACTTCAAGATTTTCCCATTAAGGTTATGAAACACACAACTTTTTTTGATAAAGACCCTTGTGTGAGGAATTTTTGTAAATGATATGTCTTTACAATGACCCTTGTTTCTTGGTTCAACATGTAATGTCTTAAACATTTTTGTTGCAAAGACTATGGCAAGGCATTCTCTCTCTTCCTATGTATAACGTGTTTCATAATCAAGCAACGTTCAACTAATGAAATAGACTGCACATTCTCATTTATCATTGTTTTCTTGAGTGAGCATGTGGGCTAGCGAGACATGAGTGGCTTGTGAGTATAGGATCAAAGGGTGGTCTGGTCTGGGAGGCATTAGCGTGGGTGGAGACAACAAGAAGCATTTAACTAATTCGAAGGCCTTGTTGCATTCTTTAGTCCAATAAATGCCTATAATCTTTCTTTAATAGATTATTGATTGGATGAATGGAAAAACTTAAATCTAGGATGAACCTTCAGATTGAACCAAGTTTCCCAAGAAATGACCTGATTCCAGACTTGTCCGATGGTGGAATCATTTCAAGAACAGCCTAGATTTTGGCTGGATCGACATCGATCCCTCATTAAGATATAATGTAGCCCAGAAATTTGCCTCATGTCACACCAAACAAACACTTCTCTGGGTTTAATGTGACGCCCATATTCAATTAATTGTGAGAGGATGATACGAAGTAATTTTGGATGATCACAACGCTTCTTGGCCTTGGCCAATAAGTCATCCACAATTTTATGGATAAGATTGTGTAATATGTATGTCATTTCTCGCTTAATACGTAGCTTCGGTGTTCTTAAAGACCAAAATGGCATGACAGCGTAACAATAAGTTCCCCATAATCTGATTATACCCTGAGAACCCATCCATGAGGGACAACAGTTCAAATCCAGTTGTTACATCAAAAATAACGTCAATGGATGGTAATGGGAAGTCATCCTTGGGACAAGCTTTGTTAATATCCTGAAAATCTATGCAAATATGCGTATCTTCCCATTCTTTTTGAGAACAGGGACAATATTAAATACATATTGTGAATAGTCAATGGATTTGATGAATCCCACTTGGAGAAGTTTTATTACTTCCTCTTTTACCATGAGAGCCACTTTTGGCTTCATTGGTCTTGACTTTTGTTTAATTAGTTTTGCATCTGGTTTTAGTGACAAGGTTATATACCGTGATGTGTGGTGCAATGCCCGTCATTTCTTTATAGTTAAATGTGAAAGCCTTTTGATGTTCTTTAAGGATTTGGGTGTGTATTTTCTATCTCCTTCGGAGTTAAAGAGGATCCCAACTTCAAAAATTTTGGTTCTTCCTCTCTTCCAATGTTTATGTCAATTGTTTCTTCTATTAAAGAAGCGTTACCTTCTTCAAATTCAGGTGGGGCTAGAGGTAGCTCCAAGCTTTCTCCGTATCTCTATTTCGTAGATATCAAGATTCTTTTGTGGAGACTCTACCATGGGATTTCCAAAATAGGAAGAAGAATGTGGTATTAGGTAAAGATCCACTATGCAGTGAGCAAGGTGTAGCTTCGCATAGGCGTTTAGATATTCGAGAGTGACTCTATCATCGTCAAAGGTGATCCATAATAGGAAAAACCGTTCTCAGCTTCTCCATGAGTCATGAGTGGGTTTGTTGGTATTTTACGCACTAATGGTTCAGTACGAAGTGATACTCTGAAATTTGTATCTTCTAACTCACTGTTCAGAGTGAAACAAGAAGCTGAGGTTGCTATTGAATCTGCGAGAAGGTTCTGCTCTCGTGGGATTGCTTCAATTGATATGAAGTTAAACCCCTCGCTTAGATCTAATATTTTTGTTTTATAGAGTTGTAAATGTTCAGTCCTAGTTTTCATATACCTTAAAGACTTAGTTTGCAACTAGTTTGCGAGTCTCCTAGTACTCTAATGTTATCGACACCCATTCTTTTGGCTAGAATGAGGCCAAGGAGGAGAGCTTTGTACTCAACTCTGTTGTTTGTACATTTGAAATTTAATGTAAAGGTGAAAGGTAAGAGTCTTTTCCCTCGGGTGAAGTAAAGATTACTCCTGCCCCAGCTCCAAAGCGACATTTGGCTCCATCAAAGTGGACAATCCAATATTTTCTTGGAAAAATGGATGTTGGGATATTTGTGGTATTTTATTTCTTCTGCTACGGTTATTTCTACCATAGAAACTTCGTCTAATGGAAGAGAAACAATTCCTAGGGTTGTATCCGATACCCATAGAATCAAATGGTAGGAGAATAGGTAAATCTTTCTCTAGCAACTCAAATTTTTTTGTGGTAGTACCTAATGAAACTGTTTCTTTTATGTTAGTCTCATTTTTGAGTGTTGGAATGCCCTTGACCAGATTTGTAATTTCCAATTCTGTGGTGGGTATCAACTTCTCTTTTGATTTCAAATCAATTGGTTTGCTAAGTTGATTTTTTGGGAGTTCAAACTCGGAATGAACACCTGGTCTCTTCTTCAAATAAGCTAGCTGTATATCGAATGGTTTTGGGTCACCTTGTGCCACAAATATTTTCCCTAAGTGTAGAAATCTTATTTCTTGGAATAACTTGGAAGGGATTTCCTTCATACGATGTATCCATGGCTGACCGAGGATCATATTATAATTGGTTTCCTGATATATAATATAAAATTTTGTGAGGACCATCTTGGGTCCTAAAGTGACTGGTAAAAACTATGGTTCCAATTGAAGTGGCCTTGAGACTATCATAACCTCTTAGCATATTTCGTGTTGTGGAACAATATATCTCTCCATATCCTAAATTTTTAAGAAAAGCGAAGGGGACTATGTTAACTTATGCCCCATCATTAATCATTATGCGTTTAAAATAATTATTTTAGACCCATAGTTGTAAATGTAAAGCTGGGTTGCCTCTTCATGTAATTTCAACGTCTATTGGCATTTTGCTTATGTCAAATATAAACTCAATATCCCTATCTGGCTGCCCTGGAGGGTAGACATCAAAGTCTACATGATTTACTTGCATTTCCAGAGGAGGAGTGATGTTGGTTAAATGACCAAGGCCTAACGCTTCTAAGAGGGTAGCGCTATGGGCGGGAGAGTTCTTTAACAAATCCAAAAAGGATATGTGAGAGAAGGTTTTAGTTAAGTCATTAATTAAATCATAGGCGCCTATGGGTTTTACCAACGTTTGTTGAATGTTGTCTAGTTCCAATGGATAACTTGGAGTTGGTTGAGAAGAATAATCCCATGTTTTTGTTATGGTTTGACAGGTAGCTTAATGTGTAACTCCACCAGACCAACTATCTTGGTTTGGGGTTGAGTTCCTAGTTAGGGTGCAACCGGTGGATTTAATGAAGTTGAAGCTTCATGATCATTGTTTCCTGTTATAACACCCTTTTTTGTTCCACTTGGATCTAACATGTTATTGTTAGAATGGTTTGGGATTGGATCATTAAAGATCTTGAGGGGTGGATTTTGAGGGGAACCTACCCCTGTATAAGTTATTGGTGTGGGTACTATAGAATTTGCTAAAAACATATCTATAAAGAGTTTTTTTTTATCTTCTAGAAAACGCTACATGAATTTATTGTAGTCATGACAAGTCCTAGTATCGTGGCCTTGAATCTTGTGGAAACCACAATACAAATTGGGATTATAATTTGAGGCTATTAATTTGAAACCTGTTGTGGCAAAAAATTCTGATAAGGTTGTTGGTTGCTAGAGTTAAAATTTTGAGGTTGTTGCCTTTGGTTTTGACTCTGATATCTAGTTGAGTTTTGATTTGGACCTTGTGTTTGGATTTGTCATTATTGTTGTTGTTGTGGTCATGATGGATGATTAAAATCCACCATGTTGATTGTTGGAGTAAAATTGTTATTTCACTAATTGTTAACGGGTGGCAAAATGTTCACAACATTTGCTCTTTTAGTTTGGTCAGTTACCCCATCTGTTGTAACTCCGCGGTTATTGTTAAGGATATTAGGTCTTTGATTAACATTCCTGACATTAGGATAGGCTGCAGTGTTTTGATTGGGAGTGGTTAGTTTCCCATTTGTTCCATATGTCTTGCGACCACTATCTATCGCTTCTTGGTCAATTCAGAGAGCACTCTCGAGTACTTCATCATAAGTTCTTAGTGGGAACTTTTGGACTTATTCCTTTATCTCTATTGAGAGAATTAAGGAATAAGTTGCATAGTTCCATTTGATCCATATTTGGAGCACTTGCTGATGAGTAGAGAATCATACGCCATCTTTGAATAAAATGAGCAGCGGATTCATTATGTTCTTTTTTAATATGCAAGAATTCCCTAATTCTTGTTCTTAATAATTTGTTCATACCAAAATCTTTGATGAGCTCTGACACGAGTTGTTTAAATGATTGTATCGAGGCTTCAGGTATTCTGTAATACCAATCAAGGGCAATGCCCTCTAAGGTTTTAGGGAATATCTTAGCAACAACCCCATCCCAAGGGAGTAATTCCCGTATGGCTGTGGCATAGGCCTTAATGTGTGCGTTTGGATCCCCTTCCCTTTTATATTTGGGTAAATCGGGAAGAGGTATTGGAAGCATAATACTTCGTATGGTGAAGTCTAGGGGCTCTTTTAAATATTATAAATAAGTCCCTACCGCATAGGCCTCGACCATTGATGGTGCTTGCTGTGGGAGTGGCATGGTTTGTTGATATGGTGTAGCGTATGCATTCGCAGGGACATAAAGGAATCCCTGTGGTTGAATGAACATCCCGGGAGAAGAGAACATGTCTCATTGTGGTGATTTTGAATAAATGTTTAAGTAGGGAGGAGCATTGTTCTGGTATGGGTTGTTTGGTGTCAAGCTAGGAGGTATCATGTTTTCAACTGGAGCGGCATTTGAAAACACGGTCCTAGTTGGTGTTTGTTGTGGGTAATTATACATATGTTGAGGAGACATGCCTAATGTGCCTGTTCCTGTAAGGAGGTCAACCTGACTAGAGTGATGCGCAGGGTTGGGGATTCTTGTTTGCCCAAAATATGAATTTTGGTTTTCTTGAGCAAGGTCCAACCCTCTAACCTTCTCAACTAAAGTTGAAATGACCTCTATTGGTGAAGACACAGTGTTTTACCTTAATGGCGTTTGTTGTATACCTTGAGGTTGTAAAGGGGTATGATATACTACTATGAATTGATCATTACCCTACCAAGCTTCATCGAGGGCATTTCCCATAGGTGGAGGAATGGGGGTGTTTTCTTGGAGTAGGGTATTGGATTTTATTTGTAAATTCCCTACAGGTGGATACATGTTTTAGAAGCGTCGTTTTCTTCTAGCGTAGTGTGCTAAGTACCCATCATCCAAAAATGGGAGTGGATTTGACTGTCTACTGATCTGTGGTCTGAACAAGACCCGAGGAGATGAAGTGGATTCTCTAGTAAACATCATATTGTTAGAGCCTGAGGGCTCTAGTTGTTGTGTTTGTAAAAGCTAATCCAACTCCTCAATTCGGAATGAAGAACTAGAACTAGTTATGTGAGGGGGAGTTTGAGATGACAAGTAATTACTTGAATAGTTATCAGCCCATGCAGAAAGTGAGGGTGATGGTTGTCTATTTGTTTGACTATGGTTTGCTTTGAGACTTGAGAGAGGTCTGCCATATGCGCACCGTATCCTGACATATTCAGGGGGTATATGAATACCCACAAAATAATGGGAAAGAGCGAAGGTGGATGAAAGAAATGAAAATAAAAGAGGAAAAATTGTTTGTTTCACGTCGGGTTCACCAATTTTGTATGATGGAAAAGTGACATGCAAGCATAAGAACATACAAGTAACTCTTCCTCGTACCCAACCTCCCGAGGTCGTGTCAAGACGGTCGTTGAATGTGGAATATATATGGATACAGACAAAATAGTTGGGAAATCTTATATCCTCAATACGCAATAATGGAATCTACGAATTTAAGGCAAAGAAGGCCCTCCTAACCTCAATTGGTGTAATGTATTTTTCGGATATAATAGCGGTTTGGAGGCTCCAATCAATGTCGAGCTCTGCCGAGATCCTATTTATTGGCTATTGGATACATGGGAAGTGACCTGTGGGAGCTTTGTGTATATTTCCAGATAAGGTCATGAAAATGGTGATGGGAGGTGTAGTGGATTTTCCGGGGTTTTTATGGACGATTCTCTAGTCTAGTCCAGAAATCCTTAGCTTGATTGGTTGCTACGTTTAATAAGGAGAATTGTGTAATAATGTCTGGTTGGAAGTGGTGAGGATCTAAATACTAGTATTCGTAAACCAGCATCAATGTCTGATTGATTAGTAGGCCCGTTGGGTTGTGGGACATGTGGATCACAACCGTAAGTTTGGTGTTGTGTTGGACCTCCTATGGTCATGTGAAGAGTTAATCTCTCCTTCCGACTATCTAATAATCATACACCTTTTCAACCTCTATGTTTAGAACTAGAAGTTGTGTAATTTTCTCAGAATACCTTACAGGTGTTTTGGCAACTTGAATGCGTAAGCTAGTATCTATGTCAACGAGAAGGTCTCTTGCGTTAGGTTGTGGAACTAAAGGATCACAGCCGAATACTTGTTCTCTTTTGAATCCTTATACAGTCATACATACATCCTATCAAGGCAAGTCTATAGTTAGGATGATTTGACCAAAATGTGTATGCCTTGTCGTCTTCAATATTTAACTCTCTCATTTGTTCACTAATTGCTCGTAGATTTTCCGTTGCTCGAAAGACCTGTATCCTAAGGTATTGATCTATATCAGCTAGTGTTGTGGGGAGATTTGGTTGAGGTGCTGCTGGTTCAAATATGTATTCTCTAGGCTCTCTAGGTCCCATGATTGTCATGCAAAATGATTCAACTTTTAACTAAAACTAATAAACTAATTATGAAAGATGTATCTACACTATGCATGTATTCTTTATTTTTTTTGTATTTTTGATGAAGTATTTTAACGAAATTAAAAGAGAAGTTATTCTAATATATTTAGCAAATGGACAAATAATCTAGTAACATAATTGAAACAAACAAAGTAGCCCAGTGCTAGCTATTTTCCTGTGCAGTTGTGAATTTATCCTAAATATCTAAGCAACTAATTATTATTTTTATTGAAAGGCTCTCAATCCTACCTGAGAAGTGAGGAATGAATCATAGTTTCTCAGAAAATATCAATCCCCACAGCTTCCTGGGTGATATCGAGAACAAGCTTTGACTGAAATAAAATAATTTACTACTCTATTTGATACGTTGTAACTAGAACTTTGATAGCTCAAACCTGGAGTTTACAGAACAATGGTAAATCCAGTTGTGTGTGACTTCATCCCCTCAGTGTGATCTCCTCGTTCCTTTGTGTTCTCTTGAATCTAGAAAAGCGTGTATATGATAGCATCAACAGAATAAGGCACTCGAACAATGGCAACTTTGGATATAGACCAAATACACTGCAAGTAAGAGAGAGATAGTGTAAGTGAACAGAGCTTGACTATGCAATTCCTAACGTGATTTATTGCGGGGAATATAACACAAATGTGTCGAGATTTTCTAGAAACTATCTTTTGTGACTAAACAAAACCTGCAACTCTAAATGGATTCCAATCTAAGAATGAAACTACCTTACTGCTAAACTAGTTTGCATGGAACAATAATAAAGCAATTTTGAAGCAAGAAGATCAAATGACCTCTAAAGAGCAAAGGAAGACTAACAATGCATGAAAAACATGAAACTATTGGAATTCTAAGAACGAAACTCAAAAGATTGAATGATTAAATAGAGAAGGAGAGGGGCCATTTGTTTGAAAAACAGGCTGGCTATTTATAAAAAATGCATTCACTAGAAGGTAACTTGGAATGGAACTCTTTTACCATCAAACAAAGTGAAAAAATTATTCACAGGGAAGCCAAAACATAAATGCAAAGCAAAGTAGTTGAAAAATGAGGATAGAAATTGTAAATTTACATTTGACGTGATCGTCGGAGGTTTCTGGAAAACGCGTACAAGACTGCCACCATGTGCAGGGTGGTGGTTACGAGACCCACCGCCATGTCTTAGGCGGCGGTCACGGGACTGCCACCTAGGTAGGGCGGTGGTCTCATCACTTAAGACCAAAATGTAAGAAAAAATGGGGGCATAGGGTAAAACAAAACATGCAGAGGCCGGGTGGGGCATACGGGATACAAACGTATACTTGGCTAGCTTTTTTGAATCCCAAACACCTTGTGAGGAGACCTATATCATCATTGGGGTATGTGTAACATCTTTCCGGTGGTGTAGTACCCTACAATTTTGGGTACGTACAGTACCCACATACAATAAATGGGAAATTAGACACCACAAGGTATCCAAAACTAGTAATAACAAATTACAGAGAAAAACTTCCCGCTGTAATATATCCTAAGAAGCTCTACTCCAAAAACTCATATAATGCTGAAGAAGTTTGGTGAACACTATGGTATGAATCTACTGCTCGATGATAGAACTCAAAAACAATTGATACTAATTGGGCTTCACAAGAATAGCTCCATGCAAGGAGACTGTCAATGGAGTGATGTTGAAAGTGTAAAAAAACACCAAACATAATTTGATCAACTACTACAAATAGGTGTGATCCACGTAGCAAGGTAAGGACAAGATCCAAATAAATAAGTGTCAATCCAAGAAAAGCAAGGTAACAAGGCAAGGAAAGAAATACGAATTCAAATTGACTGTTAAATAGGAGTGTCCACAATCCAAGAAAAGGAAACAAAGTCAAGGAGTGCCACGATAACCAAGGCAAGGACACGAAACCCGAAGAAGCAGTATTCATACACGTAACAAGGAAAAGGACATGAAACCCAAAGAATCAGTATCAACAACACATCCTCCCATATTGCTGAATGGCTAGAGTGACACCATAGATCTGTATGAGTTTCAAAAATCAACTACTCGAACACTTACAAACTAACATTGGGCTTCACTAGAATAGCTCCCCCATAAGAGAGACTGTCAACATGCCAAAAAAAAGTTGTCAAAAATATAGATCCAAAATATCTCAACAAAATAAGAGAGATATAAATGTATACACCCATAGATACAAGAATGCAACACCCAAAAGTTTAGGACGTTGGGCTCAATCAAAATTGCATCCACAAGTGATTATAACACCCTCCAAATTTGGCACTTTATAATTGACTGCATGTAAATATTACAATGAGTAAAAGTATCTTTTACATTTGAAATATGGGTATAAAAATTTCACCAATGGGCATATCTCAAAAAAATACACAATTTCAATTAGAATATCACCTTAATCTAAGCTACAGATCAAAATTTATGAGCTCTAGAAGGTTTTGCTATTAAAATGATATTTTAATGCCGATCTTTTTTTTTAAAGGTACACGTGAAAACCCAAATGTCCAATGGTTTAAAAGAGTGCATCCACATGATACAGGCTTGTGACCAAAGGATAAAATCCTGCGCCACAAACCTAAAATATCCAAAGGGTAAATCATTGCATCCTGAAGGGTACACGTCTATATCCAATGGATAAAAAATTACACCTAGAGGGTACAGATCTAAGTCCAATGGATAAAAGACTACATCCAAAACAAAAATATCTATAGGGTAAAATAATGCATCTGGAAGGTACACACTTATATCCAATGGATAAATGAATGCACCGAGAGGGCGCAGATCTATGTTCAGTGGATAAAGGACTGTATCCAAACTAGAAATATCCATAGGGTAAAAAAATGCATCTGGAAGCTACATGCTTATATCCAATGGATAAAAGAATGCACCTTGAGGGTACAGATCTATGTCTAGTGCATAAAAGACTACGTCCAAAACATAAATATCTAGAGGGTAAAAGAATGCATCTCAAAGGTACACGCTTATATCCAATGGATAAAAGAATGCACCTAAAGGGTACAGATATGCGTCTAGTGGATAAAAGATAATGCATCCAAAACAAAAATATCCAGAGGGTAAAAGAATGCATCTAGAAGGTACACGCTTATATCCAATGGATAAAAGAATGCACCCAGAGGGTACAGATCTGTTTCTAGTGGATAACAGTTTGCATCCAAAACATAAATACCCATAGGATAAAAGAATGCATACGGAAGGTACACGCTTATATTCAATGGTTAAAAGAATGCACCCAGAGGGTACAAATCTCATCCAGATTTGAATGTCTCAAAACATGGTCTCATTTATAGTCGATTCTAGGGTTTTTACACCTTCTAAATCCAATATTTCACTCTATTTTACATAAAAATGCATGCTACAAAAAATTGCTAACAAATTCCAAATACATGAAAATAATAAACCCTTGCTTGCAAAGAAAAACTTACAGATGGATGTCTACATCATCTATATCTCTGATACCATGAAAGGAATGATAAGAATATTGTTCCAAGTTGTGATCTCAGATGATAATAGCACATCACATTATATTTCCAAAATAGAAGAGCTAAAATACCATATATGGAAATCCATCATAATCCATAATGCTCAATACATTACAATATAATGACTTGGATTACTCAATAATAAATATGTACATATAGGAGGATAGAATTACAACTACTAACTAAATCAGTAGCAAAGAACTCCCGCTAACTAATATTGGTAGGTAAGTTAACTCCAAAAGACTAGTAAGTTAACTCCACATAACTGAGAAGCTAACTCAACACAACTAGTAAGCTAACTCCACACAACTAGTACACCTAAGAAAGATAACCCAAAAATTGTAGTGATAACACAAGTGAAGAATTATCCTAATAAATAAATAAAAGGATAAATAATAACCTACACTAACATTTTCGTGAAGGTGGGAAACTTTCAATGAAGCATATGGAAGCGGCATTCTTCCATTATACATCCCATCTATCCCTGGGGGAAGCCACACTTCTTTATCTTCCTGTACATAGTTTCAGAAAACCTTCAAAATAAAAAACATTCAAATAAGTTTCTAAAAATAAAAAGTCAATTACAGAAAATCATCCTACAAAATGCTGCTCGTTGGTTCTCACCCTAGTAGGAGTAGGCATAGAAATCGTGGAACATCTAGATTTAGGTGGGAGAGTAGTGGTGGAATGAGGAGCTGAGTGTGCATAATAGGAAGAGAAGTATTATTGGAGCACTATGAGTTGGTTGAGCTTAGCTAACCACATGGCTTCATCAATTGGAAGTGACTAATCATAGGGACTCATAGGTCTCCTGAGGGTGTGAAAAAAGATGAGCCTGTAGATCATGAAGGTCCTTTCATCGGTAAAGGTTTCATAAGTTTCAACCATTGAATCAAGGTAGGGTTCACACAGTGTATGGGTTCACCAAATTGATTTAATCTAAATAGAATTAAACCTTAATGTTCATAGTAACTTACAAAAACAAAAGATATTTTGATTTATCTACATATTTCATGCACATTTTGTAATGTTGCATTTAGTTGATGTAAAACCCTAAGAAAGTGAGAGGGCAATCATTCGACTTATTTGGTTTTTCGTGTCAATCGGGAGACTGATTTGGTCTGATGCGTATATTTGCTAATAACAGACTGAAAATAGTAGTTTTCAAGTCTCATGTGATAGTTCTCTAACTCATAACTATGTTACTACATTGGAATTCCCCACAGGAGGATATTTAGAACTCACTTCATGGTAGTGACTGTTTCTGAGAGCTCAGTGGCTTGTATTAGATGCTCATTCTTCCTGGTCATTTTCTAGGCTAGAGGAGGATTTATTGTTCTATTCTTCTTCCTTTTTCTCTAGTTTCAATGTTAGATACACCTGGTTGTACATGTAACCTCATCGAAACTCGAGGGGGCATCCTTACATTGTACTAATTTGTCCACAAACCGCATCAAATATAATAAAACAAGATGCAAAATGTGGACTATCTGTAAATTGACCCCAACTTATGCCACCCCAAAGAGTGAAATTACGAACTGTAGCACTACACTATACACCTCAGACTACATGTAGTTCTCCAGTCATTTGTGTGTAATGACTTCCCTAGTTATCCTCTTGTGCATTGTTGTACGAAATGATAGCGGGACTAGATCTAGCTAATTTAGCCAACGGTCCTGTAGAATGTGTGGGATGGAATAGAATGAACTCCCCTCTTATGTTGTCTATGTAGAATAATGAAGCCCTATTTCCCTTGTATGAGTGTGCTAAATGTAATGACTTTGTCAGTGCTCTTTAATGTCCACTTCTGAAGAAAGCTTACGTGATGATAGATAATTCTTATGATTAATTACGCCCTTTATTTGAGCCTAAATCAATTAAGTGTACCTGTGTATATATAGACCCATTTCCCTTGTATGACATCTTTGTAATTGACAACTAAAAGGCCTCTACCCAGAGTTTTAAAAGGTGACCAAGAAGTATTAAAGAGATCACCAAAGGAGTAAGAATAACATAAAGACACCCCTCAGGAGCACCCAGGAGGGACTAAGGAGTTGTTGGGAACTTCTCTTCCTAACTGGGCACCAGTGTTTAAGGCCTTTTATAAAGCATACCTTATCCAATCCTAAGTGTTAGTTTTACCCTGTATCCCATATGTAAGGCCAATATAAGTGTAAAACATAAAGCAAAAGGCCCAAAAGAAGTTGTCAACCACTAGTTTTTTTCTCTAGAAATCATGTATACACCTTAGTATTCTTTATGACCTAGAAATCTACCCAAGTGCATAGATTTCATGTGTCTACACACATCATTTTTTCATTATTGTTGAGCTAGTTGTCTTCATGTTGTAATTCATTCATCTATGCTTGTTGGGTCCACATGGAGAGAATCAAAATGGTGTTGCTAGCCCATTTTTTGTTATGGTTTCCTACCATGCACAATCTCCTCTGATGATAGGTGTAGTTAACTTCTTGGTGGCCACCACATCATCTCTTTAGAGATTCATTTATTATGTTATGTAATACCTAATGAGTATGAGTATACAAGTGCTTAGCCTTTTGAGTTTGATTGCATTTCAAACTTCTATTGCATAATGCCCGGAAAATGGGGTCTTTAATCATCTTAGCATGATTTATTCTACATTTCTAGCAGACACAAACATATTTTTGGGCATAGACATATGTAAGGTGGTAATTTCAAAATTTCTCTCAGAATCGAGATCAGACTATAGAAAATGGATACAACAACGTTATACATAGGGAAAAAGACATTTATAATCATGGTTAAGACCGTAAGGATGCTTCTGACCCTACCATACAATTAGGTCCTTCCCAAGTGGAAATCCTTCTCCAAATGTTTTTAGCATAGGGGATAATTTATCATCAACGATTGGTAGCATTTCCATATGGTTTCATATCTAGGTTGAACTCCAGATTAGCACATTTTCATGAGGGCATGACAGTCCTTAGCTCTCTCTCTCTCATCTCTCTCTCTCTCTCTCATCTGCAATAGTCTCCTATGGTTACAAGAAGCAGTTAAAGTTTGGCTTACATCCATCCACAGTAGTCTGGCCTACATGGGGTCCATGAATTTGCGTAGAGAAATCACCCTAATATCTCACATCCGGGATAGGGTTGTCTTGTCCTCATTTACAAACCTTAGGGGAAGATATCAGAGTTATTGAATGATCCTTTGATATACCTGGTATTCCTCCTTAGGCAGGGATTTCCTTAGATCCTCTTTTTGGTTTCTTAGATTTTCAGCATTTTTACATACTTATTCATATAGTTTTTACACATATACATACATATTTGACTACTTGTTCATTCTTCTCTTTTGTAGGTATGTCTGTATGAGAAGCGGTAGTCAACATCATCACAACAACAACAATAACATTAACAATAGGTACATCACGACATATACATATGCGGGTTCTGCCCTAGGTTCATTTTCATCATCACTTTTTGTAATGTTTCCTCCTTAGCATCCACAATTCCACTCTTTTTATCACTCCATGCTTTTCCTAGTCCCCTCAACATGCTTTCATCATTGATCTAAATGGTTATTAGGTATGCATGTCTATCTACTTAATGTTATCAAGCTTTCCACTCACCAACATAAAGTGGGGGAAAATGTAGACACAAAATCATGCACTTTGGGTAATTATGTAGTCTTTGATTACATACTACTATTCATATGATTGATAAATACGAAAAGTACTAATTAACCCATGTCTTTAGAAACCTTTCTTTTCTTTCTGTTACCAATTTTGGTCTTATACCCTTGCTCAATCTACCTTTTTATACTCCTACTTTTATCATCTTGGAAACCAGCGCCCAACCAGGATGCCAACGCTAGGCAACCTCGTCACCTCTGGGAACTCTTGACCCCCTTTTACTTTACTCACACTTTTTAGGTCATTTATAACCATTTGAGCATCTTATCTTTTTGGTAGTCAACGTTTTCAAGGTTAATTACAAAATCCAACTAAATAAATCATCTAAATATAAAGTCATGTGATCATAATAAAGGATCAAGCACTAAGCATTATCTATCACCACCTAAGGTTGCATCCATCTAGCAACATCACAAGGGACACAAGGGTTTGGTTATTCTATATACATTTCATATGAGGGAAGTTCATTTTATTCCATGCACACATCTATTACATTTCTTTACATTTAGTTACTTGCTCACTATCAAGTGTGACTCACGCAAGAGCCATCTAGGGCACAATTCCACACACACACATAGAACTACATTGGGTATTAGATTTTAGTGCGGTGATTAGCCCTAAGTTAAACATTATCATAGGTGAAGACAGTCCTAACCCCTTATTTTGCATCTTTATTTTTTAGCATTTGATGTTTATTTAAGGGTTTTGTAGGTTCATATTTCATTGTAGAATTCTAGTGACCTTGGTGATCATTATGCGACCTCAAAGCAACCAAAGGTGACTAACAACGAACAACTTATGACCAATCAGAGGAGGTTTTATAATATTTTTCGTAGACCCAAGAACCCATATAATAGGCCTAGGGTGCCCACGTATGCCCTAATCCCTCTCTAGGTGCCCCAATCTAGCCTATCTTTCTAGATATGCATTTTTTTGGGTCTCTGTGTAATGATCCTTCTACTTTGTTCACCTAGTCAGCACTTTAGTACACTCCAAATTTTATTGCAAAACAACTAAGCACCTATTTCTCATCTTTGCAATTAGGGTTTCATAATTTACTTCTTAGTTTGCTTAGGTGTAATTTCTATACTTATTTGCATATTTATTTTACTACTACATTAAAATTAGATTAGGCATATAATTCCACATTTAGCTTAATCATTTTCGTGAAACCCAACGTGAAAATCCACCTTCTTTCTATGGTATTCTTCTTATCCTCATCACCCATAGTGGTTAATTTTGGTCTCTTGAGCATCTTGAGCTTCTTCCATCCTCCCGTAGGGTTTTCAAAGTAATGGATGAAGTCTCTACACCAATGGTTGCAACTGAAAATCCTTTTGCTAACTTTCGTAATGTTCCCTTTAATGAAATAGAAACATTTGATAGTGAAAATTCATACGATGAGGACACTAATGTTGCTCATGAACAATTAAACGCACTTACTAACTTTCGACAAGCTTTTCATAATAATCCCACTCATCTTCTATGTATTTTGCATGCTTTAATTACTGCTAAAAATAATCATGATGTTTCTCCGGCACCTCCTATCACTCACTCTTCAAATCCCATGGCCTCCACTCAGTCTCTTCATATTCCCGTTTCCATTCCTACCACTACCTTCCCCATCCATTAAATCTCATACTCCTAATGCACAACCTGAATCTTCTTCAAATAAGCCTAATTTAACTTCTTTATATCAGGATCTGCAAATGTAAATTCGCCAGCTACAACTCATCACTTCTCATGTATCTCCATCTCTTAACTCCACTTCACTCATTCATACTCCTTTTGTACCCGCCATTTCCGCGTATCCGCTACCACCAAATTTTAACTCCCCTAAATTTTCAATATTCAAGGGTCATGGTGATCTGCAAGAGCATCTTCAAGCCTTTTACGTGGCATGTATTGACTATGCGGATGATCACACTATCTTAGCAAATATTTTTCCTTGTATTATTTAAGAGTATAGGATTCGTTGGTTCTACAACCTACCTGTCCAATCGGTAACATATTTCACACATCTAGCGATGCTTTTCTCACTCATTTATCCATCAACATCGGCTCTAATATATCATATGCGCAACTCATTCAACTTAAACAAGGGGCTAATGAACATATAGAATAACTATTTATTACGATACAAAAATAACCTACCTAGGATGTCTAATGTTCTTGTAGACTCTGAGCTTTAATACTTATTCATTCAAATTTTATTTCCACCTCTTCAGGAGAGCATTCTATTTGATACATCTCCCTCATTTGACCATTTTTGTCACACTCTCAAGCTATGAAAAACTAAACTCTTATCTATAGGCACGCTGAATTATCAGGAGAAAGCTTCATCCTCTACATGCTTCTAAAGTAAAACACCTTTTAAAACAACCGCCAAACCTACTAAAGCTAAAGTCACTGTCAACATTGTCTATAACACCAAAGAAATACAATGACAACATTCCAAGTGTACACATACCAAGTTGACTATTGCTCCATACCTTATATTACAACAACTTCTTAAGAGTGATCATATTATGATTCCTTATCCGCTTGACTGAGATCCATCTCATCCAAAAGGTCAAAATTATAATGAGAAACTTCGATGCGACTATTATCAATGTGTCAAAAATTCTACAAATAGATGCTTCAAACTTCACAATATCATCCAGGATCTTATCGATGATAGAAAAATTGAGCTTTCAAAGCCTACGGCCTCTACACCAGTCAGCGAAAATCCTAAGATCAAAATATTCAATAATATGGTTCCAAAACATGATAAGAAAGTGGTTAACACCTTGGATAATCAAACATATCACATAGTTCCTCCTCCTGCATCAAGGGCTCTTGATTTCCTATTTGCTCATGCTGACATTTCTTCACCAATCATTTATTTCTTTGATCATGGTCATCATGCTACATTCTATTCTGATCACTTTCACATTATCGATTGTATCAGATCCATCCCTATCAATAACACGAAAGTATATCCATCATGGCATATTAACACGTGTTTTGTTACACGTCTTTCTACTATTGGCTATCCACTCTCACAAATTTCATATCCAATGGATAATTCATATTGGGTTGTCAAGCTTCAAGTTATTTTCGGTCCTCTCGCAATACTTGTGCCCTTTCTTGTAACACAATCAATCAAAGGGTGTGATATGCTCTTAGCTCTTAATAAGATTTGTTGGTCTTAGTCCATCATCTCCGTGAACCACTTGCATCTAAATTTGATTCACAACAATCAAGTCATCTCTATTAATGGTGTGCCTCCATCCACTCCATGGCCACCTCTTAAGGTTATCATTACATCAACTAGTCCATCTAGTTCCCCGTAGCCTATCAATGTTAAAGAATAATCCACTCCTAGTTCACTTGTTTGCACACACCCCAAATAATATCATTTCTCTGCTATTCTAGTGCATCAATATAGGTACATCTCTAGGACAACTCCTACATCTAGAAATATTTTTCCACCTCATTTTAATCCACATAGGTGTCCATCAACTCTGCAATCTGCTTGACATAGGTCTCAATCACCTCCACATTTTTTTACACAAATGTTTCCACCATATGTTCATCGGTTGCGTGTATATAGGATTCATTCACCTGTACAATGTTTGTCTCATACATCACTAGTCTTCAAACATGTTCACACACCTTCATCTCCGCCAACATCAGGTGGAGGG
Organism: Taxus chinensis; assembly: GCA_019776745.2. Taxonomy (NCBI): domain Eukaryota; kingdom Viridiplantae; phylum Streptophyta; class Pinopsida; order Cupressales; family Taxaceae; genus Taxus; species Taxus chinensis. The sequence goes on from CM034154.1 coordinate 747,203,587, forward strand.
CATTCATCTTTCACTTTTATTTGATAGCACACTCATCATCACCCATTCAGGTGGCATCACACTTATTCTCTCCCCCCTCTAACATTAATTATCATATTATACTCTCTTCACATCACACTTAGATCTTTACGCACAACATACACTAACATCATTATTTCCTAATGACACACTCTTATGCTTTGTTTCACACTTTATTGTTGAGAGAATCCTATATACATTAACCTCACATACACAGCAAAAAACACACAACACACAACAATTTACGTTACACACTACACACAACACTTCACCTTACACACTACACGCTACACATCATATACTAGCATATATTTCTTACACATATTCATCAATACATAATCAATGTACTTACAACTTATTCTTCCTATAACAATATGTAGTGATCACGCCTACTCACCAAAACCAGCTCAACAAAACAAAAAAATGTGCATACTCTCCTTACATCTTCAACATGTCATACAACACACTCGATATATCTACAACACATTACACACTCGGAAATTTCAGAATATACCCCTTTCAAACATCTCTTTTGTGCACACTCAACACATATGCCTTATATAATTTATATATCTGTAACACAATACAAATTTAGTGCTCTCATAACATATATGTCTCTCATAACCTACAATTGACACATTCACAACACCTCTCTCTTGCGTATGATCAACATGATACATTCCACATTCAACATCACACATCACACAATCAATGTGTTCACAATCAATCACTTTCACAAACATTCAATACCACATACTACACAAACAACACAACACATTCACTACTTATCTTGTGTAAAACCAATGCAACACACCACCCTATGATGCACACTATTTTCATGGTCTATACTCGACAGCCGAGGGTATACATCTCAAATGGACCTCATCACACTCACACATTTAATCACTCACTCACACACTTATACTATATGCTTTGTGCTTTGATGATCACACCTTTCTATTACACACATTTAGTCTATTTCCCAATGACGCACTCTTTTTTACAGTTCATTCTTGACTACTGAGGGGGCATAAATAAATGCACCTCATTACATACATAGAAATCCACTCAGGGAGCACGTTTCTCATATCATTCACATTGCATGTAATTCCATCTCATCCAAAACATTTTGCATACATTAGCTCCATTTACTCTTGCTTACTTCTTCTTACATGTTCACTTTATTACACATGCTAGATAGATATCTTGTATTTCATCATCTTTATCATACACACACGCGTGTTCACTAGCCTTTCTAGTTATGATCGCATATTATAGAGATATATTACACGTAACATGGATGCTTCATGCAATACCTATTACAAGTCCCACAACAGCTCCTGGGGGCATCCACTTTCGTAAACTACAGGTGTTATTATTTCATTTTTGTTCATAGCAAACTAATTTATCAGCTTATACATTCTTTGACATATTTTTTTTATCTTTCTAACATGCTAACGGGTGCTTCATTTGCAACATTTGTTATGTAAGGCTATTTTCTTCCATGGTTGTCTATTACATTGTTTGTCATTACTTGCTCTTTGTACACTCTTATTTGTGGGATTTAACCTTTGTCTTGTGTGTAAAATTGTCTACTTGTAGCCAATGCGACCTTGATTGTCTTGTGACATCATTAGTCATGTCCCATGTTTGCAACGCATTTTTCACGGTCTACATATTCTTCTTGTGTGTTTACATTTTCTTGTTGCGTATTATATTACACATTTTCTTCATGTCTACTAGCTTACATTTTTCGTGCATGTTTTCTTGCACTATCACTCGTCTCCCAACCAATTTGTCTATGTGTACCTTGGATTCTACGAAGCACATTATCTTCCCCTGTAAGGCACAGTCTCAACACAATGATCGGTCCTCTTTTAGGCCACATACTCCTTCAGTGATGTCCCATGCACCCCAAATGAGGGGGGCATCATTTAAGTGAATCAGTCACCCCATATAACATTATACAAAACACAACATAGTACCAGTATAACACACTTTTCAGTTTCAGACCGGGACCAAAATTTGACTTGGTTCCTTAGCAAAACGATGTCCTTCCTAGATGCCATTAATCCAAGGATCAATTACACATTGATTTGTAGTTCAACACAGTCTACAGAACTCCACGCAACAACTTTTACAGGGAATATAGTAACATAGTCTACATAAATCCACATACAATAAATTTTACATGGCATATAGTATTTAACACTTTCACTGATTTTACACACCATGTGTAGTGGTTTCCTACATTACAGGAATCACTTAAATGTTGGAGGATGACACTATAATTTTCTCCTTATACTTCTTCTATGAATCGACTGGATATATCCCCTAAAACTCATGGCTGGTGCACAAATGGCATGAGATCGCCCAAAAATGTCGGTCTTCAACAACATATTCAGGATCCTTGCTACACCATTTTCTCATCACGGATTAGATGCACATGTTCCTTTCTCACATTTTCAGCATTTTTACATACTTATTTCCAAATGTTTTACACATATACATACGTATTTGACTACTTATTAATTCTTCTCTTTTGGAGATCCATCCATATGTGAATCACTAGTCAACATCATCAACAAAAATGACATCAATGACAAGTACATCATGACATCTACACATGCGTTTCTACCCTAGGTTCATTTTCATCATCACTTTTTGTAATTTTTCCTCCTTAGCATCCACAATTCACACTTTTTATCACTCCATGCTTTTCCTAGTCCCTCGAGATGCTTTCATCATCAATCTACATGGTTATTAGGTACATATCTCTATCTATTTTATGTTATCGAGATTTCTGATCACCAACATAAAGTGGGGGAAAATGTAGACACAAAATCACACACTTTGGGTAGTTATTTAGTCTTGATTACATAGTACTATTCATATGATTCCTAAGTAAGAAAAGTACTAATTAACCCACGTATTTGGCCACCTTTTTTTTATTTCTATTAACACTTTTTTTCTAACACCCTTACTTTCTAAGTGCACCTTTTTATACTCCGAATTTTATCATCCTGGATACCAACACCCAGCCAGGACACCAACGTTATGTGCCCTCATCCCATCTAGTTAATCCCGACCCATTTGTACTTTACTCGCACTTTTTAGGTTCTTTATAACCATTTGAGCATCTTATCTTATTGGTATTCAGACTTTTCGAGGTTAATTATAAAATTCAACCAAAGGAATCATATAAATATAAAGTGATGTGATCATAATAAAGGACCAAGCATTAAGCATTAGCTATCACCACCTAAGGTTGCATCCATCAAGTATCTAAGAGCTTCATTGCATCCATCTAGCAACATCACAAGGGATACAAGGGCTGGTTATTCTGTATACACTTCATAGGAGGGAAGTTAATTTTATTCCATGCACACATCTATTACATTTCTTTTCATTTAGCTACTTGCTCGCTATCAAGTGCGACTCACACAAGAGCCACTTAGGGTATAATTCCCCACACACACACACACACACACACACACATAGAAATAAATTTGGTATGAGATGTAGTGTAGTGCTTATTCACGATAGCTAAGGACAATATGACCCCTCATTTTGCATCTTTATTTTTTAGGATTTGATGTCTTTTTAAGGGTTTTGTAGGTTCATATTTCATTGCATATTTCTAGTGACCTCGATAGTCATTGTGTTACCTTAGAGAAAGTAACATTGAACACCTTGCAATCACTCAAAAGAGGTTTACTAAGATTTTTTGTGGACCTAGCCACCTAGAAATATGCCTAGGGCACCCACGAGTGCTTGTGTCCCTCTCCAAGTGCCCCAGTCCAACCTATCTTTCCATATCTACATTTTTATAGGTCTCTATGTGATGTTCCTTCTTCTCTATTCACCTTCTCATCGACTTCGGTACACTCTATATTTTATTACGAATCAGCTAAGTACATCTTTCTCCTCTTTGTAATTAGGGTTTCATAATTTATTATTTAGTTGCTTGGGTGTAATTCTTGTACTTAATTGCATATTTATTTTACTACTACAATAACATTAGATTAGGCATATACATCCACATTTAGCTTAATCGATTTCCTACATCCAATAAATGAGAGCCTCCCCATTCTCAAGAGGAGGGAACCTAGTTTTGGAGCATTAGTGAAAAATTACTAATTTTCCCTGCCAAAAAATTATTTTACCAACAAGAAAAATTCAAGCCATTCATCATTTTGTGGTCGAATTGAACCAACAGAAACAACATTTCACATGAATATTAAATAAAGATACTAGATTTTAATGAGAAATTTTTTAGTAGGAATTTGATGACATTAAGGAATATTTACTCAACCCGCTAGTTTGTGTGCCATGTATACCAGATAAGCCATTATTGCTTTACATATTTTCTATGGAATACACTCTCAACACTTCCATGTTAGCACATTATAATGATATCAGCCATGAGAGGGCCATTTACTATATTAGTCATACTTTTATCTCTTATAAACTGATTAACTAAAATGTAAAAATTCTACATTAATCTAAACTAGTAACAAGAAGGGAATGACTGATAAGAAATGTAAAGTAAATGCTAAATGATTTTATTTGATATCTAAATGAGGTTAAATAAATGAAATAGAATGGATTAGGTAATACCCTAAAAATTACTTACCTCATTATGTTGCTAGAGTGAACAGGATGATAGGTGGATAGAACAAAATGTGAAGTTACTACCTAGGAAATTACAACAATTAGAGATACGACTAGACTAGGGCACCTAGGAGAGGACTGGATCACCTATGGGCATTTGTCTATTATTTGGGCACTCTACTTTGTAGAAAATATCAAGATTTGTATCTTACTTTGTTACTAGGTCTTCACAATATCTTTGTCTTTTTCGTGTGGTTTTTGTAACAGCTTCTCTTATGTCGTTGTAAACCAATAATGAATGCCTAATTGCAAAACCCCATACAAAGCATCAAATCCCTAAAAAATAAAGATGTAAATGAAGGGGTCAGACTAACCTTAGCTACCACAATGGTGGAATTACAACTAAGTGTTGCACTACATAATAGAACTAATGTAGTTTTGTGTTCTTGCGTGTGCAATTGTGTGACTAGGGGGCCCTAACATCAATGATGTAGAAGTAGGGCGCAATAACTAGATGTAAAATGAAAATGGTGGATAAAATGGAATGAATATAACCCTTTCCCCATATACTTGTGTGATGCATATATAGATGATTCCCAAATGCAGTCCTTTGCCTTAGCAGATAGCTAGCTCTTGATAGTATATAGTCCGCCCCTAAGATAGTGAGTATGTTATGTCTATATAAGGATCTCTTGCTCAAATTTTGATAATAATGACTTGACATGCCAACTAGTACCTAGGGGAATGAGAGATAAAATTAAAAAGACTGACCTCGGCCAAATAAATGAAATTTAAGTGGTGTCGGGACCAGGACACCTAAAAAGAGGATCGGGGCACCCACAGATGCCCCAATACTACCCAAGGAACCCTAGTAAAAGACTATAAACGAAAATCAAGGAAATAAAAACACTTGACACTCCCTGAGAGATAAACAGAAATGTGAAAACAATTGACGACTATGTAAGACAAATGATGATGACGACCAACTAACTGACGACGGAACTAGGTAATATGCCATTAGTGAATACTTTTCTTACGCGAGATCCATATATAAAATAACATAATTGGTGGTACAAATGTAATAGTAAGTACATGATTTCATGACGACATAAACATAATTATAGTCTGATCAAATTTTTTGTCTATCCTTGATGTTTATTATGGATAAATTGTGACACTATATGTTGAAAAAAAAAACACATGTTATCACTAAGGTAGATCCTTTGTTTTACTTGTTATTTCACATGCATATTTGGTGTCATATAACACTATGGGTGATGTATTAACTAAATTTGACATCAAGTTTTATCCCAAAAATTAATTAAAGGAAAGTAATCACTGACCAGCTCACCAAGGCCCCACTTTTCAATTTTCCCCCAATGAATGATGAACTTTGGGATGAATTCACTACTTACAACATTGACTCCAAAGTATGGACTATGTACTCTGATGGGTCTGAGTGTACCATTGGGGTGAGGGATGGAATTATCTTTTTCACTCATCATGATGATACTATGCCCTTTGTATATCGGCTAGCATTTTCATGCACTAAAAATATCACTAAGTATGAAGCATTAATCTCATGTCTTTATATTACTCGAACACTCCAAATTCAAAACATGTAGAATTTTGGATATTTTCAACTTATTATTCATCAAGCACAAGATGTCTATCACAAAAAGAAGAATGTTTATTCCGTATAACACTATCATTAAGAAATTAATTTAAACCTTCAATTTTTTTTTCAGCACTAATATTATCGTAAGGATAATTGACATGAAAACTTTCTAGTTAGTGTTGCCTCATCAATATGCTTAGATATAAGAGATGACTATGCCACTTTCACTATTCAGAAATCACATAAGGCCTCTATTCATACTGAATTTATTGACTCACTTATTGTCATGGTTACCATATGTGGTGCAAATAATCCTAAATGGATCACTAACATATATAATTATCACTACCGATAACGAATTGTAGATACTAAAATTTGGAAATTCACTCTTTGACACTGCTAGTTTCAACAATGCACTCTTTCTAGGATAAATACAATCTTCCCATTCACACCTAGCACATTATGAGGTTTCTTATTTAGCTTATTTATCCTTGAACATTTTCATGTCATCAAATTTACAGAGTACAAAGCACAAAATCCATAGACAAGCATCAAGTCTTCCAAACTTAAAATTACATGTTTTCCTTCCGTATTAAAGGACATATAGTTTGGTTAGGGTATTATATCCATTCCTTGATGAATTGTACCATATTGGACTGAAATTTTCCTTAACTTTTCTTTCAAATTCATATCTTTTGTTGGATATTCTAATCCCTCTAGGTTGTCCTTTCTTCGATAAATTATATGTGGAACCTTATATAAGAAAGTAAACGTTATCTCATTTGCTAACCTATAAATCATATGGAGCTACATTGGTTTTGACACTTCATTGTGAGAAGGGTTTAATTTTGACACTTCGTTACGAGGAGATGTTTGATAACAATTATTTGCGAGGATATTCTTGATAACATTTATTTACCAAAAAGTGTCAAAATACAACCCTTTTCGCAATAAAGTGTTGAAATCAAGCCCTTCTCACTTCACCATGCATGTCCCTTTTAGCGCCACCACACTCATAGTAGAATTCTTGTTTTATATTTTAAGGGTCCAGATCTCCACTGCATTTTGTATATATGGACAATGAAAAATTTATATCAGGTTCTCTATTTCTAAATCGTAGATACAAACGCGGTTATCCATCTTAACGTAATATTTTTATATTTGAAAGATATATCAGATACATTCTAGAGATAAGAACATAAAAAATTATATATCAGGAGGTCATGGCTATATTTCTACAAGAATATTTCATACATTGCAGGGGAATCCAAAAGGTAATCAAGGGAGAAATATTGTTTGGAGATTTTAAGGATAACAACAAACTTCTCGGTCAAAATTGGTGGGTTTTTCTCACCATTTGTGTCATTCTTTCAATGGGATGCTTGCATTTATAGCTAAAGAATGTGTCACTTAATTCATTGAGGCCGCATGTATGAACCAAAAACCACCATTGTGACTATTTCATGAGAATCTAAAGTTGTATTTTTTACATTTGAGATAACTTTGGAAAGAAATTCTTCTCATTTGTCTATACACTGCCTTTAAGTGGTTATTTATGTTTTCCCCCTCCTTGTTCATTAGTGATTAAGAAAAATGTGGACAATATGCCTAATCTGATTGTTATTGTAGCAATAAATAAAAGGAACGATAACCATATTGTACCAAGCCAAGAACACAAATGTTAATCAAACACCATAATCAATAAGATGAAAGCAATTTTTTAGAATAACTTTACATAAAACCTTTGCAAACAAATGAGCAACAATATCATATATTATTATGGAACTCAATGAAATATAATGATAATGGGCCTTGCTTATATAGGCAAGGAATAACAAGATCTAAGAACCATTCAATGTTGTAGATCAAGCCATAAATCAAGGAAAGAATTAGTCAATATCATATATCAAGGAAAGAACTTTACCTAACAACTAGATAATATCCCCCTAATATCTAAATAAATAAAAAGATATATCCACACACATAAGTGGGTGAGGATAAATTACCTATGTGAACATGAGCTAAGGTAAATACCTGCTCTAACAATAAATAAATGTAATATTTAAGTACAGAAATTAACTCAAGAAAACTAAACAATAAAAATGTGAAGCCCTAGGTACAATGAGGAGAAAGAGGGACTTAGCTGTTTTGCAGTGGAGACTGGACTATGCCAAAGTGTTGACCAAGTGAACAAGAAGGTAGGAGCATCACACAAATACCCAAGAAAATGCATATATGGAGGAACAGGTTGGGCAAGGGCCCCCCATAAATGGGCAGGGAAGTATACGTGCACCACAAACTAGAAATAGGCACATGTGATTGTGAAAAAAATTCACAAACTCATATTTTCTAGGTCATAATTTCTTCCATGTCCTTAATATTTTTTCACCATGAAATCGCACAATGATCACCAAGGTCGTTGGAAACCTAAAATGAAATAATGACTTATAAAAGCCCTCAAAGAGACATCAAATCCTAAAAAAGAAAGATGCAAAATGAGGGGCTAAAATTTCCTCAGTTGTCACAATGGTGGTCTTATGAATCAAACGTTGCACTAAATCTCATACCCAATATATTTCTATGTGTGTGTGCGGAATCGTGCCTTAGGTGGATCTTGTGTGTGTCGCGCCTAATAGCAAGCAAAGTAGCTAGATGTAAAGAAATGCAATAGATGTGTACATGAAAGAAAATAGACTCCCATCCTATGAAGTGCATGTAGAATGATGTATTCCCTTTCCCTTGAATGGATGCCAGAATAGATGATTTGATGCTCTTGAATAGGCTTTGGATGTAACCTTAGGTGGAGATAGCTAATGCTTAGTTCTTGGTTGTTTATTATGATCACATAACTTTATATTTATATGATTCCCTTGCTTGAATTATTAAAGTAGGTATTTACCTTAGCTCATGTTCACCTAGGTACATTATTTAGGCTTTATTGTATTTATCCTCACCCACTTATGTGTGTGGATATTTTTATTTATTTATTTAGATATTAGGAGATATTATCTAGTTGTTAGGGATAGTTCTTTCCTTGATCTATGGTATTGACTAGTTATTTCCTAGATCTATGGTATTGAGTATATCCTTGATGTCTACTTCTCTCATAAATCTATGGACTTGACTAGTTCTTTCCATGATTTATGGCTTGATCTACGACCTTGACTGGTTCTTAGATTGTTATCCCTTTCCTATATAAGCAAGGTTCATTCTCATTGTATTTCATTAAGTTCCATAATAATATATGATATTGCTGCTCATTTATTTGCAAAGGTTTATGTAAAGTTATTCTGGCAAATTACTTTCATCTTATTGATCATGATGTTTGATTAGCATCTGTTTTCTTGGCTTGGTACAATCTGGTTATTGTTCCTTTTATGAATATTGTAATTAACCCCAAAAAGGCCGAATACCAAAAATATAATATGCTTATATAGTTAAAAGGTACCTAAAAGATGTGATTAAAGTACAAAGAGTTCAAGGTTTCCTAGACGGGATGGGGGTACCTAGCATTGGTATCCTAGGTGGGCGTTAGTGTCCAAACTTAGATAAACTGAAGGGTCAGAGTTCAATCCAAGTAAGAAGGTGTGCAAGACCAAAAGTGATAATAGAAAGAAAGAAAGATGGCCAAAGACATTGGTTAATTAGTACTTTTCTTACTTAGGAATCATATCAATAGTAGTATACAATAAAGACTAGATAATTACCCAATGTGCATGATTTTGTGTCTATGATTAGATTGATTAGTTTGTAGCTAATCTATACCACCTAGAAGCATAAACTTCTAAGTTATAATTTTAGTTTTCACTTGCTTCTTTTATTAATAACTTGTTATTTTAGCTTGCTATTTGCATTTATTTCGTGTTTTACATTCCAAAATATATAAAATAAAGGATTAATAGGTAATATTCCTACGATAATTGGATACCTCACAACTCTTGAGATTCTAGAAGTTTTATATTTTTCTTAAGAATTTTTTAGAAATCAACAACACCGCATGGTAGAATTTTGTGATAATCATGTTTTAGATATTATACTTTTTTTTTGTTAGATTTAGGAATAATATTGTGATATTTTATAAACCCCAAATGTTTAGGGAAGAGTTCAAAAATATGGAACATTTATTATTGGATAATTAAATGTGGAACATTTAGGATCTGTTTCCTGAGCTAGCAACGGCGACAACAGACTCCGAAAAGCATCCTCTTGGCTGCGTGAAGGATGGTGGCAGCAGAGCAGCTGGTGGGAAAACGCCATTGGGTGTGTGTGGTTCTCCTAGAACCACTGACTGTGATTCCCTTATGTGAGGTGACCGTGTTTACCAGGAGAACAATGATCCCAATATTATGCGAGGCCAGGGATATATGCATAAACATGACACACAGAACACTGAACAATGATGGCTCGCAAATATATTTCCTGAAATTCCATTGGCAGTGCCGCCTGGAGCTTTGCTTCCATTTGGGGGTTTCACCCAGGCCGCTAAGATAGAATCTAAAATCCTTGCCACTAAGGTTACCTCCCCCTGTTGCAATGACGAAGACTATGGACAAGAGATCATTTAGGGTGGTTTTGCAAAAAAAAGTTAGAGTTTGTAAGCATGAAGCCTGTGGAGAGTAACCCATGCATAACCTTTGGTAACGAAATCCTAGAAACAGAAGAATTTTATCAAGCTCATGCCATGATCTGTTGATTTGCTGGACTCTAGCCTAGCTTACCTGTTTTACATGCCTGGATCTCCAAACATTGGATCCCACTCCTAGAAGGAAGGTTAGATCTCTACCCCTGTGCTAAGGGAATTTTTATTATTGCTTTCGAATCCATTGCTAACAAGGATATCATTGCTAAGCAACTATGGATCTGCCAGCAAAAATACCTTATCCTTAAACCTTGGTTCCCATCATTTAACCCTCTCACTGAATCTTTCTCCCGAAAACCAATCTAGATTTGACTACCCCACCTTCCACTACAATTTTGGGATCAAAAGTGTCTAATATCCATAGGTAATGCCTTGGGTAGTATCATTAACATTGATTCCCAAACTATTGATTTTACACACACAACTTATGCAAGAATCCTTGTTGATATTGACACTTCAAAAGATCTTCCAGCTCATATTGAGCTAAAAGTACAAAATAGAACTTGGACCCAACCTTTGGACTATGAAGGTCTACCTTTTAGGTGCAGGAGATGTTTCTCTTTAGGACATTCAGCTGCTAATTGCAAGATAGTAAAATTGAAAAATGAGAAGGCTAACTGGTGGAGAAATGCCCTCTCGGAACATTTGGTTTTTGAACCCAAAGACATCCCTGATTCGGAAGCGGTTGAGGATGTGGCTAATGCTACTAATAGTAATGTTGATTCTAGCATGGAAGACATGATGGAAAAGGCCCTCGTAATCCCCTTGAGTAAAAACTCAGATCATACAATGTTGGGGTCATTCGGGGATGAAACTAAAAGGATCAAAAACATTGAACCAATCGCATTCATGACAGCTAAGGGCCCCCCTTGTTCAAACAATGCAAATCAGCTGATAGCTGGTCTTGAAGTTCTTATTCATGTGCAGGAAACTTCGGATGATTGGATTACGGTTCTGAAAAAGAATTTTTTTTCTAGGAATACTGCTTCTCCACCGAGGTAGTTTTCCTCCACTGTTCGGCTAGTACTTATTGTTTTACTTTTCTTTTCCGGACATCAGTTGTTCGTTTGCTATACATTAGCCGCTCTCTCGCTGATGTGTTGTTGGTTTTTGGAACTTCTTTGGGTAGATTGTCTCTTTTCTGCTGTTTGGGACTTAATTGTTTAAATCTAGTTTATAGAGCCTATTTATACAAGGGTATAGTCCCTTTCAAAAAACTATTTACCAATAAAAAAAAAAATTACATGTGCGAATCCCTCTTTTTATGTAAAAAATGCTAATTTTTTGAGATTAGGTTAAGTTGCTTCAAGGTACATTCATTATCTCTCTCTAAATTTTAGTCATTTTTTTTAGATGTGTCTGAATTTATTTTCATAGTTTAATGTGCAGGGATATATTGATTAGGATGTGAAACTTATCTTTGCAACAAGTTCAACGAGTGGTCCACCCTTAGTAGAGTGTTAAAAAACAATTGAGTTTGGATTGATTCAAAGTTAAATGTGTCTAAGTAAGGAGAAGGCAACACTATTTGAAAACAAGTTGTCTAAAATGGTTATATGATAAATGAAAAATTTGGAATCCAAGATTGAATGTTTGATGACATATCAAAATGCATGATCATACCCTTTGTCTCTACTCTGCCACATTCTTCTGCATATTTTCTTCTATTTTATTCATCATTTTTTCCAAGGCATTGTGTGCAAATATACCTATGTAATCATTGTTTCCTGTTGAAATAGTATGAGTAAGATCCCTAAATAAGATCCCCTCTTTGATTATCAAAAAAATAATGAAATTTCATGATATATCAATTTTCATTGTTGTTATTTGTCACATGACTACATGGAGGGGGGTTATTTATCATATTGTCTCTAATTGAGACAAAAAGTGTATTTTCTCAAAGCGTGTGTCTCTAATTGGTGTCTCAAAAAAATTATCTCTAGAGACAATATAGAAAAAAATATTGTCTTTGGAGAGATAAAATCTCGTCTCCTGAGAGCTAAAAAGAGATGATATTTTGTCTCTCCACAGAAACATATTTATTTGCTATATTGTCTCTAGAGAGACATTTTTTGAGATGATAATTAGAGACACCCAATTTAAGAAAATATTAGAGGTAATACCCAACTTTTTTTTTTCTGTTAGAGGTAATATGATCAATAATCTCAATGTAGTATTGTCTTCAGTCGATGGATAAATGTATAGGCTACTAGAACAAACATAGGGCTTCTTAGATGAGCAAAGGGGTTCTCTTTGATAAGCATAGGAATCCTAGATAAACATGGGAATTATCTCGGATCCATGTGTGTGTATGTGGACAGTTGAGCCTGAACTTTTCTACATTGGGCATTCCACCCCACCCCCTCCCCATATATAGATTACGGCTTGAGAGGGAGCCACCCTAATTGTAGTATACTCTCTGTAACTCTAACTCTAACTGGAAATAAATGTCTATTGATTTTTCTAATTGGATCACCCTATATATAACTCATCAATGCCCAAGCATTGCTAGGTAATAGAAATTAAGTTTGTAATAGGTGCACAAGTCATATTTTAGGGATTAATACATTTACATTATCAAGACATTAAGTCATGATTATTTGCAAAAATTAAGTGGACCTACATTAGTTCAACAAAAATTTCAACATCATATGTAGGATCATACTTTTCATCAAACCAATTGATTCATAGTTATGACCATATACAATTCATTTGGCTTATTTTGTAGATTATTTATACAACCCAACCTCGCGGGTTTTTGATTTTCTTACGGAATGTTCAAATTCTATATAAACCCGAATCAACCCCATAAATAGATTAGATGTATGTGTATCATAAATAGCCATGTTTTCATCCACAGTCTCATTTTAAAGTTGATTATTGGATAAATCTTTCTTCCTTTTTGGAAGGGGTATGAAATATTTTTTCTTATAACAATCAAGGAATTCAAGACTTAGTGGAAGAGACCCAAACTCTCCCTTAGCATTAGAAAGATCACTTTCTTCAACACTATCTCTTACAAGTTCAAAATCACATCCTAGAGGAGATTAATTAATGTAGGAACATATTATAGAGCAGGGAGGGAATGAATAAGCCATTATAAACCTTGGAATATGCAAGCAAATATGTACTAAGAATTATATTAATTTTCCCTCCACATGTCAAAATTTGGAATTTCATGTAGTAATAGGTTTTTACCATGATGTAAGAGTGAAAAGTGAGTTTGTTAAATCCTAGTTAAGTGTGAATTGTCTTGTCTACGTGGATGAAGGTTGAAAACTTCTTATTTAAGTTTGTAATTGTTGTTTTAAGGTCAAATTGGGATGTTGGTTCCTATTCCCAAGCATAGGTGATGGAATATCACCCAAATCATGGGGATTTGACCTAAAAATATAAGAAAAAAGATAACAAATGAAGCTACTCATAAGGAAACGGATCGAGCATCAAGAGAGAAGAGTAGAGAAAGAAGATTATCAGTGGAAGAATGATGTTTTGACTGAAAAGGAACAAGAAGACTATGATGGATGACATAGCTTTGACCAAGAAAGAAAGGTGTATGTGAGTTCTTCTAAGCATTTAATATATGTATTATTATCCAAATTAATGTATTTTAATGATAATTATTGACTATGACAAATGCATGATGAAATTAGGCTTTGGTTGTATGATTCCAGTTAGTTCTTGTGGAATGTGTGAGAGAGGGTTTGATAGAATAGTGAGCATGAAACCCTCAATGCAATTGAGATGTTGAAAATCCCTTGAATGGTAAACTAGAAAGTTCCCACAGGTAATAAGGAGTATGGAAATTTTTTTGTAATCTTTGATGATGCATATTAAAGTTTTTATAGCTGAAGTCTTACTCTCGGGTTCGATCTAGGGTATCGTGTAACTTTTAATTGAACTGATGGAAATCGATGAAAATTTGTAAAAATGTCTGTTCCAGATTGATTTATAAGCCCTCCAAATTTTAGAATAAACTGGCATGTGAGCAGTGAGTTATCAATGACAGAAATTTCTACAAAGGCACGCGAATTGTCTGACGAAATGCCTGAATGGGAAAATCGAGATAACTTTCTTTTTGTGCAACCAAATCATCTAAAATTTGGAAAATTTGTTCTTCGAAGGGTCGTATAATAGCTTTAAAAATTTCAGATTAATTGAACACGGGAAGAAAAATTTATGGATGACAGAAATTTTATGAAAAAGGGGATCAAATCAACGACTGGAATTTGAGGAAATTTAAACAATTCCTGATAATTTCTCATGGTTAAAAGTCTAACATTGTTGGGAATGATGTTTTAGAGAAATATTAAAATGTTTACGAGGTTTTAAGTCTATGGAGAATCTCCTTTGACTGACTGTACTCAACAATTCCAAGCTAGATTTGAAGGGAAAAAGACTGTAAATTCTTTGTTTTCCTCAAATTTACAAAGAAAGCTATGTGTAGTTGGTTCGTGTTGTAAGAATCCTTAATATGTATCTAAAAATTTCTATAGAACTCTAAGGAACTTAGTATTTTAATGATAATAACCAAGAAAGGATTAAAACTAAGCTTGCGGACAGGGTTAGAGCAGGTTACATGTTTATGGAAGGAATTCTTGATGTCATGGATAGTTTATTGGATTCTCATTGAAGGTATATGTCCGAAAGACAATGAAAATGGTGACAGGTTTCATTATTTGTGAAATTTTAACCCTCTTCATGTTATAGTCTTGTGTAAGAGTAGAGTTTCATGCTTCAAGAAGATCTAGTGTTTGATATCACAAGAAAGATGTATACAGTCATATATACTTGGCTAATAAAATTTTTCAATGTATGATCATACACGAAGAGATCTCAATCAGAAGTGTATAAGGAAGGAAAACTAATAAATGTTTCTAAGCTACCATAAAAGTGGATTATGATTTTAGGCTTGAAGAAGATCACATATAGTGGGAGCTACTTGACTAGTTGCTGCAAGCTGAGATGCTAGAAGGCAGAGTTCGGATAGAAGATGCTTGAAATGGTAAAGATTTCAATATTAGGCATGGTTCATAGTTAAATTTTAATTCCTAATTATAGAGCAAGGTCCTCATATTGCACCTTAGATTCATAGCTTGAATGGTTAAAGGAAGATTGGATAGTTTTATTAGATAATTCTCATGATGAGTTTGTGCACCTAGTTCATTAAGTGAATGTTTGAAGGAAAGTTAGATCAAAATAGATTGAACATTTGAAAGGGAAAGTTTGATGTGTTATAGAAGAGTGATTAACTAGATCTTGTTTTGGAGTATAAGAAGGTGCATCAGTAATGCTTAGATCCTTCCAGAACATCTATATTGACATTAAACAGTGCACATTACATTATCTATGTGATCATTACTTTGTTAGAGTTGTCCTTTCTTCCAAATGACATTAGGAGTCCTATCTTTAATGAATTCTTTCCATCTTAGATTTAAATGGCAAGAAACTCCATCCCCAAGTTTCGGTTGCATTTCTGAGTGTGCCGTGGACAAGTTAAAATCCCTTTTAGTAACTAGTTTGGTTAATATTAAAAGGCTATTGGAGACAAAAGCTCGTTTCTAATTACTCTGATAATTATCAGGATGGTGGCTAAGGAAAGCATCGCAGTGAAATCAATGCATGGTAATCATGTTCTTCTTATAATCCCTTGTTAGAAAAAAAAAACTTGTAATCCATGGTAATCCTGTCAGTGCTCCCATGAATCCTACAAGGTTATCTGGAAACTTTTTTTAATATATCCATGCATTCTATACTAATGTTATTATCCTTGAATAATGAATTGTTAAATTGGTAGGACCTAGAAAATTATGGCTCTTAAAGATGGACGCCCGAACTAGCTTACAATGGCCCATTGCAGCGGTAGAAGATAAAGATAAAGTCCAGAACCAACCTAATGCAAATCCATTTAAAATTTCGTCGTTTCATACATCTTTAGAATATGTCATTGTTCTATGTATACTAGAATTCAAAGACATCGTCCACTTGTCAGCAGGAGATAACTGTTTTACTTCAAGATGCCTTAGCTCAGCTAGTGATCCATCACCCTCTCCAAGAACTACATTGGTATGTAACATAAAGTGTAATTTAATATTTTAACCAGCCTATTTTTCTTTTTCATCAGTTCCATTATCCCCACCCCCAATACACTTATCTTTTTTAATCTCCAAGAACTTGACTCTTTACAAATCCAAAGTGTTGCAATCCGCTCTCTCCAAAACATCAAATATCCAATGATTTTCTCAGAAAACAAAGTCTCTCGTTTTTTTTTTGTAAAATCTTGGCAATGTACAAAGATAAAACTCGAGGAACGGGTGAAATAGTTGGTATTCTTTAGATGATTGAATTCACATTCTCCCCAATTATACTTACTAGGATTCCAACAATTATATCACTCAAGTGTGAATAGAAATCATTACTTGTAGGTATTTCGATTTTGTAATACGAAAGAGGAAAAAATCAAGTGAAATAGTTTGACTTTCAAATATTCAATCTCTTCCTTCGGATATAAGTTTAGCTTTGATTGGTTTTAATACCATGTTCCAATGCTCTTATTTTGGCATACGTTGAGAGGATATTGTAGAGGTTGTGGAGTTTGCTTCAATGCCTATCACTTGCATTGGATTAAAATTTTGTAAGGAATCTTTCAAAAAAAAATAGAAAGAGGTCCATAGTGTGCGGTTATTGTATTTATTGAGACCACAAGATATTTTGTTGAACAATTCACATTTGGGAAAAACAACTATTTCAATGAAAGGAATCTAATTCTCTAATACGTATTTGAAATGTTTTGTTTGTTAATAGGGAATATAATGTCTAAAACCACATTATGTATTCAAAACCTTTGTTACAGTGACGATTGATATTTTGTAAGAATGGGAAATACACATGATGTTTCATGGAATAGTTTAGAATATTACACAAGTTAATGAAGTCTAATGTAGTTTACATTTCCTTCTATTTGTTTTACATTTATATATATAATTGATTGATACTATACAATTGTAGTATAGTTAAGAGTGTATATTATTTGGACAAAACATTATGGCATGTGGGGTTTCCACCAATGTTGAGGTCATTTTGAAATGAAAATGCAAGTGAAAGTGAGTTCATTGCATTAGTGTTGCTAGATATATTATTTTGGTGATCTTGGCTTCTTTCGGTTCTATAAATGGCTATGTTTTCTAACTAGGATGAATAATGTCAATGATACTTTAAGATGTAGGTTATCATTTTGTACAAGTAACAAAAGTAGTTTAGTTAACATCAACTAAACTATTTGTTTTATGTTTGAATATATATAATACATGGAAACTTTATAGTCTTCGCATAATTGAGAGTGTATGTTTGGATACAACATTGCAGGATGTACAAGGATTGCACCAATGTTGAGGACATCTGAACTTGAAAATGTAAGTGTAATTGAGTTCAATGACTTAGCTTCACTATTTTTTTAATTTTGGTATTATTTCCTTCTTTACATTTAAACTAACTATTTTAATGTCCATATAGATCCAGGTGTGTGTCTGAGTGAATCTCATCAATATAGATAGGTCTTTCAATCTCAAGACTTGTCATTCACTTCAAACTATAAAGGAAAAGATATGGAGTGTAAAAATCCTATCTTGGATTGTATTTCCTTCAATTTTGATATTGGTTTTGGTGTTCTTATTGCTCCTACAAGATGGATGAATTTTCTCTACCTAATTTTTTGTTTATCCCTTCTATAATTTACTTTTTTGTTGAAATTTGCTACTTTTGTGATATTGATTGTTCTCTAAACTTTAATTATTGATGATGTTATTTTTTTCTTTTATAATCCTTCTAATAGACCCTTACTTTTATGTTAAAATTATTATTATTGATATACTTTAATGAAATCTTTGGATTCCTATGCATTGATATAATGTGATTTGAGGGTTAAGAAAGACTTATATACTTAATCTGGAATTATTTTTGGGTGAATGCAAGCAAAGATAAGATTTGATGGACAAACTTACTTATTAATTAAATTGTCTCAATAATTTAAAAACATTAAAACACATTTATTGATTATTTAGTTTTAAACATAAAATAAAACAAATTCAATACATTTTCTTAAGAAATCATAATATTGAGATGGTTAATAACAATAAAGGATGCTTTATTAATATTGAATGAATATTTTTAAACATATATATGCTAAAACATTTGATAGTATCTCGTAATAAAAGCCTGCCTACAATAAGTAATGGGTACAAACTAATACAAAACTTCAAATTTACAATCTAAACAACTTTAAAAATAGGCGGCACATGTGTCAAATCTCAGCCCAATGTAAACGCTATGTTACCAATTTGTAGAAATTAGGCACATAAAATAACAACTAACAAAAATAAAATAAAGAATTGCAAATAAAACAAATTATTGCAAACTCAGATCAGCACTTCTGTGCATATATTTCTCCTTGTCAGAGCATCGGCTCAATAAAATCTCTCTATGTGTTTTATTCCATGTCATAAGTACGACTCAATAAAATCCTTGTGTATGTAAAACACTTACAATTACCTCCTTTATATTGAGGTCTTTCATCTAAGAATAGACCCATGTATCATACTCCCATGTATGATACTCCGCGTACACAGTACCCCGAAGAAGTTAGTGTTGGACCGTCCATTCCATTGTCGAGGAGGAGTTGAACTCCAGTTGTAGTTGCAAACCCCAGGATTCCATCATTCCCCTCGCCTTCCCTGCCAGATATATTGCTTCCCAGATCTTGTCTTCCTCGAACCCTTCCGCACATTTCCTGCAGTGCTTTGCAAGCATATCAGGCATCTTTGACAGACAACAAGCGATTACATTTCTCAGTGACATTTCTGCCCAGCCCACCAAATTTTCCCCTTTCTCAATGTCTAACTCTGCCTCCATAAATACCTTGTTTAGCTTGTAAAGGTTATAGCTTAGTGCCATTTTCATGCAATCCTTGGTATCCCCATTCATGTTGCCTTTTCCCTCCATTTCTTCCGGCATGAATAGCTTCTCTCTTTTAAGCAGTGCTTCAAGTGCCTCGTTTGGATTCCTTGAAAAGTCGATAGTTACATCTTGAGAAGATTCTTGTGTGGCCACAGCAGGTTTTTCACACAATTTTCGTAGTCTGAAGAATTCTCTGTCAGCAGCCATACTTACTTCATCTGTATCTGTGTGAAAACCTTGCGTACTTGCTGTGCCTTGGGGATGGCAATCAATACTGTCGGCGAACCTCAGAAAATCCCATGCTTGACTGCAAGCTTTCACAGCGTTGGTCACACGAGCCGGCGACTTCACCGTATGCACTTTCATGATGATAGCAATGAAGGAAACTGCCGTCATCTTCCAACACTGTTTGTCTAGACTGGGGAAATACCTGACAACTTGAGGCAGGGATGCTTTTCTAAATTTATCTAGAAGCTCAGAACCTTGATCCACCCATTCCCTCGAAAATTTGGTGAACATGGAATCGGTTTTGGTATACTCGCTACCATTTTTACAACCTTTGTTGAAAAGAATAGCTATTTGATTAATAGCGCTTTTATTGGCTTTCCACAAATCCAAGGGATCTTCCCCAGGCATGCAAACGGGTTCTATTGTTTTACGATAGTCTTCGTAAACGTATCTAGCTGATATAGGACTCGGTGTTGATGGACCTGCATGTTTGAGACGAGAGCAAACAAATCTGTGCACCATCTTGGACGAGAGCAAACAAAATCGGGTAGGCATGCCTAACACTATCTCTGACAAAAGCCAACAAATTTTGCTGATTAAAACTACCAGTATTGGAAGCATCCGAAGCAAATGCAGTAACTTATGCAGCCTGAGTTTCGTTACAATCCCTCCGTACGAGAAGCATGATCTTTGATCAATATATCCAGACTGCCAATCTTTCACGTCATACTTATGAATCATGTCAACCAAGCTGCGTGTCCAAAAATCTTCGACGCCAAAACATCTGCTCCAAGTGAAGTGTTCTCGATGCCAAGGAAAATGGAGAAGCGCCAAAAACCATCTGCAGCATATGACAATCGAGCCCACTAGCACGAAACCAAGCAGTACAAAGAATGGCAATGATGAAAACGATATATCAATTTTTTAAAGATGAAATATAAATATATGTATATATTGGCCCACGGAAAATATTAAGGAACCTGTGACCACCACTCCAGCTGTTGAACTGAAGACTGATCTGGAAATTACATAATCAGGCTGGGAAGCACGGGCAACGATCCATGATTTGAATAAGTCATCTTGAAAATCATCCCATTTCCTTACTGCATCGGATGTATGACGAGATTCCTTGGTCAATGCTCCAAAATCTTCAGCTGCCAGAACTGCAGAAATCCTTTGGCTCATGATGCGGCGAACAGTTTTACCAGCTAAAATTGTGCAGCCTAATAAAAAGAAAAGTAATATAATGCAGAGTACTGCAATTCCCTCAGAAAAGAGAGCTTGGTTCACCTTTACTTCTTCTTTCTTGGAGAAGACATTCTTAACTGGAAAGAATATACCTATTGCTAAAGCAGCAGTAGCTGCCAAATTGTTTACAGAGCGTGGGGCGATCATTGCAGGAAGGAAATAGCCCAAGAATACAATGATATTAAGTGTTCCCGCGTCCAGGATGATCACCTGGGCATAATAATCGTGAATTGCATGAGATTCTTGGGGGGAATAGATACTACTATGCCTATAACGCTCAAATGCCTCAGCACGCAAATCCAGTGAAAGTCTGATGTTTGTGCCACTGACGAAAGAAAGAGCCTGAATGGTGAGAGCGGTGAGGACGAGGGCATTTCCTGGGAGCCAATTTGCCCTTTTTCTGAATGCTTTCTTCATATCCAGTAATACCAGAAGTGTGATGGCGCATAGGCATACTGCTGTTAATGAAGAAGCCAATATAACAGGCGTTTTTTCGCCAAAAGGATAGAAAGGAGATGTAGATGGAGGGGGAGCATCCGCCATCGTACTAAATTGTATAAAAGTAGGTACTAAGAGCTGGTCTGATATTGTTGAGGAACATTACTACATATATTTATAATATTTCTGCGAACACTTTCTCGCCCTTTCTTTCCATTGCCACATTCGATACAAAGAAACTGCGTGGAATCTCTGCCGTTGCATACACTCCACAAACACTCATTTGAAATTTCAAATCAACCCTGGTTACTGTTTTGGTGAGGACCAAAATGTGGCTAAGATTAGCCACAAGCATCTGCAATAGGTCCACTCGTATACAGTTTAAACTGAGAAAAAGCTAAAACGACAAGAGGAATTCCAATACGAAGCTATAGGGGAGAAGGGCCAGTAGTGGTACACCCTAAGTTAAGGGGTCCACAAAATCAATTATTTATGATATGGGATTGTGATTTTTTCACTAATATGTAGGGGAGAAGGCTCAGTAGTGGTACACCCTAAGTTAAGGGGTCCACAAAATCAATTATTTATGATATGGGATTGTGATTTTTTCATTAATATGTAGTTTAGATTTGTGTTAACTTATATTTTTTGTTTGGAATGTTCAATTGGAGGGAAACCCATATTTTGAATTGATTTAAAATAATATATGTGAAAATGCTACAACCATGGTGGAAACCAATACTTGAATATAAGTGAAATTGCTTGAACATTGACTTTTTTGTACTTGTACATGGGTGAAAACTCTTACATGTCATGATGTGATTGGCTACTTGTAAAAATTTTTGAACTTCAATAATCAAAATTTTGGTTTTTATTCCATCAAGTATTGGATATTTTAAATGCAAAATATTGTTCAAGTATTGGGACGTGTTCACATACTGGCCCTTCTCCCCTACTACACTTGCTTGCAACCAAAAAAAATAGGACAAATAGGTCCACTCATATACTTTCATTTACCCGGGGGTTAAATTTGACAGCCACCTATGCCTGTCAAACATTTTTTCTGTGACGGTAAATTTTCAATACTGCCTTTCAAAAATTAAAAGAACTGTTATTTATATCATACTAATAAATATATACAAGACTATTTCATATTTTTTAAACTATATTTATTATATATTAATATAATTTATATATAAACATATTTAAAAACGACGGTCATATTTTAAATATGCAAGTCATGTGTGACGGTTTAAAAAAAAAAATTGCAAGTATTTTACAGCTAAAATCACAAAAAGCGACTAAATGGCCATCAAATTTAACCCCTGGCAGCCACTAAGAGTGCTAAGACATGAAATAATATGCAAACATTTTTTATTGCAAGAAGTGTAGAATAGCTTCCTAGTGGAATTCTTCTTATTGTTTTAACTTTTTCTCAATTCGAAATGTATACAAGTGGACATATTTGAAAAGTAGGCTCTTAAAGACAAATCAAATCAAAAGTAGGCTCTTAATGACAATGAGTAAAAGATCAAATCAAATCAAAAATAGGCTCTTAATGACAAATCAAATCAAAAGTAGGCTCTTAATGACGAATCAAGAGTAGGCTCTTAATGACAAATCAAATCAAAAGTAGGCTCTTAATGACAAATCAAAAGTAAGCTCTTAATAACAATGGTCCTTGTTTTTCACAAATCAAAAGTAGGCTCTTAATGACAAATCAAATCAAAAGTAGGCTCTTAATGACAATGAGTAAAAGATGGCTCTTAATGACAATGGTCCTTGTTTTTCACTGCACTAACCTGTCAAATCAAAAGTAGGCTCTTAATGACAATGAGTAAAAGATGTAATTCAAATAGTACTTGGAGTATGCATTATTGTCCTTTCCATCAGGGACGGATGAATGACATTTTTCCGTATCGAAAATGGCCACCACTATGAGTGCTATTAGCTAAGACATTAAATAATACGAAAACATGTTTTTATTGCAAGCAAGTGGAGTATAGCTTCATAGCGGAATTTTTTCTTGTCATTTAAACTTTTTCTCAAATCGAACCGTATACAAGTGGACTTATTTGAAAAAGAATAAATGAAATTTGACGGCCGTTTAGATGTTTTTTGTGATTTTAGCCGTAAAATATTTGCAATTTTTTATTTAAACCGTCACACATGACTTGCATATTTAAAATATGACCGTCATTTTTAATATATGTTTATATATAAATTATATTAATATATAATAAATATAGTTTAAAAAATATGAAATAGTCTTGTATATATTTATTAGTATGATATAAATAACAGTTTTTTTTAATTTTCAATTTTTTATTTAAAAAGGGCCATATTTAAAAATATTGAAAATTTACTGTCACAGAAAAAATGTTTGACAAACATAGGTGGCCGTCAAATTTAACCCCTGGTGGCTGCCATTTTCAACTACAGAAAAATGTCATTGTCCATCCTTGATGAAAATCCCAATAATGCAAACTCCATGTATTGTCATTAAGAGTCTGTCAAATCAAAAGTAGACCCCCTTGTATACCCTTTCAATGGTAAAAGTTGTTTAAGAAAATTAACTTAGTCTAGGGAAAAACAAGGATCATTAAATGAGTTGTACTTTAATTATATGTATGATGGTATAAAATGTGTTGCCTAATCATTCTCCAAGGTTCGAATCTTATAACATACCAATTAATAAGTAATGTGGTCAAAATCATGCCTCAAAAAATTTGGTGGAATGGAAACTCTTTAGTCCTTATTACCTAAGCTTAGGAATTATGTGCACCTAACCTATACTTGTCTTGGAATTAAATCAATTAAATAACGGATTGTAAAATTGCTACACTACATATATTTCAAAAATATATTTGAATAGTTTTTTTCGAATAACTATTACATTTTTATTGATATTTATTCTCATAGCTTTTAGGTGTCCCACGTGTAAAATTTAGAGCCATCATATACCATTATTCTTGTGTTACTCACTTGGTTGTTTTTCTAAGTTATCATCTTTGTGAGTTATGGGAAAATTGTCTTCCATGAAAAATGTCATTTTAAAATTAAACGTTATATTGGGTTTCTTAGAAAACAATTATGTACTTAAATGCATTTAACATCATTACTTCTTTTTGAGTTTCACATATTGTTCGTTTCTCCCTTATTAATAGGGTAAATTTGTATTCCTGCCAAAGTAAATATCACACAAAATAGAGTAATAATGCTAAAAAAAATTGAAACTAAAATGCTTGAATTTTTTTGAAGGTATGTTTTAACACGTCACACAATTGTTTCTCTAAATAAACAAAAACCCTTGACATGTAGCCTAGAATAATTGTATGACATGTTTACTGCTTAAATTTGTATCAAAATGAAAAGTAATATTAATTACATTTTTAAATTTATTGAGTAGCTCAAGGGTGTCTTATAATTGAACACTGAATTACATAATTTGATGGCATCTCTGCCTATGTTCCAGAGGAAACATATAGATTCAACCATGCAAAGTAAGCATACGAACTTAATAAATGATCACCTTTCGATAAGAATCTAAAGGGAGTCTTACAATTGGGCACTATATTACATAGTTTGATGGCATCTCTGTCTAAGTTCTGGAGGGAACATATAGATCTAACAATGCAAAGTAAGCGAACAAACTAAACCAATGATCACCTTTAGCTAAGCAGTTATGGGTAAGGGGTATCCACGTCAATCCTGGCCTCAACTGTTTAATTCTATGTATCTTGTGTCTCTAATTTTCCACTTAACAAGAGTTTATCTCCGATGAGCTCAATGAAAGCAATTAAACAACACTAATAGCCCAAATGTCTTTTGACTTATTATATAGTTTTTCATTTTATTTTAGGATATATTTCTTGCAATCAGTATTAACCTTTTTTGTAGCAACATGATATCAAGGTTCTTTTAACAATTAACTGATGTGGAAAAAGATAATAATAATAATGCGGAGTTTTTAAGACAAATGTAAATTTTGAACCTCTAACAAACAAAAAGTGAGGAGTTTGTAAGCAAAGGTAAATTTATAACTGTAATAAATGGTTCATAGATTATTCTATTATAAATGTACTAGAATATTTATAAAAAACCATTTCAATAGAATTTAAATTGTAAATGGGATCACATATTTTGTAACAAAAAATAAATAAAAAAATAAACACCAACTCTATAACCACTTGAGAGAGGCTATTATATGTTATCAAAAATTTTAACAGCCTTACCAAATACCCCGTTTAATATTTTAGTGTGGACTTACATTTACAAGTTAATTGACATGAGATCCTTAATAGTAACTCTCTTACAAGTTAATGGATTCCCAAATGCCCCTCAATGATTAATTAATTACGCCAGAGGCGTGGCTATCCCGCACTTGGTCTCCAATGACGACGCAGAGGAGGTTGAGGCGCTTGTCATCCCAACTCCTGCTTTCCCTGCCCTCCTGCTTCACCTACCTAGCCTTCAGTCATGTCTCAACGACGACGTTGTGCAGCTCCTCCTCCTTCAAGTTGCTTGCCACCGCATGGTTGCATCACCAACTTCATTATTCCACCGCCTCCATGACACCTCCCTGCCACTACCCTCCTTATGACTATGGTGTAGCGTTCTCAAACTGCCAGCCCTCCTCTGGAATCACCAGCTTGCTCTATAAAAGAGTATTTTTTTTGGGCGTTCAAGATTGACAAGTTGGGATTGTCAATCTTGGTGCTGCTTAAAAAAAATGCTTCATTTTATAGGTCGTTATCTTCAATTCCATGGTTTGGTTTTTCTGATTGACTTCTCTAACTAAAAAGTCAATTGTTTAACTGATTTCTATGCCTTTTCCACACATGGAACATGAAATGTTTGGAAAATTTCCATAATGGAATCCATCACATAAGATGCACGCTAAGTGCTTGACAAAATGTCTTAGTGAAATTTGTTTTCTGGGACACTTAATATGAGCACCTATGTGATACCTACTGTCAAAGCCATTGACCTCACTTGTCTTAATGCACCACATGTATGCCACTGATAAGTTTCAAAAAGAGCATGCCACAGTTTCACAAGTTTCCATCTAGCTCCATTAATGTTGTAGACCAATTGATTGCAATATGTTTGACAAAATGTCTGTGTTACTCCTCACACCTGGGTTTTTCTCTCCTAATAACCTCACCCATTTAACTCGTGTCATGATTTACCTTGTCATCAATGACTCTCAATATTCTTTATTTAGACTTTTTCAAATGCACCAATTCACACCTTGTCTTACCAAGCATGCCCTTCTCCTCATAATAATTGTCTAGATGTAGCCAACTAAAATAATAGGTCTTATGGATTGTTATTTCCCAACAATCATTGGGCAGATTGCTCATTTAAAATGCATTGAGTGCTCCTCTTCCGTATAACTAGAAACTTAAAGTGTGGAAACCCCAGCAAGAGTGAAGACATGCTATCTTGGACTTACAATGATACAAACTACTTTGTGCCTCCTACACTCGTAATAGCCTCTGCATGCTTCTACAGATAAATTTCTTATCCAGCTAGAGAGACTACTGAACTCAGCCATGTCAGTCATGTAGTCTTCAACTTAGAACTGATATGCCTTTGACTACCTTCTCTGCACTTCCTGGATTCCTCATACATTCATTGTGATTCCTCTGCTATCTATTGCAAAAATTTGGTCAACCGACATGACACCTGAGTTACAACCAATACTATTTCAAGTGCTAAAAGAATTCAACCAACCATTAATTCGGACTATCAATTTGAAGAATGTCCTCGAGACAGAGCCTATAAACCATTCAGACAGATTATCAAATTGAAGTATTTTTATGAAACAGAGTCCAAAAAATTCATCTACAAAATGGCTTGGGCTAAGAGTAGTCTGTAATATAGGATCCATAATTAGTGTTCAAATTTTTTTACATTGTATTTTGTTTCTTAAAATTCTCTGAGATGTAGTATGGTTGTGATGCGGTGTACTTTTAGATGGCTAAGTATTTATATTATAAGCAACGTCTTATATTTCTAATTGAGTAAAATTACTTTATTTACGTTTATGTCAGTTTCATATTATTAGTTTGATATCTCGATACAAGATTTTTTTTTTACTTATTAGCATATAGCATCATCTTGTGGCATGTGAAGTAAATGTCAAAGTTGGAGCATCATGTTCAGTTTCAAATGCATCATGTTCTCATTGTATAAAGGAAAAAAAAACATCAAATCAATGTAGAAGTCTACTCACAATCATAAATAATATTTTTTAAATTTGGAATAGATATTGACCTTCATAATTTTTTCTGGACATATTTCTGCTTGCAATAAAATTGAAATATGTATATGTTATTTGTTCTGCCATAGATCTTCCTACATGTTTCTTGCAGTGTCAATAAATATTTTCATCAATTTGACTACTGTTAGGCGATGCTAATCTATTGTTGATTAGTGCAGGCCTGGAATTTACATGAAAGAAATGAAAGCATTTTAATTGTTGATCCAAAACTAGTGTTTGGTAGAATGTCTGTAAACGAACAAATGAAGACATCAAGAGTTATATAGATTGCTCTTATTTGTACTCAAGGCTCTCCTACTTAGAGGCCATCTATGTCCAATATTTTTTCTATGTTAAAAAATGATACCAAAAACTTTAGATGTACCCATTCCCTCGGCTTTATTGGATTTACGAATAGACTTAACTCCTATGCCTCGTCCAGTAATTTCCGTACCTTCATCTTCAACTTCCAGAGCTTCTTCCTCAACCTAACATAGATCCATTAGTCCATCTCTCTTTCCACGCTAAGAGTTATATTCGAGTTCTCTATTGATTGGTTCAAAATTCAGTTTTTAACAAAAGCAACACTGTAGTGTGTGGTCAAGGAATTCAACAAATTCACCATGCAATTATTTTTAACACTGCAATTTTTTCCAACACAATTTTACAAACCCCTGTATGTTTGCAGTCAAATTCAATGGTAGCAAGTTTCAGGTCTTGTCAGAATACATTAAAAACACCTTTTTAAGAAAGCATGGATCCATATCTACTCAAAAACAAATGGAAGATGAAAGTCCAAGAGAAGATGAAGGAGATGGAGACATAGGTAGCAGAGAGGATGTTAGAACAACGGCAGAGTATGAAATGCATAGAACCCATATCACTTTTGTAGTAAGATAGCTCCCTTTAGGGGGTATCTCTCTCTATTGCGACGTTGATGAAATGTTTTTGCACCACCCAGGGATTATAACTACTTATAATCAAAACACAAGAATACTCGTAGAATTTTTTGCACCACTGGACAATGGGTGTGAGTTAAATCCATTGGATAAAGGTTATAGTGATGTGGGTTATGTTTCACATCAGTTGTTACATAGTAGGGGTGACAGGCAGGAATTGAGGGTTCTTAAATATGGTGCAAGAACTAGAATGGTGGGCATTGTTGCGGTACTTTTGGGTGACCATTTCGCCATCGCCGACCTTCCCCATGTCCTCCCCAACTTTGAGTTCAGTGCATCTGCCAATGAAGAATCCTTGCAGGTAGGTATAATTTAGAGGAATCATGTAAGTTTAGACATCTTGGCAAATCATTTTCAATGTCAAATTTTAGTTTTTTAGTGTTCAGGTAAAATTTGATTTCCTTGAATTTTTTATTAATGTATAAGATGATTCACCTTGATGATGGTCAGAAAGAAGTTAATTTTCAGAAAATGTATCTGTTCAAATATTTATTGTTTTATAGAAATTGAGGAAAATCTAAACTCCATTTCAATAAAGACTTATGCGAAAAATTGGTGGATTCTGTAAGAAAATTATATTATTCAATGGAAATTGAGGGGAATCTAAATTCAATTTGCTTCAAGTTTTATATAGATGTTGATGAGTTTTCATAGGAAATTATATTGTTTTTTAGAAATTCAATGAATCATCATTTTTCAATTGGGTAAGATTTTGGAATGTTGTCTAGAAGATTAGCCAAGAAGATGATATAATCCTCTAAAATGTTCTTGATCTATATGCTACCAAGCAGGGGGTAGTGTGAGTGTGAAGGCCCTCAGGTGGGGAGGAGGAGGATGTTGTTGAAGTAGGGCACAATTTTGACTGGAATTTGGCATCAGACGTGGTTTATCGTGAAAATTTATTTGACCCCCTTTTTCTCACTCTTAAGTGGCTTCTCTTGGGCAAAGAGGAGAAAAATGGCTATTCAATCCTGCTCATGGCTCATCTCAAGAGCTAGAAGAAGGATGCCCATTGCTCTAAGAAGGAAAATAAATCACCCCTTCCCGGACCCCGCATACGAGTGATTGTCTACTATTTCACAAACAAGGCAATGAACATAGTATTTCCCTAATTACTCTGTGTTGGAATCATTTAGTTTAATTCCTTTGCAGTGGCATGTTATTTGTCAATACATGTAACCTATGTTTGTGAAATTAATACATGACCGCAATTTGACATTTTGGTGTGGATTTACATTTACAGGTATAATGACACACATTCATGTATCATTCTTAAGCTCTCTATATTCGAAATAGGTGTCTCTGCTCTTGATTTGCATTTTTAGGACAATTTACAAGTTGATAATATTTTTCTACCGACATCTCTAAATTTGGATGGAAGATGTTTGTTTTTATTAATATCATGAGTTATGGCATTGACACTAGGATTTTATACCAAGGTTCCATTGTGCCAGATGGGTTTAGCTACCTGAGAAATTGAAGTAATTGATAGCGAAATTGTTTACAAAATATGAGGCCATGAAAAATCCAATAACTACATTTGTTGAAAACTAGACATACCGTGAGCAATTACTGGTGAAGAAAATTAGGAGTGCTTGGGCCCCCTATTTTTTCTCTACAAAATTCTATGCCAAACCCTATCAAAATTCAGGCCCACATGATCCAAATATTTATCTACAAGCAACATTCTACATGTGTACGTAGGTTCCCTTTGATTCCAATCCTTGGATTAATCACTTAAAATTTCTTGTTCGAGAAGTTTCCAACAATCATATTACTTGCTTGTGCAAGAAGATAGTGCTCTACTATGAGTTGCTTGTTAAAAATATAAAAAGGTAAAGTAATAGTTTCATTTACAAACCATATCATAAGTGTCCATAGAAAACACCTTGCTAAAAGGTAGTTTACTTTCATTCTTCATCAATCTTCCTTTAAGATTTTTCTTTGTGATTTTTAATGCCGACTATGTCCTTTCTAGGTAAGCCTTCTTTAGGAGTCAATAGATGGCAATACGTGATATTAAGAGCCCGCGAATGATAATACTCGTGCTCTGCACAAAAGAGCTAGAACTTTCCGAGGGTACATATTTACATGAATTCAAAGTGTTATTTAATACTTATCAAGATGTGGCATCCGTTTCACCCAGTATTAATATATATGGCTAAATAATGAATAGCTACATCAATATTATTGTCGCCACCAATATTGTTTGGAAATAAACTGTAGCTATTAATTTTGATGTAGCTATCCATACCCCACAACCACTTCTAACGAAACCACTACTGGTGTAGACTTGCTCCTCCAGGAGTAAATACTAGTATAATGGGAAGTTCTAATTAAAAAACACGCCAGTGATTCAATCGACGGTTTGTTGAATTGATCATCGAGTATTTTGTGTAGTCGTGTAATGATTTATCGACTTGGGGTGAGTGTTGAAACTTGTTATGTGTTACTCTACAACACATGAACAACGTATGAACACCATCTTCCAAATTTATACATAAATTTCTTTAGCCAAAACATGTGGAGAACATAATCACTATCATTATAACTCTCCAAAATAGCATTCGTTGTTATTTTATTGTTTATTTAAATTTCCTACTTTTCGGGAGTCTCGAATATTTGAATTTATTATCTATCTCCTCTTTGTTCTAGCATGTGTGATATAATTACTCGTTATTTGCCATGTAATGAATATGAATTAAAATGTGGGTTATATATTGAAGGTCGAACAATTGAAGGACACAATTCTAGAAATATGCTCATTGAAAAAAAAATGGTATTTAGAAATATGAATTGTTAAAAATAAATGGATAGTTTTTATATACAATGTAAATATTCCACAATTTTATAAAATTCAAATTTATTGTTGTGAAACATACATATTCATAGAATTTTAGTGTCTCTAAATTATATTTCTCTATATGATTTTAAAAATAAATACAAATTTTTATCTAGATATATAAATATTTTACACAACCAAAATATAATGTATCGTTAATTGGTTCAAAGAAAAATTATAAAATTCAAATCTAAATCTTTGATTATGTATTATTCACAAAATGTGAAATATATATCACAAATGAAAAAAGATTATAATAAATCTACACCACTAAACATTATATATATATATATATATATATATATATATATATATATATATATATATATATATATATGAACGTTATAATTAATTTTTGATAGTTTGTAGTAACACTTATTATATTAAATATATATTCGGATAATTTGAACTTCTGAATTAATGTGTAATGATGAAAAAGCTAAAAAAAATAATTACATAGAAATTATAAATATTATTTTTTCATGGTCCATGAATCCAAATTAATTCAAATTGTGAAACATTTTACACGAACAAAAATTTAGAATAACATCCATAGAATTTTTTTTAATAGAATATAAAATTATTAAATAATTTTTTAATAGGTAAATAGTTTAGGGGGGCCACCAGAAACTAATAGCAACTTGATCCAAACACATAGACGCCCAAGAAACCAATGTTAATCCAACACATTCTACTCTTCATAAAACCTTAAGTCTGCCAAAAGTCAATAAGAAAAAATTCTCTAGGAACATTAGAATCTTTCCCTAGAAGATGATGCAGGGACCCTCCATCAGTGGTCTTTAGAGCTATTAGTTTTAATTGAAGATATTTTCTTTCTTAATTGAATTTTATTCTATATGGTTATCTAGGAATCAAGCTCATAATGAATATAAACATCGAACATTTCAATATTTTGGAAAACCTTTTTAGAACTCTTTGTCTCATCAAAATTATAATCAAGCTCGACCCTTTGTCTATCTACATCAGGTTCATACAATGTTGTTTCATTTATCTCAAGGTCCTTATCCTCCATCAATTGAAGTGACATCCCATTTTCCTTAGGCAACATTTCCTCATTTTGTGACAAAGGAATAGTCACTTAAACATCCACTGCATTCGAGTAAGACTCCAAAACTATTTCCTCATTACCTTCTACAACCAAATGGTGGGTGTGAGCATCCTTCCACCAAGAAACCCTTCAATTAAATTTATTTTTAGAACTTTGGCAAGATGACACCATATGTCCTAAAGTAAATCTTTTTTGAGACTTGAAGGGTGAGTCTTCATAGTCTATAAGCTAAACCCACATTTTGTTATGAACCTTGAGCTCAATAGTTGTTGGTAGTTCTTTTTAGGTGTACATATCCACAAAGATGGGTGCATAAGTAGTATGAGAAAGATTCTTGGTTTCAAGATAAATCACTAAAATGTCACCCAAGGCATTTCCAATGTTAGCCAAATAGTCCTCTCTCTAGAATTGTAGTGGGATACTGATAGCCTAACCAGCATGGGTTTGGTAAGAAAGGGTTTAGTTAGTGGTTTGAAATATGGGAACTAGGGTCTTGTAAGCCAATGATGGTATTGGATTACCCAGATTTTATCAAAGATATCATTCCAATATTGAATAAAATCAAAAAAAAAAATGAATATACTTCTCGGAAAGGGGTATTGACAGGGTCATTGTAACTTTTAGATTAACTTTTACATTAATATATCACACACTGATAATAATGATCACTTATAATATTAAGTAAAAAATTATTTTGACTGATTTCCCTTATGTAAATGGTGATATGTGAAAATCAAGACAAGTATACAAACAAGGGCAACATCACTGCTAAGTATTATCATGGTATTGCCATAGATAAAATGACAATGTACAAGTTGCTGGTATACTAGAAAAGGTGAAATGACTAGACTAATAATATGTTGCTTACATTTGGTGACACTATGCAAATGTCTCAGATGTTAGATATGTTACAAAAAAATTAAATTTTGGGTCTCTTTATGGCACATTTTATAGCTCAAATCTAAAAGGGATGGTGTGGGGGGGATTTCCCCCTTGACTCATGTCACAGGGGGTACTAGGGGGGGTGTGACATGTTATAGAGCCCCAGAGGCAAAAAATGAGTCAATCCCTTGTTTCTAGAAAGACTAATTCAACTGAATTCTATTTTTAGGAAGGACAATCCTAATGCCATTTTAGCACTCTATTTTTAGGAGGATGAATCCTAATTGCACATTGCCAATTAGGTGTATTAATTTTTGTGGAGATCCAAAATAGCTCATAACAAGCTCGTATGTAATTTGTTCATCTTGAGTTAATGAAAGCTTGATATCTTGCGCCTTGGATGTTTCCCTAGGCATGCAACTATGGTTTTACCATGTAAATCTGGTGTTCATCTCTTGCATGTTTGAGATTTTATATATTTCATTTATCTCTATCTCTGCAAATTGTTATTTTATTATTCAACTTTCTGTTTATTCATTGCTACAAACTCTATGGTTTCTTAACAATCAGTATCAGAATGACATTTTCTAGATTCATAGAAAATGTTCTCTATTTGGTGTTGCTATTACATCAAATGGATAAAGTGTTGAGTACAATGTTTGAGTTGGAGAAGCTTAACGACAATAACAACTCTGAGATGTGAAACTAAAATAACATGATTATACTGGTGTAACAGGGGCTACGAAAAATCCCTAAATGGAAAGGTAAAGAAACCTATCGGGATGGATGATGATGACTGGGAATAATTGGATACAAAATCTATAAGAGTAATATGGTTGTGTTTATCATATGAGGTTCTCTTGAATATAGAGGGATACAATGCAACAACAGGCTTATGGACGTGATTAGAAAGTCCTTACATGACAAAATATCTAAAAAAATCACATTTACATGAAGAATTAGTTGTATACACTATATATGAAAATTGTTGATCATTTAAATATTTTTAATACTATGTTATGTCAGTTGACTAGTATTGGTGTGAAAGTGGAGCATGAAGACAAGGCGGTCACCTTGTTATGTACCTTACTGAGTTCTTGGGATCATATAGTAACTTCTATTACTTTTAATGTTGTTGATGAACTCGATTATGATTTTGTTGTGGGAGCATGGTTTGCTAAGGAAATGTGAAGAAAATATATTGGAGAGACCTCTACACCTGAAGTCATGTTTGTTAGAGGAAGATTTAAAGAAAGAGGTAAAATTTCAAGAGGCACCTCTAGATCTAAGTCAAAATGTGTGAAGAGTAAGAAAAGGTGTTGGCTCTGTGGAAAACTACAATATATTAAGAAGGACTGCTGGAAGAGGAAATAATCATAAAAGAAGGAAGATGTCACCAAGGAATAAAATCAAGTAGAAACAAGTGAAGGTATGACTGATGAAGTTTTATTTGTTTGTAATGCTTCCTCTTATCATCATGAATGGTAGTTAGATTTTGGTGTTACACATCATATGTGTCCGCATAGATCTTGGTTTTCTTCTTACTGAACCCTTGAAAGTAGTTATGTTATTTTTTGAATTAATGTTTCTTACAAGACTAAAGGGATTAGTAGCATCAAGATAAACATATTTGATGGTATAACGAGCACACTAACAGAAGTAGGATATGTACCAGAACTACAAATAAATTTTATTTCCTTAAGTTAATTAGACTATAGGGGTAATAATTTCATAGATCAAGGTGGAGCTTTAGAGGTTTTTAAGGGTTCCTTAGTTGTAATGAAGGATCTAAAATTAGGGAACCTTTACATATTGCAAGGGAGTAAAAATATCAATCAATAGTTGTGGTATGTATAACAACATAAGATTCTAATCATTTATGGTATCTACGTTTGGGGAATATGAGCGATAAATGATTAAAGGTACTGAAATATCGTGAGTTACTCTCAAATATAATATTTCTAAACTTCAATTTATACAAGCACTATGATTTTGGGAAACAATATAGATATAAGCTTAAAGGTGGAAGTCATGTAAGTAAAGGTATTCTTGATTATATTCATTTTGATATTTTGGGTCCAACACCTTTGATTTTAGATGGAGGAACATTGTATTTTGCTAGTTTTATAGATGAATACTCTAGGAAATTATGGGTTTACTTTCTTTAAAAAAAAATCAATGTTTTCAGTATATTTAAAAAATTTAGAGCTCTATTTGAAAAGTGTACTAGTAGATTTATCAAATGTTTAAGAACATATAATGAAGGAAATTTCACATACTTAGAATTTTAGAACTATTTTATGGAAACTAGGATTGAAAGGCATAAACCCACTAGCTATACTCGACAAAAAAATGGGGTTGTTGAATGCATGAATAGGAATATTTTAGAGAGAGAAAGGAGCATGATCAATAATCCAAATTTGGATTAATATTTATGGGAATAAGTAGTTTGTACTTATTTTTATCTAATAAACCACTCACCATAAGTTGCAATAGGCTACAATATTCTTGAAGAGGTAAGGAAAGGACATCCATATGATTATTCAAACTTGATTTTTTGTTGTTCTCATACTTATGCTCCTAATAATAAAAATCAGCATTCAAAGTTAGACCCTAGATCCAAGAACTACATCTTTGTTGGTTATGGTGAAGTAGATGGTGTTAAGGGACACAAATTGTGGAATCCTACTGCCCACAAAATCATCATTACTAAAGATGTAGAGTTTGAGGAATCCCCTCTACTAAAACTAGTTGTTGAAATCAAAGAAGAATAAAAACCTAAACATGAACATGTAAAGGTTGAAACCAAACCATCTTCAAATACTAAAAAGGACTAAAAACAAGCATTTATAGATGCTGAAGATTCACAAAAAATTGAGGAAACACCTGAGTAGGTAGTATGGATATCACAACAACATGAGGAAACACATCCACATCCATTTTGGAGATCTACTTGAGTTTTTCATCTTCCTAGTAAGTATAATCTCAATATTCCAATTACTTTGATTTATAATGATGGGGAACCTAGTTTTTATTAGGAAGCATTAGAAGATGTGGATAGTGCCAAATGGAAAAGGGAAATGTAGGAGGAGATGGATACCTTGGAAAAGAATAGGTCATGGGACCTAGTAGAAATTCCAAAAGGTAGAAAAGTTTTTGGCTCTAAATGGGTTTACAAACAAAATATAGGTGTTGATGAAAAAGTTGAAAGGTTCAAGACTAGATTGGTAGAAAAAGGATTTACATAGAAAGAAGGTATTTATTTTCATGAAATATTTTCACTAATTTTTGAACTTGTTTCAATTCGAGTATTCTTACACTACTTTGTTTACTTAATTTTGAGTTAGAACAATTAGATGTTAAAACAACATTCTTACATGGATATAGAGAGAGAGAGAGAAGAGGAGAGAGAGAGGAGAGAGAGAGAGAGAGAGAGAGAGAGAGAGAGAAGAGAGAGAGAGAGGAGAGAAGAAGAGAGAGAGGATAGAGCGGAGAGAGAGAGAGAGAGAGAGAGATCAGCTCTCTCCTCTCTATCTTCCGACCTATATCTCTCTCTCTCTCGAGCTCTCAGCTCTACTCTTCTCTCTCGCTCTCTCGTCTCTCTCTCTCCTCTCTGCTCTCTCTCTCTCTCTCTCTCTCTCGCTCCTCTCGCTCTCTCTCTCGCTCTCTCTCTCTCTCGCTCCTCTCT
Organism: Taxus chinensis; assembly: GCA_019776745.2. NCBI lineage: Eukaryota > Viridiplantae > Streptophyta > Pinopsida > Cupressales > Taxaceae > Taxus > Taxus chinensis. The sequence continues at coordinate 747,241,050 of CM034154.1, forward strand.
CTCTCTCTCTCGTCTCTCTCGCTCTTCTCTCTCTCGTCCTCTTCTCCTCTCTCTCCGCTCCCCTCTCTCTCTCTCGTCTCTCTCTCTCTCTCTCTCTCTCTCTCTCTCTTCTCTCTCTCTCCTCGTCCTCTTCGCTCGCTCTCTCTCTCTCTCGCTCCTTTTGTCCCCCTCGCCCCTGCGCTTTGTTTGCAAGATCAGGAAATCATTGTATGTCCTGACATAGTCACCCAGAAAATGGTACAAGAAGTTTTATGCTTTCATGATGAGCTTGAATTTTATAAGGAGTGAGTATGACCATTGTGTTTATTTCAAGTATTTTGGACAATGGATTATTCATTATTTTGGTATTGTATGTTAATGATATGTTTGTTGCAAGAAAAAGCATGGTAGAAATCAACAATTTAAATGATCATTTGGCTAGGACATTTGTTATGAAAGATATAGGCACTGAAAAAAAAATCTTAGGCATGGAGATACATAGAGACAATATAAATGGTAATATTTGGATATCACAACATAAGTATTTGGAAAAGATAATAATTAGATTTGGTATGGAAGATGTGAAACTAGTTAGAATCCTTGTTGCTTTACACTTAAAAATTTCTTCAATTTTATGTCCGAGAGAAGAAGAAGAAAATGAGTATATGTCTCATGTACCATATGCTAGTGTAGTAGGAATTTTAATGTATGCTATGGTATGTACAAGATCTAACATTTAACATGTAGTTGGAGTTGTTAGTAGTTTTATGGAAAATCTAGGTAGAGAACAATGGTCAGCTTTTAAATGGGTGTTTCACTACTTGTGAGGAACAAGTGATTATTGCATCACCTATAATAATAGTGGCGATTCTATTTATGGATATGTTGATTTAGATCTTGCAAGTGATATGGAAAAAATAAGATCAACTTTTGGTTAATTTCTACACTTGCAGGTGGACCTATCAATTGAATGTCAAAGCTTTAAAAGATTATTGTTGTGTCAACTCCTGAGGTTTAATATGTAGCTACATATCATGATTTTCAGGAGGCATTTTGGATAAAAGGCCTATTGGGTGAGTTTGGAAGATACCAATACAATATGAAGGTATTCTATGACAATCAAAATGTCATTTATTTGGCCAAAAATACAGCTTATCATAATAAGACAAACCATAATGTAGTTAAGTATCATTTTGTTAGACATGTTATTGATGACGAAACAATAGCACTGAAAAAATCCACACCACAGAAAAATATGTTGATATCTTCACAAAAATAGTATTATTAGAGAAGCTAAAATGGTGATTGGTTTCTCTTCAATTGCAGAAAAGGTGATGAGTTGGTTGTGTAAAATATCAAGTGAATTTATTGTCAAGGTGGTGATTGTTAGATATGTGACAACAAAGTTAAATTTTGGGTCCCTTTGCGGTGCGGTTTGTATCTCACTTCTAGAAGAGGGTTGTGTGGGGGATTTCCCCCCCGCTCATTCCACATGGGGTCTAGAGGAGAGTCGATCCCTTGTTTTTAGAAAGACGAATTCAACCAAATTCTATTTTTAAGAAGGAAAATCCTAATGGTGTTTTCCACTCTATTTTTAGGATGAGGAATCCTAACTGTACATCACCAATTTGGTGTATTTATTTTTGTGGAGATCTAAAATAGCTCATAACAAGTTCACGTGTATATGGGAGGGAGAGTTTTGAGGCTATCACAACGGCCATTTCCCAAGCCCCCACACTAGTAAACCCCAGGTTTGACAAAGATTTAATTCTCTATGCTTTCGCGGGTCAGGAAAGTATTTCAAGGATTCTCACCCAACAAAATGACAATCTGATGGAACAACCAATTTCCTTCTTCATTCAGTCTCTCAAAGAATATGAGCTAAAGTATTCCTTCGTTGAGAAACACGTCTTTGTAGTCATTCAATCTTTGAATAAGTTTAGGCACATGTTGTCCAACAATAAAGTAAACTTGATGGTTTCTCATCTTGGTGTCAAGGATTTTGTTTAACAAAGAAATGAACGAGAAGCGTGCAGGGTGGATCACAAAAGTAATGGAGTATGACGTACACATTAAAGTCACTAAATATGTCAGGGGAAAAGGGTTATGCCAGAAATTGGTTGCAGACATGGAGACCAAGGCTATAGAGGATGCCATGCTCCTAAAAATCGATGAAGGTGACTATCAAGTTTATTGGTTAACAAAGATGAAAAATTTCCTCCTCTCAGGGGAATATCCTTCAAAAATTGATAAAATCCAGAGATGCGGTTTTTGTCTCTAGACTATTCCATATGTCCTAATCAATAATGTTCTTTTCCGTAAAGACTTAAATGGTGTGCTTCTACGTTGCATTAAACCAGAGCAAGTGAATAAAATTTTAGAAGAATTTCACAATAGTTTATCTGGGGGACATTACTATGCTCAGACAACTGCCACAAAAGTTATACGAGCTGGTTATTATTGGCTAGATTTATTCAAAGATTCTCATCTCTGGGTAAGGAAATGTAAGGAGTGCACCCTTTTTGTAGGTAAAAAGAAACTAACAGCCCTTCCCCTATACCCCACTCAAGTAGATCAACCTTTTGTTCAATGGGGGTTCAATTTTATTGGGATGATTAACCCTCCTTCATTTGACAGACACAAATGGGTTCTTACTGTGACAGATTATTTCACTCAATGGAAAGAGGTGGTGGATTTAAAAGAAAGTAATGAAAAGGTGGTCCTCGATTTCCTAGAAAATATAATGACGAGGTTCGAAGTTCTGTTTACCATCGTCTTTGATAATTCAATGACTTTCCTTGGTTTAAAGTTAAGTGAGTGGGTAATTACTAATGGGGTCTATCTCAAGACTTCATCCAATTACTATCCACAGGGAAACGGGATGGCTGAATCCAGTAACAAGAATCTCATAAGGATCATCAAATGGATGATGGAAGCTAACAAAAGGACCTAGCATATGCAACTTAATACTACCTTATGGGTGGATTGAATCACCCCTAAAAAGGCCATCGGAAACTAACCTTTTATTCTGGTATACGGGAGGGAGGAAAATATTCCGCTCTCCTTGGAGTTACCTTCTTTGGAAGTGGCTCATCAACTCGAAGTTATGGAAAATGGATCCTTAACAGTGAGGTTTTTTGAACTCATGGAGTTGGAGGAAGTTTGAGAAAAGGCTATGAAAACATTAAGCCAACATCAAGCTCAAGTTAAGAAATCCTTTGACAAGAAATATTTTGATAGGAATTTTCAAGAAGGAGATTTGGTTCTCAAGTGGGACAAAGACAGAACCAAGCCAGGCTGGCATGCCAAGTTTGACGTTCTCTGGAGTGGACCATATGTTATCTCCAGTTGCAAAGAGGCAAACTCATTTCATCTATCCAAACTCAATGGAGAAGAACTTCCCATTCACGTGAATGGGATACATCTCAAAGCTTGCTTTTGAGATTGTCTCACCCTTGTATAGTGTTTGTTTTTATTTTCCTCCAAGTGATTTAAAAATTATTTTGTTTTCTTTCCTTGCTTTTGTTTCTTTTGGGGTTTCCTCTAAATGTAGTTTTCTTCCAAGACTCCTTTTTCCAAATGGTTTGTATAAGGCTACTGATCTAAAAGCTTTGCAGGAAAGCATTCCTTGGAGGTCGCCAAAAATGTTACCACTTTAATCTACCTTGAGAAACAGACTTTGAAATCGATCAGGATTTTTTTTTGAAAATATATTCGCATAAAAGATCTCTACATCTTGAAGTTTCTCCAAGTCGCGAAGTCAAAAAATTCAGATTTCAGACTTCGGGGAATTTCCCTTTTGGGGTTTAATTGGCTTAAATTTGAACCGTGTTTTTTAAATTCCAAATTATGAAACCCTGAAAGTTTGAAATTTTGGACTTTCGGGCTTTCGGGTTTCAGAACTTTAAGTCACAAATTTTAGAAATTTCCTGATAGAGTTCCAAAGTCTAAAACCCCAAAAGTCTGAAAATTCATACTTTTGGACTTTCAGGTTTCAGAACTAATGGTCAATATTTTTGAAAAAAATCCTCTCGGACTTCTGAAGTCTGAAATTTTGAAAGTCTAAAATTTTGGACTTTCGGGTTTCAGAACTCTCCCGATCATTTATGAGTCATTTTCTCTTCGGACTTCCGAAGTTCAAAATTTCTGGAATTTTGGGATTTCAGATTTTGGAACTCTTTCGAGTGTTCTCACGATTTTCATCCCTTAAATCTCCGAAGCACGAAACCCCAAAATTTCTAAATTTCAGAATTTTGCGCTTTCAGGTTTCAGAGCTTTCAGAGCTGTCCACGCATTTAATTCCCAGCCTACCTCCGTACAGATTGGAATATTTTCCATTAATATCATGGTTTTTCTATTAAAATCCCATTTTTTGCACTTATCATTTTCACCTGACACTTTGCTCTAACAACCGATTTTTACTATTTTTTCGTACTTTTCAACGTCATCCTCAAGGTATTTTTTATTTTTGGTCTTTTCTTTTGGTTTAAGATCTTTTGTTTTGTTTCCTCCTTGTTTATTTTCTTTTTTCTTCCTCTTGCATACCTTGGGAAATGACAAATCTATTGCCCGTCATGATTCCACGATTTGAGTTTCTGCAGGCACTCGCAGTTGCAGGGATCCTCTCGAGTTCTCCAATTTACCCCCTCGAGCACCTTTTGTTTTTTAGTTTTCGGAGATCCACAGTTTTTTGGAGAATTCTCTTTTCAGTCTTCGAGAGCTTTGGGTTGATTCGACACTTCTCATTTTTGGGGATTGTGCCATTCAGACTTCAGAGTTCACGTTTTCAGCATTTCAGAGTTCTTCCAGATTTCATTTTAGGTTTTCAGACTTCTGCTTCGGATTTTTAGAAATGTCATTTCAGAGTTCTTTTCAGAGATTTACATTTCAGGTTTTCAGACTTCTCCTCTTTGGGTTTTTCAGAATATATCATTTTAGAGTTCTCCATTTTAGAGATTTATTTTGAGGTTTCGAACTTCTCCTCTTCAGAATTTCAGACTTCTCTTTGGAGGTTTCTAATTTCAGAGTTTTCTTCGAGGTTGGAGATTTTGGATATTTTTGTTTTTTCGGACTACCTTCTTTGGCATTTCAGAACACATAATTTGATGTCTACTTCCACTTCCAAGGGTAAGGAAAAAATGAAATACTCATTCCTCGGGGTTGCCCCTCACTCTTGCTTATCTTCTGACCTGGGAAACATAGGGGACACCGACCTTGGACAAATTGATTTTCCATACTTCTGGGCAAGGGTGAAGGCCCCAAATAAGAAACCCTAGATGCAAGCTATATATGACAGTGGGCTTGCTCTTGTTGTCAGTTTTCCCACATCCATGCATTGCCCAAAATTTGTTTTGGCTGCAGCAGCCCACTATGATGAAGAATCTATTTCAATTAAAGATGTCGATGGAAAAGTCGTGATCCACCTGGACCCAAATTTCTTTGAATATTTACTCAAACTTCCTGACGTTGAAGATTATGCCACAATTTCACCAGAGTTACATCGGTGGAACATTGGGACAAAGAAGCAGAGTTGTGTACAAGGGTCATGTTGAAAACCTATCTGGCCAAGAACGTTGCCAAATTGCCAAAGACCATGTATCGGTCAGATTTCATTCAGGAGGTTAGTGACCTTATTGTGCTACTAAGTAGAGTCTCAGGTCTTCCCTCCGTGAAGGAATTTCAGGAGTGGATGTTCTTATATATCGCGACCATAAAAAAGAATAAGGAATTTATCAAATGGGGGGAGCATATCAGTAGCTCCATTTTATATCAGTTGAGTAAGAGTGCATTCTTCAAAATGTTTCTATATGACATCCTTCTTGGTTTATGTCGCAGCTGCCATGGGAGATTTCACTGGATTGAATACCAAGGGTATTCGAAGTACTTCTCAAATCTATGATTTCTATCCTCAACTCACACTGGACGAGGGAAGAAAACACTTCTGTAGGATTAATGATGCACTTTCTTTGTTGTTATCCTCTACCGTTTCGATAATAGAGTTATATAATCGAAGGATTTCTGATGAAGCCTTCAAAGAAGTGCATGAGTGGGGAGCTATCTATCTTCAGTTTCCCACATTTACTTACATTCGAATTCCTGGTTTCGTGGGTGCTCCCAGCAAGCTACCTAGATGTCCCACTGACAAGTGGGTCTTGTTAGAGTTGGTTCGACAATTGCTGGATTACCACAAGATCCAGAATAAAAGGCACAAAGTGGGAATGAAATTCTCTATTTCAATTGGTAGATACACTTGCCCAAATATTTACAAGGACAAGAATGTAGATGCAGAAATGGCAGAGGTAACCTTGAGAACTTTCCATCCATGGACCAATTTTGACTATTGGGGAAAATTCACGAGACAGGTCGGTCCAGTTCCCATGTGCCCCAGTTAGAAGATATTTGGATCCATTGTTCGGGATGAATTTATCATCTGAAAGAGAGATTATGAACGGCTAAATTTGGATGAAGTTCGGCAATTTGGAATAGGGGATGTACCAAAAGACATGCAGGACAATGATGAAGTTTTGGATGATTTGTATAAAAGTAATAATATTTCCAATCAACCATTTCCATGGATTGATTGGTATGTGGAAGAATGTTGCAACAAAAAGGAAAGGGTGGGACCCATTTTGCAAAGAACTCACAGTTGGTTGGTTACCTTGGGAATCTCACCCAAGGGGTTAGAGAAACCTACAAATACAGGGGCCCCATCAACCATGAGCCAATCAACACCCACAAAGGGGAAAAGGTCAACCCAAAAGACCCATACGGTTCCAAAAAATATTTCATTTGTTGTTGGGAGCTCATCTCTTTCCAAGGCTCTTGTTCCCAAAGTCATGCCTCCAACAACACCTGTGACAGAAATAGTTGAAGTCAGTGATTCTCCTAGTGTCCCACAAGACCCATCATTTCCCTCTTCTCTTCCATTGTCCTTTCCTATATCAGTTCTTTCCACTTCTACCATCATTTCTTCTTTCCCATCACCTTCCATGGCCCAAGTATTATCATCCCTTCCAGTTCTCTCAACTAGAGAAACTATTGGGTCACCCATTTCTACCTCACTTCCCTAACACTTCCATTTTCCTCCATCTCATCCCCTAACATTATTGTATCAACTCCTATGGCGGTCCTCACATCCACCCCATCCATCACTACCACTACCATTCAAATGCCAACTAATGTTGTTGGTACTCTTGTGGTGGCTAATGTTTCAGGTACTGAGTCAACTATGTTATCTTCATCAACATCATCCATTCCAGAATGGTTATTCTGACAAACTCCAAAGCAAAAGAAGAAAGTGCCTCTGGGAGATGTGATAGATCTTAGCATATTGGAACATACCCAAAAAGAGATAGGCCAAGAGGCCAAAGATTGTTTCAAGTCTGAAGAGTGAATGCATCTGGGGAATGAGTTGTGGAGGTTGCCACTCCCGTTGAGGGAAAAACTAAGGAAACAATTACAGGTGCAGATTATCAGATTTCTAGATTTTCATTGGGCAAATCCACTCATGAAGAAGCAAAGCAAGATGTACACACTGCTCTTGGAAATATGCTGGAAAAATATGATAAGGATAAAGCTTCCAAGGATGAGCTCAAGGCCAAGGTCGAGCAACTCACTGCATTGCTACGGAAAGTAACAAAGCCAACCCCATCTACTGACGTCTCCACTACTACGGCCATGATGGTCTCATCTACTATTGATGATATTTCTTATCATGAGATCGAAAAGATAGGCCATAAAGGGAGATGGTAAATGGATGGATGGAACAGTATACTGCAGGAGGCTAACCCTTTAATTAAAGAAGCCGTTGAGATATACAATGATTTGCAGGTTGGGAAAACTACTATTTACAAAATGGATGAAGCTTTTTCAGAAGATAATAACAATCTGAATTTGAATTTGGCAACATGGAGTGAGATTAGAGAGGAAGATTCAGATCTACTCCTCTAGGAGGATGTAATCGATGATGCTTCAAAGTTGTTCGAATATCAAAAGGCCATGGAATTCCGGTGTTAGGTGCTACAAGATCTAATTAAGAAATTAGATGATAAAAGAGTGGAGATTATAGATGCTTTGAACGACATATCAGAAGAATTTGATATTGTTAACTGTAAAATTCTTCAATGAAAATATTGATGCTCTTCCAGAGGAGCAAATCAAAAAGAATTTTAAATATTTGGTGAAACCGTGATGATGAAGTTACTAGAATATTTCGGTGGTGAATCTATTGACAGGTTGGTTTTATGCCAAAATTTCATAGGGAAGATTGAAGAAAGTTTTGAGTAAACTTAGAAGAGTCCCAGCTAAAATCACGAGGGGAATTGAGACAACATATGTGGTAAATCACTACGCATGTGGGCCAGGGGATGAAGAAATTCAAGGAATCATTAAGTGCTTCATCGAGTATAAACATCGAATGGCTACATGGGAGGAAACACAGAAAAAACCTACAGATGAGGAAGGTATTGCAGAACCAGGCCAAAGCTGAGCGGCCATGAAAGGACAAATCCAAGCTCTGGATGGGTCAGAGTTGTAGGGTTGACTGAGTCAAACCCTTGCAACAAATTTTCTATTTTTATGGGATCCCGTTCCCTTAAATTAATGACATTTCTATTATTAGTAAATGTTAGTTAAGGGCCCAGTTGTAATGGCTCAGCCTAAAGAGAACTTATAAATAGTTAGGTTTATGGAGTCATTTGGAAGGATATAGATCATATTTTGGTGAGGTTGCTCTTCAAGCTTGGAAGAGTGCTTCAGAGATTTAAAGAACCTTTTAATTATATTCAGAGAGAGATATCTTTCCTTGAAGAAACATGATTTATTGTGCTAAATGGTTGATTTATAAATACTTTATGAATGTATGATTCCTTAGTATAGATGGTTAGCTTGCCTTTATTTCAAATTGTTTTTGTTTCATGTTATGGAAAAGTGATATAACATATTTTATGTGAGCTGTGGAAATATTGTTTTCCTTCTGTCTTTTAAAGTTATATTATCATTAACCACCATCAGCAAAATGAATGTTTAACATGTGCATGTGTTTTATCCTCATAGTTAGTTAATTGTGTGTCTAATTCATTTTGGTCTCTCTATTTCGTATGATTCAAGTTTCAACAAATGAACACATGCTTCTGGTTTGCGGTATTTTATGCCCTTTCTAAAGTTGCAATAGGTGAAGGTAACTAATGATGTCTACATCATACTCACATTAACCCTTCTTGCTATTCAACATATCCTTCTATTTGGATGCACCACCATTCCTAGTTTAGTTTACTTTTGCAGATATCTTTCCCTAAAACTTAGAAAAATGTTAGCCTAAGATTATATAGCCATTCTATTGCACGAAGAATAGTACAACACTTAGTTTAGGAAAAGGAAGTCGGCCTTCTCCGGAGGTTCACCTCGAACCCAAGTCCCATAGCTTGAGAGGTGATCCCATGTGTCCCAATCACACCAAACAACATGCTTATAACCTGGCCATTCGAGGGGTGTAGTGAATTGGTGACAACAAAAAAATCAGAAAATCTCAAAAATTAAAAAACAATTAGAAAATATCCAAAATCTAAAAACATCAGAAAATTTCAAAAATAAAAAAAAATAGAAAATTTCCAAAATACAAAAATATTTGAAAACTCTTAAAAATCCCAAAAACATGTACACAAAATCACAAAATTGTAAAAACTTGTAAACAATCAAAACCCCAAAAACGTAATAATCATCATAATTCATCCTTTGAACTATTATCCCCAACAATTGATCCAACCACCTTATGACTATAAAATTCAAACTACTTCTCCTCACATGAATCCTTGCTTGGGGAAAATTTGGCTCTCATTATCTCCTCACTTGAGGAAAATGACCCAATCCTTTCTACATCTTTGTACCCTTTCTCGGAGGCACATCCAATTAATCATCACCATGGAACACGTTAGGGACATGTTTAGTAGTTCTTGTGTTGCATTATTAGTTATAAGTTATTAATTGCTTTTTTGTGTATCTTTATATATTACAGGGGGCATCTTGATTTTATGTATCATGGTGGTCTCTCTAATATACTTATGTTATCTGATTGCATGTCATAGTGGGGCATACTACTTTCTTAATGGCCTCTATCTATGCTCTCTTCCACTTGCATATCTTACTGGGGAATTAAACATTTTTTTATGGCCCTTGGCTATGTTATCACCTATATTACAGTCTAGTCATCCTAATATTTTATATCACAATGCATCTTGTTAAGTGTTATATTAAAATTAAGATGCTTTTCTTCATGTGAGTATCTTCCTGCATGATCAAAATCTTACTTTGCACCCCATCCATTCACCCATACTAATACATTCCCCAGTTTGGGAATCCTACTTGATCACCATTGCAGTTTGTGAATCCTACTTGAAGATCTTTCTCAAGTTTCAATCACTATCCAGGAGCTCCTCCTCCCCCACCATGATCACCTTGTATTTCATCCATTCATCCTCTCTCCTCATTTCTAGTCATCAGCCACTTATGCCCACATTACCCTTCTCACCATTCTTGTCCCCACTCACCTGTTTGTTTTATTTCCTTTCAATATTCTATTTCCTACTTGAAAATATTACTTAATAACCCCTTCTACGTGGGACCATTGGTGGAGGTATACCATATCCCTAAGATCTTCCCATTGTAGAAGCTTCTCCACCTTCTCCCCTCTCATCAAAAAACAATCACCACCACATCATCTTTCCACTCCACCTCTTCTGATTCTTATTCTCACATCATCACTTTCACCACAGGGCATCCAAAATTAGGGATTCCCCTCACACTCTCTACCCTCCACCGTATATATTCCTCCATCCATTTTTCCTTGTTATCACCTCACCTCACCTCCTTTTCCACTCTGACATACATCACTCACTCTTTTCTCATCCTTCCTTGAATTCATCGTCTTCCTAGTCATCCTACTTACACGCTCTCATAGTATGGAAAATTCACTTGAGGGTTTCCCCTTCAATCCATTTTTTCATACCCTATTCCCACCAACTCTATCATCATTCTTCTTCTTCTTCAGCTTTCATCTTGGCAATCCTACTTAATGATCCTTGTCTCATGGCAATCTTACTTAAGAGTCCCTCTTAAGGTTGATCTTCCCTATGGCCTTCCCCATCCCATCATATTTCCCCCATCTTATTTCTCCCACCTTTCATTGCAATCATATTCTTCAACCAACCATTCTACCCTTGTACCCAATACAATTTTTTCTTTCTCCTTGCATATCATCCCTGTCAGTTTGGAGAACTTACTTAACCACTCCGGTGGCATGATGATCTTACTTAAGAGTCTCTCTTACAGATGACTTGACATCTTGCACTCACCCATCACTCCACATTCTCACCATTCACATTTTCTCTTCATTCTCCCATCACCACATCTTCTCACCACCATTATCACCATCCTATGCTTGGAAATATTAGTTAACCACTCACGCGGCATGGCGATCTCACTTAAGAGTCCCTCTTAAGGATGATCTGTCTTCTTTCCTTTTCCCATCACTACATATCCTCACCCTTCATGTTTTCTCAGCATTCCCATTATCACATAGTCTCACTTCCTCTTCCATTCTTGTGCATAACACATATTCCTTTTCATCTCCATCATCCCTCACTTGGTAATCTCACTTAACCACTTTTGTCACATGATAGTCTTACTTAAGGGTCCTCCCTATGCTAAAATTGTCATTCTGGACTTCTCCCTCACCTCATTCTTTATTCATTATGTTGATCGCTTCTTCCCCCTGGTCTCTCCTAGAAAAACCACATTTTTCCTCCTACCATTATCCTTTCTCCACCTATCATCTCAAACGTATGTCTACTATCTTCTGCCTATAACCATGTTCCTTTCTCCCATTGTTTTTTTCCTTCTTGATCCATCATCCTTCATACCATTTCTTCCATTCTTTTCATGTGTTTGTTTCTTCATCCCTACCCTCGTTAATCCCCATCCTCTGTATCCTCTCCTCACCTTCATTTTGTCACAACTAATCCCTCACCTTTTTTACTCTTCTCACTTCATCTTCTTGAGTTCTCCCACATATCTACCCCCCCACACTTATCTGGCCATTATTGTTAACATTCCGCTAACATTCTTTCATCATCATCATTTCTATTCCCACACTAATAATTGTTAGTGGAATTTCCCTAAAAATCATCAATCCTCATTCCATGAGGCTTCGTTCACATCCCTTGGACCTTCTCCATTTTCCCTTCATTCCTTCCTTCCTCAAGGCCCACCCCTCAATTTTAGTGGGATTTCCCTAACGTCCCTTCATTAGCGTTACCCTTTCCATTCCTCATTTAATTTCTCCCTTTCTTCATTTTCTCTCCTCATCCTAACCCCACCACTCATTATTAGTGGAATTTCCCTCACGTCCCCTTACTGATATTGCCTCTTGTATCTCCCAATTCTCTTTTCTCTCCCATCCTTTTCCCCGAGTCCCACCATTTTTTGTTGCTTCTTCCCCACCTCTGCATCTTCTCTTCGCCATCTTTAATATCTTTATTATCTTCATCATACATCCTTTTCTATTGTCTTGTAATCCTCATTTCATGCATCTCCACATCTTCTCCAATCTGTGTCATTTCTCCCCTCTTTCTTCTCTTTACATTCCTTATATTGCTCACTCTAACACTTATTATCCCCATTCTATATTTCCTTCCTTCTACATCATTTTCTTTGTTATCCTCTTCTCTCTCCCACCCCTCATATTATTTCACTTCCTATGTATCATCTTCTTCCCCTTTTTATTGTTGGGAATTCAGGACTGCGGAATAGTGCTATGATTTAATAATAAACAAAATCATGCACACAGGATCTAAATAATTCCCCAAAATCTACAGTAGTGGAAGTATAAACTAGAATAATCCAAATCAAAACAAAGTATACACACATAACACAACATGTACTGTGGTTCACCCAATGTGGGCTACGTCCACCAAAGATAGAGATCTCACATATATAATACAACAAGAGTACAAACCAAATCTTCAACACAAGAGTATGATGCATCCCTCCAAGAGTATCTCCTCTCCTCTAGATCTCTAAACGGATCTCCATGAGTGCACTACAAATGTGCCTCCAAACACCACCAGTAGATCTCACATAACCTGGAACTACTCCATCTCTGAACTTCTACCAAGTTCTCTATGGATCTGCAAGCAAAACCTTTCACATGGGTCTACCATATGTGCAACTATAATTGTGCACCAAGAAGTAAGTATGTCTCTCCATCACTTCATAACCTGTGCAAACATGAAGACAACATCCTCTACAATATCTATATCTACATGGATCAACAATACAATATGATCTCATGGATCTATAATACAAGACTAGATCTATAAAGATCTATAATACAAGATATCACCAACATGTGGATCTATAAGAAGAAAATATATGTGCTTTGCATACTATGCAAGCCATTACAATGAGACAATAACTATACAAAGGAAATATAGTAAAAGATGTTACCCTCTATCTCACCATTCCTATGTACTTGTTATTTCTCTTCTGTTCAAATCCTTTCCATGGAGACTCTATCTTCATATAACGTGTTCTTTCTTTCTCTTCTTCTTCTTCTTTGTCTTCATCCTCTCAATCTAGGAGAATCAAGGATCTAATTCAATCCTTCTCTTAATTCTACTTCTAAACCATAGCTTTCATGATTATATATGTCGTATACAAACTTAGGGCACCTTCGCTATGCATTTACAACCTTTAAATCAACTTTAATGCTAACAAAGTTAGACCTAATTCCCGTGATTTAAATATAAACATTGTCATGCACAGGTAACTGGCGATGGTTACGCTAACCGATGGTGGTTCTTCTGCTAACCAATGAGCAGTTAATATGCTCACCGACACCGGTTAATATGTTGACAGATAGCGGTTAATATGCTCACTGACGCCGGTTACTATGTAAACTAACCACAGGTGTAAAACAGGCTATCTATGAAGTAATTCAACTCCATAACCTAATAATCTCCCACTTCGAGATAAATTGCCGAACCTCTGTACCTATACATCTACATCACTTTCCTCTATGCACCGTGAAGACCATCTATTCTTTCCTTTAACAATTCTCTCAAAAAATATAACTGGGAAGATCAAACTATCTCCTAAAAACATGAAGATAAAAAACCCGTGACTTTCCATAGACATGCACAAAGCTACTTTTTATCCGTGATAACCAAGCCACAAGCTCCTATTGACATCGTAAGCACCATACAAATTGAATCATAACACCAAGCCTCTCATGTAGCCAAGCCATCATGACTAACACACCTACAAGAGCTCCCGCTCAAACTGAAGTACTGAGCTTCAACTGCAACCATAGCCATACCTATAAAACCAACCATGTTCTCCATACATCTATCCATGTCTCCATGCAACCACCAATGCAACTGTCCAAAGACAAGTCAAAATGGAATATGCGAAAGCAAAACAAGATCCTGGGTAAAAACAACCCTAAATGAGCTCTACATGAACAATGGGTGATCAATCCACAAACACCTGCATAACTCAAAGAAATCCAAACACTGCAATCTACAAATCCAACCCTGTATAAACAACTAGCAAGTCTAAGACATTCAATTGTAGATAACATACCTATCAAGGAGTAACATAGTAATCAAGAGGAAATACAAACATCCCCTACTCATGGTCAAGGCATCTAAATTGTGCCCATAGGCATCCATGTGCAAACCAAACATCTGCATCATCATAGACTCACAAAACTGAATCTATCCACATGTATAAAATCACCTATACATCCATCCATATCATCAGCTCTCCAGAAGCTCTAAGTCTGCCACCAACTAACTCCAAAAGCCGAATATAAATTTTGTGCTCATCAATGTCAATAACAACAAACCATGCTAAACCATGCAACTAAAACCAAGTGCAAATACCAACATACATGTCATCAACATGCTGCACAAACAAAACCAAACCAAGATGAAAGGAAAAACAAGGGCACCATCTAAAAATGGTAAATGAAAACTGTTGTCAAACCTGTGACCAAACTGACCACGGTTACCAGATGACCGACCACGGTTAAACCATAACCGACACCGGTCTCTATAACTAACAGATTTTCTCCTTTTTCACCCTTCAAACTTTGAAAATTGCTTAATCATCTAAAACTAGCTAAATCAACCATCAACTGCCATCCCTAAGGAATATCCGGGTACCATAAAATAATCTAGAAGTGACATCACAAAGCAATACAATCAATATACCTACAAATCCGTGATTTCCCTCCCAAAACCAACTAGTGAATGCCACCTAACTAGTAGCATTCTCCTCTCACTCTGCATGTGCATCATGTATTCACTACAATGCCAACCATGACTTGCTCCCAAACACAAATTCCCTGACTGCCTCTAACACCAAGCTCAAAAGCTAATATGTCAGTGAGAAATAAAACCAGATGTGAAGAAACATAAAATGATTCCCTTCTTATCAAAGAATACTTCTACATCACAGAAGTTTGGATTTCTTGTGAATAGGTGAATCAACTTCTTTTCATCCTATGTACTCACATCTTTTGTTACTTGCAACTGTGTCTAAGAAAATCCTGCAATGCCAACCATGACTTGCTCCCACTGAAACACGAAATTCCCTGCACTGCCTCTAACACCAAGCTCAAAAACTAATATGTCAGTGAGAAATAAAACTAGATGAAATAAAATATAAAATGATTCCCTTCTTATCAAAGAATACTTCTACATCACAGAAGTTTGGACTTCTTATGAAGTAGGTGAATCAACTTCTTTTCATCCTGTGTACTCAACATCTTTTTTGTTACTTGCAACTGTGTCTAACCATGACTTTCATTGAGGATCTCATCCTTAGACTAGATTTCCTTGTCCTCAAGATTCCACACAAATGGGAAATAAAAGTCAAAACAACACCAAAAACATGGTTTGTAAATATGTGCACGCTATCCAAACATAATATCAGCTGCTCTAAAAAAAAAAAAAAAAAAACATGTTCACCATATAGAGATACCTGACGTAAAGTCTCGCTGGACTAACCAATCCAAATCTGTCATCTTTCTGATCCAAACATTGAAGTGATCTACACCATCTTTGCCATATATACACTATGTGCAAGAAACTCAATCCTACAAACTAGGACATTGAACTAGCCATGCCCTCTTCTACTGTAAGAAACCCTGTACAAACTCGTTGTCATAAAGATTGACTACAATTCGCTGACTGATACCAACTGCCCTCTGTGACCGATGTTGGTTCCCCTGATCAACATTGGTGCTGCTAGAACTAACATAAACGCTCCAAATTGGCATAGGTCACCAAACCAGGTGCCTACTCTGACCAAAGCTAATAGTTGTGTTGAGCCAGTCATTTCAAGAAGCACCCAACCTTGCACAAAAAAAATTAACAACAAACATACATCAATAAAAAACTGCACCAAGATGAAAACACATCACCTTACCAGCACCAAGATACTCAACCGAACCATCTTTAACTGAAGAACATGTATTCATCTTTCTCTAATGAAGCCCATGCATCTAACTGCACCAATGGATGTGTAACTACTCCTTTTCTCTCATTCTCAGATCTAGATCTGTAATCCTAAACATGCATGTGCAACCAAAATAATACAAGCACTGCAATACAAAGATAAAACCATACCTCAATAACCGGATCTGTAATCTGACCAACATGCTTGTGCCTCCAACAACCAGGGACACCTCAACAAACAAGATACATTCCATGCATCTTTTCAATTCTTCAAATTTGTGATTTTCTGTTTTTAAAACTAAGTTGCCCAGTAACCGACCACGGTTACCTTGCTGACGTCGGTTGCCACTTAATTGACGCCAGTCACTGTAATTTCCAGCAACCTTACTCTTCCAACTCCCACTTGAGATTGAATCTCTTCATGTGATCTTCTCATCAAGAAAAACAAACCCTGCTCTCATACACCTGTCAGTAAAACACTAACAATATACTGAAGCAAAACCTTTCTCTGAAATAACCAAGCTAACCAAGATAACCAAGATAACCAAAGCTCTGATACCAGTTGTTGGGAATTCGGGACTGCAGAATAGTGTTATGATTAAATAATAAACCAATCATGCACATAGGTCTTAACAATTCCCCAGAATCTACAGTAGTGGAAGTATAAACTAGAATAATCCAAATAAAAAAAAAAGTATACACACATAACACAACATGTACTGTGGTTCACCCAGTGGGGCTACGTCCACCAAAGACAGATATCTCATATATATAATACAACAAGAGTAAAAACCAAATCTTCAATACAAGAGTATAAACATATCTCTCCAAGAGTATCTCCTCTCCACCAAATCTCTAAATGGATCTCCATGAGTGCACTACAACTGTGCCTCCAAACACCACTAGCAGATCTCACATAACCATGAACTACCGCATCTCTGAACTGCTACGAAGTTCTTTGTGGATCTGCAATCAAGACCTCTCACATGGGTCTACCATATGTGAAACTATGACTGTGCACCAAGAAGTAAGTTTGTCTCTCCATCACTGCATAACCTGTGCAAACATGAAGACAACCTCCTCTACAATATCTAGATCTATATGGATCAACAATACAATATGATCTCATGGATCTACAATACAAGACTAGATCTACATAGATCTATAATATAAGATCTCACCAACATGTGGATCTACAAGAAGAAACTCTATGTGCTTTGCATACTATGCAAGCCATTATAATGAGACAATAACTATACAAAGAAAATATAGTTGAAGATGTTACCCTCTTCTCACCATTCAAATGTACCTCCTATTTCCTTCTGTCCATCTCCTTTCCATGGAGACTCTGTCTTCATGTAACCTGTTCTTTCGTTCTCTTTCTTCTTCTTCTTTGTCTTCATCCTCTCAATCTAGGAGAATTAAGGATCTAATTCAATCCTTCTCTTAATTCTCCTTCTAAACCCTAGATTTTTATGCTTATATAGTCATTTATAAACTTAGGGAACTTAGCCATGCAATTACAAACAATAAATCTACTTTAATGCTAAAAATAGATCTAATTCTCGAGAGTTAATTACAAAAACATCGTCGCACAGGTAATCGACGACGGTTACCCTTACCGATGGTGGTTCAGCTGCTGACCAATGGCTGTTCATCTGTTGACCAATGGCAGTTAATATGTTGACTGACGCCGGTTAATATGCTGACCGACGCCAGTTACTGTGTAACTAGCCACATGTAATGCATGTTATCTATGAAGCAATTCAACTCCATAACCTAACATTTACCTCATGTTTCCCTCTTACTTCCCCATCGATAACTTGGCTCTTCAGCATTGTCCTGTCTTTTTTCATCATCCCACCACCACCACATGCATCTCCATGCAGTCTATTCCATATTCTTTGCCTTGGTCTTCCTCACAAGGACCTGGTTCCTTCAATATTCTCCCTATATTCACTTTGTCCTCCTATCCTCCCCCATAATTTTCACACATCTTCTGAACACCCCTCCTTTCTCTATCACCCATACATTTTTGTTTATTTTGTACATGTTTCTATTCTTTTTCTCTAATATTTTTCACACTGTCATGGCCCCTCGTAGTTTCTTTATTTTCTCCTTTCTACCTCTTCTTTCATCTTCTTTCAATTTTACATCAATTTTACCCCTACTCCCACCCTTTCTTCTCCTTCTTATTTATCTTTCCCCATTCCCCATACCCTTTTCTTCTCCATCTTCTACTTCTACCGTTTTCTATTTGCTTTTCTCAGCTCTATCATTTCTTTTGATTTTCCGCATTCCTCTTTATTATCTTTGTTGTGTTTCCTTCATATGTCACATCTCTCTATTTCATAATTTGACCCTCTACTCTTTCATTTTCATGTATTCTACTTGCTTTTCCTTCATCATTCCCTTCTTCATCTAGTATCCCTCTCTCTTATTCTCTTCTACCTCTTTCATTCCTTTTTTTCCCTCCTCTATCTCCATAAGCTTCACCTTTCTTGCTCTTCTCATAATCAACCACCACTCTTGTCCATTCCCTTTTCTCTTTCCCATTGCATCATTCACACACACCCTCACACATAGCGTTCAAGGCCGATTAAATCCTTTCTCCATTTGCGTCGTTGTGGTCATTCCATTATCTTATACCCTATTCTTGTCATCCTCTCCGCATAATTAATCTCTCCCTCTTTTTAGAGATATTTTGTAAATTCCATCCTCATCAGCCCTCTAGAAGGGGCATCATCACATCTGTCCATAATAACATCTTCTCATGCCATTTTTTTCTTGGAGGATACCATGACATCCATCACCCACCACCTTCTACTCTCTCCAAAAAACATTCGCTCTACTTTTTTCTTAGGAAAAGTAGATTGAATTCTTCCCCATTCTCACAAGCGAAAGTTTGTTCTACTTCTTGTGTAGAGAAAAAATCCTCTTTTTTTCCTATGATAACTTCTTATCGAAGGACCACCTTCTTCAAGAGAATCTCTTCAAAAACATTCAATCTTGCCACCTGGGGAATATTCACTCCATCTTTGTTTGAAAGGACACTACTTTCATAGTACCCTTCCAAAGAGGGGGAAATGTAAACCCCCTAATTTCACATCTATCTATCTTAAATCAATTAATTCCCCTACCTCATTTCCCACAAAAATACAATTCGAATTAATCAAATATAATTTGATTAATTATCCCTTTCGGATCTAAAAATAACCTAATCCTTACCACATGTTATTATTCTCCATGTTTTTATACTATTGAATTAAAAATTCAAAATTAAATCCTCACCCACTCTTTGTGGTTCGCACTCACCTAAATCCTCCACTTATGAATTAAAAATCCAATTCAAATCCTCACCCATTCTTCGTGGTCCCAACTCACCTAATCTTGCCCACATTTTCAAACCATGATTACTAAATTTACTCTAAGTTAATCAATTCCCCAGGCTATAAATACAACACTACTCCTCCCCCTCTAAGACACAGAGAATAAGCTTAAATGTCATGTCTGAGTTCTTGCATCCTTTGAGCAAAGAACATCCCTCCACCTCGTCTAAATGCCCAAATAGCCTCATCGCGAAACCAACCCAAATCCACAATCTTTTGTCTCCATTTGGTCCAAAGTAAGTAGATCTTGTTGTAGGAAGGCCTTACGCCATTTTGAGAAAAGCACCTACATATCATGTAATCAAGGCACATCCATGTTTCCTTGCCCATTTCGAGGTTTGCTATGAAATCAAAAACAAAAAGAAGGTATTATTGTTAGTGTTTTACTTTCTTGTTTATTAGTGTAATTTTCATAGCTTACAATTTGTAACTAAATGTGTTTAGTTGTGGTACATATGGTGGTTCTACTAATTTTAGGGTTTGCCACTATAAATTTCACCAAATAAGAAAATATGAGGGGATCGACCCCTACACCTAAGCATCATAAATGCTTTACACCAACGATTACTAACCAACAAAAGGCCCAAAGAACAGGCAATATGAAATGCAAGATAATGTATTTAAACTTTCTAAAAGATAAAATGCTTAAAAGAAATTTCACCCTACCTCTCGTGGCTCAAATAAGATGGAAATTTTAGGGTTTTTATTTGATCAGTGTCTCCGCCGCTTGTTTTTTTCTTGAATTTTGTTTCTAATTGTTGTGGTTTATTTTTTGACCTCTGTTATTGTACTTTTTGTTACAGGGTCACAGAATAGGTGGAGGCTAGATTGCTCAGTTTGTTAAAATATCTTGAGTTACACTATTAACTAATCCCTTAACCCTTTTCACAACTTGTACAAAAACTCACTGTAAAGCAACTCGCCAAAATAATGGGAGGGAAGCAGTGCGGTTCAATTGCTTCAGAGATTAAAATGCCCAACTTCGTTTGGATCAGATTTAGATCACCTTAGCTCATTCCTTAGCCATCTCACTTGGATTTTTGGTGTAAAAAACCAACTCAGTCCTCAAGCCAAACTCGTCCCCTTAATGAAACTCGGTTTGCAACTCTATAGTGCCGTCAAATGCCTCCAAATTTGGAGATGGAGATAAATCTGTGGGAGGCTAATTTTGCCTCCAAACTAGTGATAAAATCCCTGATGGTGAAAAAAATTGATTTTCCCCCTAGTTTTCCAGATTTTGCAGAGAGTTTACCTGGTGCAGAAGGTAGTGCCTATCTGACTCCTCCTTTTTCAGTGCACACCAGAATTGTATTTGTTTGCAAAATCTTGCACAAGCTCTTGTAGAGTTGTCAGGGGTGGAGATGTAAGAGATGTGGCTGGGAAGTTACAGCAGGAAACTCTGGCTCTCCTTTTCTTGCATAACCTTCTCCAATGATCATGAAACTCGTCTATAATCTTCTTGCACTCCTTGGGCTTCCTATACATGTTCCTGCTCTAATAGGAAACTATGTGGGAGAAATAGGGAGGAAGCGTTGTTATTGTTTTGATCAGGAATAATAGATTCTAAAGAAATCATATGTTGTAATCCTTACCTAGTTATTATATAACATATTACAAAATAATATATTGTTACACATCAATTAAACCAATTAAGCATACATATGTGAATATAAGACAATAATATGGCTATAACAATATTACATATATCTATATGATTAAGCAATTACCCAAGTAAATAAATACTTTCTATGATAACACATAATCTTACACTGAAAAATTACTACTATCCTAATGTTTAACCTAATAAGGCCCATGTATTAGAGTATTACTCTTATAAGTACTACTGCAATAACTCTTCCTAGTGCTCCTATTGCTTATTAATCATCTCCTATCCCTTTTTCCTCTACAAAATAGTGTCCTCCCATGGAAAAAATAAATGGACAGAGTCAACTTTTGATGATCTTCTTCATACTCTTTCTATACCTTCCCAAGTTGTTATATCCTTAATACATGTTTCAAAAACATCGTACAACACAACCTATAAAGATTGTATCCTTAAACAACAAGGCTAATAATGCATAAACTAATTTTTAATGTTACATTTCGGGATTCAATTATGTTTAATATTCTTTATTCTTGATTCTCTAGATATTTTTGTATTGCTAGGTTTCAATTATTGTATAGGGATAGTGACTCGACCCTACATTTTTAGGAATATAGACTTTCCATGGCACCATATGCTAATGTTAGGATTTTATTAACAGGACTATAGACTTTCCAAGACATCATCACTTTCATTATAGAACCTTGAGTACACATTTAAAGATTGAAAGGATATTTGTCATTCACTTCATGACAAATAAAGGCATTAAGATTACTTATTATAATTTATTGTCATTACAAACAAGGTCAATCAAAGTCAGTGTCATAGTGTTATCTATCCTCTTAAGAAGAAGTTATTATATGTTACATGTTATTTAATTCACACTCTTTTTCCCTAAATTTATTGCTGCACCTGTGCTCATATAATCCTATCTCTAATATGCAATCGAGTACAAAGACTATCGAATATAAATCTTACAAATTAGAAACAAGTTCATTGAGGAAATGCTTCTTATTATGTGACTCGTGAGTAATCAAACCTTAAGGAACCTACAATGTCTCTTTAGCGCATAAGCGAGAGCCACTTCACTCTCACAAATCTCGATTTGGACCCCACAATTTATTTGCATGTCTTATTGGATAAATGCTTGATCAGTTTATCATCTAATTCACGCGTGTTTTGTCGAATACTGTGTGAGAAGAGGAGACGCGCCATGGGCAATAAAGTGGGCTTCCAACCATTAGCTTCAGCCTTCCATTGCACTTGTATATATCAGATAAAATTAGATTCTCTGCACCAATCAGAAGCTGAAACGAGTGTTATATCAACAGTTCCCAGTCTTGTATTGTTGACGAGCATTATCTAAGATTCGCCTATAGCCAATACTCAACTACGGGAAAGTGTTGAGAACAATAATGTAAAATAGTATCTTTCATGTTTAATGTGGAGACACTTTCATTTATCTTTTCCATTAAGTGTAGGTCAAATAGGTCCACTCATATACACTTTAAACTAAGAAAAAGCTAAAACGACAAGAGGAATTCCTTGCAACCAAAAAAAATAGGACAAATAGGTCCACTCATACACTTTCATTTACAGTGGTAGTACATTTGATGCGTTGTGGATTTAGACTACGCGCGCCGTTTGATGGACATATTTTTGTATATTAACGGGTGGTTCTTGGACTCTTATCCGTACTCGAATCAAACGTCGCGACGTGTAGTCCACAGTTTGTTCCTGCCTTAACACTAACCACGGTTTAGGCTGGCAATACCTACTATGGTTATTTCACCGTGTAGACAGCGGCGGAATTTGCAAAGTGGAATATAAAGGGAAGAAAGGCTTTGATGAATACATAATGCTCAGACCAGCTTAGGCTTCGCTATATTGTAGCTTTTGAGTCGCGCACAAACTGGAATGGAACCTTCACCTCCTCCTTTCGACGGATTGATGGAGGCTTCACCAACTCCTACTACTGCACCATTAAGCGGATGGGTGGATGATTCACCTCCTCCTTCTGTTCATCTTCCTTTGGGTGGATTGATGCCTAATCTATTGGCTTCGATATTAACATTACTAGGCCTGTGTGTGTTTACTTTTCTCGTCTTAATGGATGTAAAAAGCGCATTAAAAAAAACGGGCGAATTGGCTCCCAGGGAAGGCCCTGCTGCTCAGCGCACTCACCATTCAGGTTCTTTCTTTTGTCAGTGTCACAAACATCAGGCTTTCACACACGATTTTTTGTCGAAGAAAAACACAAGTATTGGCTTGCCAGTGACCTCATCCTCGACGCCGGCACAGTTAGTATCTGTGTTTTCTTGGGATATTTTCTTCCTGGAATGGTTGGCCCGCGCCCTGTTCAGAACTTGGCAGCTACTGCGGCTTTAGCAATGGGTTTATTCTTCCCAGTCAAGGATTTCTTAAAGGATTATCAAAAAGATGATTGTGACCAAAACAATGATTGTAAGAAACAAAATCCTTTGAAGAGCGAGGCTGTTCTTTACGAACCAACTCCATTGGCATGCATTATATTCCTTATCTTTTTATTAGGCTGTGCAGTTTTAGCTGGCAAAACTGTTCGCCACATCATGAGGCAAAGGATACCTGTAGTTTTGACGAGTGAAGGTTTTCGAGCAAATGAAACGGAAACATTTTCGTGGGATCAATTTGAAGATGAGTTATTCAAGTCATGGTTTGTAGCCCGTGCTTCCCAGCCAGAATATGTAATTGCCAGATCAGTGCTGAGTTCAGCGGCTGGAGTGGTGGTCACAATCTGCGTTATATCATCTATGGTCCAATATGTTTATTATTTTCCATATATTAAAAGGCGTATTGTATACCTCTCATTTTCAGTTTTATTTTCTCCGTTTTTTTATGCTGGTTGGTTTCGTCGTAGCGGCTTGGGTTGTCATATGTTGCAGATGGTTTTCAGCACTTCTCCATTTTCCTTGGCATCCACGGCCGTTCATTTGGGAGGAGATGTTTTTCGGTGGAGGATTTTTGGACACGTAGCCTGGTTGACATGATTCACAAGTACGACGTAAAAGATTGGCCATCTGCATATACTGAAAGATCATGCTTCTCCTTCCGATGGATTGTAACCAAACTCAGGCTACATAAGTTGCTGCATTTCTTTCGGCTGCTTCCAATATTGGTAGTCTCAATTAGCAAAATTTGTTGGCTTTTGTCAGAGATTGTGTTAGGCATACCTGTGCGCTTTTGTTGCCTTTTGTCTAAGAGGCTGCTCCGCAAGTTTATGCTCTTGTCTAGCAAAACAACATTCGACGGCCGTCAGAGGGAGATAGATATCACTATAAAAGTCTATTCTAAAACAATACAACCCTTTTGCATGCCTGGCGAAGATCCGTTTGATTTGTGGAAAGCCAACAAAAAAACTCTGTTAATCGAATAGCCCTTCTTTTCAGGAAAGGCCGTGAAAATGGTATGGAGTATGGCAAAGCCCAAATCCATGTTCACCCCTTTTTCAATGGAATGGGTGGAGCAAGGTTATAATCTTCTAGATAAACTTAAAGACACAGCCTCGCCTCAAGTTCTCAAGTATTTTCCCAATCTAGAAAAACAGTGTTGGAAGATGACAGTAATCTCCCTGATTGCTATCATCATCGAACTCAGTAACGTGAAGTCAACTCGTGTGAGCAACGCTGTGAAAGCTTGCAGTCAAGCATGGGATTTGCTGAGGTTCGTTGACAGTGTTGATTGCCATCTTCGAGGGGAAGTAAATATGGATGGCTTTGAGACAGATACAGATGAAGTAAGTATGGCCGCTGACAAAGAATTCTTTAAAATACAGCAATTGTATGAAAGACTTCCTCTGAACGACCAAAAGCTTCTCCACAGATAAATATCGAATTTGCAAAGAACCTATACAAGGAACCCGAGGAACTGCTAAAAGGAGAGAAGCTATTGGAAGAAATGGTGGGTAATGCCCTAGATACCAAGGATTGCATGAAAATTTCACCAAGCTATAACCTTTACAAATTATGCAAAGTAATTATGGCAGAATCGAACATTGAAACAGTTGAAGATTTTGTTGACTGGGCAGAAAACTCGTTGAGAAATGTAATTGCTTGTTGTCTGTCAAAGATGCCTGATTTGCTTGCAAAGCAGTGCAGAAAATGGGCGGAAGGGTTCGAGGAAGACAAAATATGGGAAGCAGTTTATCTAGGAGGGAAGGCGAGGGGAATGATGGAATCCTGGGGATTGCAACTACGACTACAACAGAGGTCCAACGCAATACTGGAATGGTCAGTCCGACACCAAGACTGGGATACAACGCACTTATCCATGACAGCCACTGGTGTATAATATCTGATCAGGTTTAGAAATCTTCCTTTTTCTCTTTAACTTTATCTCCTGTTGTTATATTTTCAACGTAAGCTGCATTATTTTGTCAAAACTGAATTTTTTTTCTTGATGCTTACGGGAGGAGAGATTTCGCACGGAATAGGACTTAAGATTAAAAAAAACACTAAAAAGTAATAAACAGCTCATACTCTTAACAACCGGTAAACACAGTGTTTAAGGTCTTTCCTGAAATGGTACAAATGCAAATCCCTATTTCCAACTTATTTTCAAATGAAAAGCTGGCAGAGTTGAAAGGAAAAAGCGTTTTCTGCGGACAAGTTCATTTTATGTCACTTTTAGCTTCGAAAATTCAATGAGATGCAAGTTGCAACATTTTCTAGACATATATATCCCAAAGAACGTTTTTTTTTTCCTTATGTCTGCCAACCTTAAGTCGTATGTTCGTTACTTAAAAAAATTACATATTTAATTTTTGAACTCTTTCCTCAATTCAAATCCTTTTGGATTTCCAAGCCTCTTTCCCTCTCAAACAACTTTTACGTTTGCATTAAATTTCTTGTGGCCATCTACATGCGAAGAATAAGCTACTGTCAAACAAGCCCGATGTCCCCATAGAGTTGCATGGGATATTTGCTGCCATCTACAAGAAGAAAGAGGCATGAGAAATCATTTATACCCACTCCCAATATGCGTATATATATATAATGGGTGGTGAGGGATTTGGTAGGAAATGGAGAATTAATAGATCTTGTCAAGGCATTGTATTTCGGGGATAATGCTCATGGAAAACTGTGTTGAAAAAACATGGGCATCCACATATTTCTCATCACAGTATTGTCAATTAGAATTGAGGGATCTTTGTGGACGAAAGCATATAGAGGCATTTGAATTGAGTAAAAGCAATCTCAATTAATGGACCGAGAAGAGTTTCCTAAATGAACCTTCTTTCAATGCAAATAATTGGTGATGGTCTCCTATTATGACGTCTACGAATATTTTTCTTACTAAAATGCCTAATTTAAAGGCCCTTACATATTTTTAAAAACTATTATCTTATACAGGGCATTGTCTCGTCTAGACATTGATCATCTTGTTTTTTATCGGGGAGGAAATTTAAGCTGTTAGCTTCACATTTTCCTTTTCTTTCTTCCTATCAAAGAGCTTTTGCTAGATGACGTGTTTCATTATCTTGGGCTACAATTGTCTTTGGCTTGGTGGAAGGATGGGTGATGGATTACATTTAAAAGTTACTCTCTTGAACTTCTATATAAAATTATGTGTCTTTTTTCCTCAGCATTCGACATGTCATGCTAAAAATTAAACTTTTCCCCTTACACCTAGCTTACCAAACATACCAAAATTTGGAATGGAAAATAGAACCAATATTAGCTTACTTACTTTGGTTTCTAGTCTACTAGATTTTGGCACTAAGAGAAAGGCCCAAACACGTTGGCATCCTTAATGCCAAATTTCCAACATGTTTGCATGTTGATTTTTTTAAACATTTGTTTAGTTTTGTCTAGCCTACATGGAGTTGGATTCCCAAAATTTCCCATCCCTTTGATCTTGAGACTTCGAATTGGTGTATAATATTCTTTGTGTATTTTGTTAACTTGACTAGATACATTACTTTTCCTGGGATTTTATTCATATATGTTATTTTATCTCAGTTATGGAAAATATATAAAAACTAAACAATTGTTAGTAACTTAGATGAAATTGAAACTCACTTTAAATTGTAGTTAAATATGTTTTAGTGATATCTTCACTGTGTATGAGGATTCAATCCTAAGATAGGAAGGAGACAATTTAATTTTAGCATATGTAGAAGATGTTATACCACTGGGGAGTGCTCCCTACACTACGAGTCTTGTGCCTCTAGGTCAAGCTTCTCCATGATTGACACCAAACCGTCAACATAGATCATCATAGAATCACTTCTCCACTCTTCCTCAATGAATAGGTTGGATTATTCCATTGTTTTGCAAGTCATCAGTTGGTCAATCTTCATGATCCTCTTATGTACATGGAATTGTTTAAATGGTTGCACCCCCATTGCATGAGAACGGAATTACTATAATAGTGAATCTTGTTAACGATAATCAATTTAAAAAGTACAGATGATGGGTGACACCTAATCGACATTCAAATGAACCTACCACCTATGTTGTACATCCAAGGATGATCTATCACTCTTCCTTGATATTGTTATTACATGTTTTTGATATGTCACACTTGATTTATTAAAATATAATCCTTTTGTGTAGTGTATTTTCTAGCTATTTCTTATTTCCTAGCCTTGAAATTATTGTAAACATATTATTTTATATTGTGATAGTATATTATATTTACAATTTTGCAAAGAGATTCATGTCAAATATATTATATTAATATAATTAAAAACGTATACTACTTTAGTAAAAACAAAGTAGGTAGAATAGGCTTGCTCTCATAGATCAAATTGGACGTGAACTTGGAGGTCTAAACAATGTATCAATTGAATAAAAATAGATCTAGAATAAAAGTAAAGGCTTAAGACAAAATATGCAAAATTTAGTAATTTCATGGATTTCAAGGACATCAAACATTATAAGAGTGAAAAAGTTTGTCAAAATATAAATATAGGAGAAAAAAGCACAACATTAGATAGAGGTACTAAACCATCGATCTTTTCTTATTGCATGCTTCCAAAATTATGTACAATAGTGTCATAGAAGGGATTTCGTCCTACTAAGAAATTTTCATTACATTATTCTCCCTTTTTAAAATGGAAAGAACTTAAGAAATATGCTAATCTAATGGGTTACAATTGAGTAATCAGGATCCACCCACATGAACATTGCAATGAATATTGTTAACAATGTGGATAGTTAAATTTAGTATGACTTATATATTTCACATTTGATAGGTCCAAGGTGAGGGAGAGATTTTTTGTCATGAATCCAACCCACGACTATATAAAATATTAAGATTGAATATAAACAATGAGAAAAAAAAAGGAGAGAAAACACAAACCAAACTTAATAACAAATTTCACCTCTGTTGGGATAAATCTCTGAGTTTGTAAAAGTTCTCAAACTGATCAATTAATGATGTAAAAAACACTTGTACAATAGTATTTATATAAAAATATCTCTTCGATCTACAAAATAACTTCCATCCCATCTCTAAGGAACCTTTGATTCCGCATCCACCAACATTCCTACATTATAAATTATCTAAACTTTCTCCATTCTCCCAAAGGGGCTATTAACTTAAAAAATGTTATGCAATAAAACCAAATTCATGTCTTTATAAACATTCTCTAACTTGTGGTATAATAACTAGGTCTTTATATTTTTACCCAAGGAGATTGGGTTTGAGACCCGTAAAGAGAACTTATCTTTTGGCTTCCAAATCCTGAATATCAAGGATAAATATTGTTGATGTGTAATCACACCACCCCTAAATGTCTGCAATGCGATGGGTTGAGAATCTCAGTGTGATTGCATAACATGGAGCTTCTCCCAAAGTGTGGGACTTTGCGAATTGGGAGAGCTCTTCAGATGAAGGTCAGTTCCTATTCCTCTGTTTAGGTGAACACATTCATTATTGCAGAGGATATACTCTAAAACCTACTCTAGCTTTCCAAGGAGACAATGATCAAGGAGATGCAAGAAATAAAACCTAAACTAACAAAGGTGATGCAACAGAGGAATGTTGAACACCTGCTTTGCAATAAACACAAACCATAAAAATGCAATACAATCACCATGCACAAATAACCAAGACTATAATGAGAGACTAGGAAGGAGACAATGAACGCAAGAGAGGGTTGAAAATTATGCACAGACATGCATTATTGCTCCAAAAAGTTGATACAGTGCATTACAATGGCCAAGAGGCACAGACTTGCATTACAATTTGAATGGGAGGCTTAGACTCTACAAATCCACTTACAGACAAGAGAAGAAGGGAGGGTGCAAAGAAAAAATGTCCAACCTTTAGAAAAATTACCTCTCCTTACAATATATAGGAAGAATAAGAGAGAAAGGAGGGAATAATTTGAAATCCTACTCCAACCACCCCAAAAAATTCATTGAATTCACCTCACTAATTTGGTAGGTGAGAATCCTAACAACCTCAAAAATGACGGACTGTATATATTCAATTTGTAGTTGAGATCATCTGAAGGTTAGAGTTTGGCATTCCACACGGGCTCTCACAATATCTTAAAAGATCTAAGCATTTAAAGTTCTTGGCGGGCTTCATGATTTATCTTTGAATTGACCTTCCGCCAAATATTTTCCAAACTGCTTCAGGTTTGGAGTCTATCCGTGTGGGATCTATGTGGAAACCCCACGCATTCTTGAGATTTTACCCCATCCTTTCACTCCTGAAGTTATGAGAGTTGGACACTTAGCATCGTCTACGAGCTTGTTGCTTCGTTCCCTTGTGTTTTAGCTTAGTCCCTCCTATTTGGCAGAGTAACTACGTTTGACCCTAGACATGTGGAGGATCTGCACACATTTGGGGACCTGCCTCCAGATTTTAGTTTTGAATTTACGCCAATGAGGCATGTGGAGGCTTCTGCCGACTCTTACAATTTTCAACGGCCGACGTAACTTTCTTAGGCCCTAGAGACGTGGAGAGCCTACGTTTTCTTTGGGGACCTACCTCCATATTTTTCTTTTGAAGTTGCGTTAATGAGGCATATGGAGGCTTCCGCTGACTCTTAGACTTTTCAACGGCCGGCACAACTTTCTTGGGCCCTAAACACGTGGAGAACCTGCACTTGTTCAGGGACCTGCCTCCAGATTTTACCTTTGAAGTTGCGCCGATGAGACACATGGAGGCTTCCGCTGACTCTTTTATACTTAGCCGATTCAGGCCTCGAGTGAACACTTCCTTTCTCCATTTCCTCCTGTTCAGCTCTGATCTCCTTTAACATTGTTTGGCCTCATTTGCCAACCCTGCTTCTCCATTTATGAGCCCACCCGTAGCTTGATTTTTGGGATTGAATGTGATCTCGCATGATTGAACCAACATCTCCATTTCCTCCTGTGCAAGTCATGTTTGATCAATTTTTCTTTAGGGGAAAAATTGGATAACAATTTGGTGACTTGCAGGATCGCGTGCCTACTAGGTTAAAAGATTAGTTTCCTTGAAGTATTCATTGGGCATGAAGTCATGAATGATAGTCTAGTACTGATCTTGTTCCTAAAACCTCGAGCTTGTATGCTTGTAACCTGTTGGCCCTTAACCTGCTCCGTTGCTTGCACTCTCTATTTTCATAAGAAAATCTTGAAGGTGAGATTTTTGAGAGTAGAAACTTCTCTTGACCTGGAGCATTCACCTGCTTTTGGAAATGGACTGTAGGCACATCTTTCATTTGGAGGCACACTGAATGCACAATGATACAACCTTGGAGAAACAAAACTTGTGCTGAAGCACTTAGGGAAATTGAAACCTACACTACAACAAGACAAAGTGCATAAGCACTTGGAGGAATTAAAATCCTAGGCTAATATTTACAAGGGTAAAACTTTCCATTCAGTATAAATGTGTGAGATAGATTTCGTTAACTAGAATCAGAAGATCCTCTCCATCCAATGTAGACAATTAGAAGGCATTGCTACTTTTACATCCTGTGACTATGTAGGGGCCACTCCAAATAGCATCAAATTTAGAATGCCTTCCTAGCTTTGCCTGATTTGCATCCCACTTCAGAACTAGGTCCCCTTCCTGAAAGGTCCTTTCTCTTGCTTTCTTATCAAACCATCTCTTAATTAAGGCTTGATCCTTTTACATTGTTTGAACTGCATGTTCCCTTATTTCTTCTAATTCCATCAACTCTGCATACCTAGCCTCCATTTGTTTGAACTCAGAAAAAACTCCAACTGCTTCATGAGCTCTAATGCAGGAAGTTCTAATGATATAGGCAACACTGCTTCTTTCTCGTAGACTAGTTTGTAAGGGGAATTACCTGTAGATCTCTTTGGTGTGATCCTATCAGCCCATAATGCTGATTTGAGCTTGGTATGCCATGTCCTTTTATTTTCATCTAGATTCCTATTGATGATCCTTATAAAATTCTTATTTGTGGACTCTCCCTGCCCATTACCATGCGGTTAATTGTTTGAAGAGGTGCTCAAGTAGATCCCATTATTGACAGCCAATTCTATGATCTTGGAACCTAGGAACACCAATGAATTGTCTGATATGATAGTGGTCGGTACTCCGAACCTAGTCACTGTCCTTTCATAAAATTCTAGTATGCTAAACTCATTTTCTTCTTTGAGTGCTACTGCCTCAGTCCACTTGGTGAAATAGTTTGTTGCTGTGAGAATCCACTTGTGGCCTCGGATTGAGTTTGGATTGATGATGCCAATGAATTCCAATCCCCATTGCATGAATGGTTGGTCAACTAAAATTGGGTGAAACGGGAGTGTTGCTAATATGTCCTTACCTGTGAAGAATGCACATTTTTTACACTTCTTGATCCAAGTGTAACAGTCACTGAACACCATGGGCAATAAAATCCCACCTTCATTATCTTGAGAGATATTACCCATGGAGAAAAATGACCTCCGAATTTTCCATCATGAAACTCCTGTAACACCTTCTTAATTTGACCTGTTCCGATCCATCTCAGTAGAACACTATTGATGATCCCTTTTGAACAAAAAAACCATCAACAAGCACATATGGAATGACTAGTAATTTGAAGTGTCTCCTCTTTGCATTTCTCATTTCTGGAGGGCATAGGCCTGTTTGCAGGAAGTGCATCATATTCTGAGTCCAACAAGGAATAGACACATTATCATTCACTTTCCCTTGACCATATTGTATTACCAAGACAACTCCATTTCCATTTCTTGCATCAACTTGTTGACTCGAGACTAGTTGTTCACATAGTCCCTTTCCACAGACCAGCTTAATGACCTTAATTTCAATGTCATATTCCATGAAACAAGTGATCCATCCTGCATGTTTCTCATTCATATCCTTGTTCAAAAGGAAGTCCCTGACTCCCGCATGAGAAACTAACAGCTAGATCATGTTGTTTGAGATTAGGTGTTTGAACTTCTTTAAGCTCCTCATCACTGCAAGGAAATGCTTCTTGATGAAGGAGTACCTCACTTCATAGTCCTCCAAGCCTTGACTGAAGAAGGAAACTGGTTGTTCAGATCCCTCTTTGTTTTGTTACACTAGGATGTAGAAATTGTGTCCCCACTACCAAAGGCATAAAGCATGAATTCCTTGGAGAAGTTTGGATTGACGAGAGTTACAGCTTGGGATATGGATTCTTTGATGGCTTAAAAAATTTCGTTTCACTCAGCTGTCAACCTAAATGTCATGCTCTTCTTCAACATCAGTGTTATTGGCTTGAGAAGAGCAAAAAAATTGGCACAAACCTGCGAATAAAATTGATCCTTCCTAGAAAGCTCTGAAGATCCTTCTTATGACTTGGCAAGGAAATTTTTTAATTACTTCAATTCTTTCTGGGTTGATCTTCAATCCTTCCTTCGCAACAATATGGCCTAGGAGCTTGCCTTCATGAGCTAGGAATATGCATTTTTTAAGATTCAATGATACCCTAAATCTCCTACATATTCGAAATACCTGTCTTAGATGGAAGAGTTGATTCGCTACGTTTTTGGAGAACACAATGATATCATCAAGATAAATCAGTACTATTTTGTTGATCAACCCCTTGAATACCATGTCCATCACCCTCTGGAAGGTGGCTCCATAATTAGACAATCCAAACGACATCTTCTTGAAGGCATAGGTGCCCCACTTAGTGGTGGAAGCCATTTTGAACTGGTCATTTTATTTCACCATTATCTAATTATACCCTGAGTATCCATCTAAGAGAGAAAATATTTCTGAGCTGGATATTACTTGTAAGATTTTTTCTATTGAAGGTAGTGGGTAGTGGTCTTTGAGAGATGCTTTGTTCAAGTCTTGAAAGTCCACGCACAACCTGATTTATTCATTCTTCTTCTTGACTAGTACCAAGTTTGCAACCCAGCTTGAATGCTTGATTGGGAATATAATGCTTGCCTCTATCAGCTTGTTCAACTCTTTCTTCATTACAGGCTCAATGTGTGGCTTGATTGGTCTTTTCTTCTACCCGATAGGCTTAACATCTAGATCCATTTCTATTGTATGTTGTGCCAACTTTGGATTGAATCCTTGTAGGTCTTCATAAATCTAGGAGAAAATGTCTGCAAATTCTTGGCGAATTTGTATGAATTCATATATCTCTTGCTTAGTGGCCACCTTGCCAATTTGGAGTGTCTTTCCTTCCCCAACAAAAATAGTTTTTGAATCATCTCCCTTGACTTTAATTTTTTCTTTCTCTTTATGAAACTAGTCATTAGGATTAAATATTGACTCCAGTGTCACTAAACCTCTGGGAAGATTGTTTGTCCAAAGCTGCACCACTTGATCCCCATATTGTTGCTCTAATTTGTCTTGATTCTTAGCTGAGAATACAACCTCCTCTTGCAAAAAATTAACTATCGATTGATCGTTCTGAAACACCGTCTAGCTTGTGTTATTGTCTGGAACTGCTAGCCTTACAATTACATAGACATGTGGTTGTATTTGTCTCTTTTGATACTGTCAACCACATCAAATATTGCTCCAACTACTGCAAGCCTATCTGTAGCTTCATTCTTCTTCTTGGGTATGGAAACAATGTTGAAAGATTCAAAGTCTTCAATTAGATCCCATTACCTATTTTTGTAGCTCTTGAGTAGGTAATTCTTTGCAGCATGTTGCCTTCTGACTTGATTGATGATTAGCTCGCTATCACCAAATACTTGTAAATTCTTTATGCCTCTTTTCCTGACCCAATGAAGTCCATGAATCAAGGCCTCATATTCAGTTGTGTTGTTTGAACAGAAAAAATGGAAACAAAACGTTGAATAATATTTGATGTTATGTGGTGAAACTAGCAATGCACCTCCTCCGACACCTTGTTTTCTTCTTAAACCATTGAAATATAGTATCCATACTTCATTTATTGGCTTGGTGATGTTAGGAATGGGTGACTTTTCTTCATGTACACAATATACACCCAATTGAAATTCTTCCATTTCCTTAAATGGGTCAAACTCATGCCTCTTGTTTTCCCGTTCATCTAGAGTCAAATATGGAATTCCTTCGACCTTGGTACCTATTTCCAGATCTAGTGAACACTCCTCTTGATCAAGGGTTGAGAAATTTGCGTTGATAGGACTTGGCACATGAGGCTCAATGTGAAAGTTTACAATTGCTTCTAAATTGATGGTTTCCTTGGCTCCATACCTTGTTCTAAATAGAATGTGTGACCAATCTAGTGATAGATATGCACCGATTTCGGCAGTGAATTATCTTGACAAACACAGTGTAAAGAGTGGTGGGAGGTCAATTACAGACACATCTCAAGCAATACTGTGACATTTGGACAGACATGTAGTGTTAGCATTAAACCCTTGATGTCCCCAACCGTTCCTACTGATGTTCCATCTAGTTGCACTACTCCTCTCACCACTGGTTCATACTTTAGACCTAATTGATCTGTTATTTGATTTGGCATCACTGAGCTACTTGCACTCGAATTGATCATGTAGTTATGTACCAAATGGTTCTTGATAATTAATGACACATAAATCGGTGGAGGCTTCATATTTTTACTTGGTTGACCACCACCATGTTGCACTGCTTTAGTGAGAACTTTCTCTTAACCTTGGTTTGATCCATTCGAGGTAGACCAATTGGCCATTACATCTTGCAAAAAATCTTGTTGTCCTGGGATTGACAGTGAATCCCACAGGAAAATGTTCACATGTGTCTTGTTCATATAATCAATAATGTTAAAGGGGAATGAATTATCCTTGTGTTTCCCCTTACTTGATGTGACCTTTTCTGGTGCCTGAACAGGCACATGTGTTGTTGCTGCAATGGGTTCCTTAGGCTGATTTCACACATTTGGGGCTGCATTTGGTCTACTAACTCCTTGTTGTGTAGGAGTGGGCTAAGAAACAACTGAATTAGATTGTTGTCCCTCCTCTATATTCCCCTTCTTTGACCGTGTCTTAGCACCTACACCCTAAAAAGGAGGTTGATTAACTCCACATAAGTCTTCTATGTGCCAATTGACCAATGTGGTTTTCATTGAGGTGCCTCTAGCAGAGTTTTGTGCTATCAATTCCTTTCTTGACTTAGTCCTTGGGACACACCAATGGTCTATACCATCAAGTCCTAGTTCAGTGCACCGTTGAAACACATTGATTGATTGTGAGGTAGATTACAGGGGTACCACCAGTCGTACTCTTGTGCCATGTTGTTCTGTGTTGGAACCAAGGCCCTTGACATTGAAGCCACATTTGGATCATATGGTTGGAATGGCCTGGCGGCCTGAGGTTGTCACTGGTTCTGGTTTTGATTTCCACCCTGATCTGGTGGTCTGTTATGTTGGTATGGGGGCCTAGCTTGATATTGATTTGGAGGTTGATATGGTCTAGAACTCTGAGATTGATGTCTCTTGATAGTCACTAACTCATTTCCTAGGTTCTGCAATTATTTCATAACCTCCTGCAATTCTTTTGAAGTTCTTGAAGAAGTAGAAGCCTCACTATTGCTTTGATTTATAGGGGCTGGAATGAGATTCAATCCTGGTGTTTGACTACTTGTAGGAGCTCCTAGTTCTGGATATAGAGGCATAATTGCCCTAGGTGTGAGTTTACCAACTTGGATCAATCAATTTTCAGCTCTAATAGAAATGTTCTAGGATGTCGGTTAAGTTATACCTCACATGGATTGAATCATCATAGTAATATCATAATTTAAAGATTTAAGGAAGTATAGAAAAGCACATTCATTTATTGCTCTCACGGCCAACGGAATCCTATCCAATGTCCGCTGGAATCTAAATTTGAAGTTGGTTAACTACTCGTTAGGAGCCCTCTTGATTTTTGTCAGTTGTTCCAATAAAGACAGATTATCCCCCATTTATCCAAATTGATTATGGAGAGCCATTCATAAATGGTCCCAATTCTGGAAGGATCCCGTGGTTAGACTCCTAAACCATTACAGTGGTTTTCCCTTGAATGAATATGCCAATAATTTAACCGCAATGTCCATTTCGGTAACTTCATGGATTGCACAAATATTTGCGATGTCTTGGATGTGGTCAATCAGAGTTATTTGGTTCTCTCCAGTGGAATATGGGATGTTCTTTAATGCTGCAATGGGAACTAGATTTTGTGCATTAAGAGCAAGTGGGATGCTTCCAGTGAAGTTGACATAGGGGTTGGGTTACGCCATCTTAATTGGTCGAAGAACTCTAGTTGATTGAATGAAAGGCCTTTTGGGTGGAGGTGTTAACAATGTTTTGTTTGGTGGAGAAGGAGAACTTTGAACTCTTCTTCCTCTTCTTTCTCTATCTGGGAATAAATGTAGATAGATAAATAGCCCCTCTTCTCTAGTTCTTGACCTTGTTTATATTATTCTCAGGAACTTGATAAAATTGGGTTGCTGAAGCCATTTGATTTGAGTGACTGAGTCGCCAAATGTGTTGCTCCAAAGCCTACAAAGGTTGGAATTTTACCAAGACACACACCGAATCTTGATAAAACTGAAATATTGACCTCTGGTCTCACTGGGCATGCCAAAAATGTTGATGCATAATCACAGCACCCTAAAATGTCTACAACGCGATGGGTTGATACTCTCAGTGTGAATGCATAACATGGAGCTTCTCCCAAAGTGTGGGACAATAAATACCCATAAATGGCACCAATTTTGTGTTGTTGCCGCAAAAATAGGTCTCAGAGTTCAAATAATCCCTGGCAATGCTAATAAGTGCCCGACAATGGCACCAAAAAGGAGTTGTTTCTGTACAAATTGGTCCTAGAGTTCAAATAATCCCCGGAAAAATAAAAATCAGGAGAGCTCTTCAGATGAAGGCCGGTTCCTATTCCTTTGTTCAGGTGCACACATTCATTATTGCAAAGGATCTACTCTAAAACCTACACTAGATTTCCAAGGAGACAGGGATTAAGGAGATGCAATAAATAAATAAAACCTAAACTAACAAGGGTGATGCAACAAAGGAATGTTGAACACCTGATTTTCAATAAACACAAACCATAAAAATGCAATACAATCACCATGCACAAATAACTAGGACTGCAATGACAGATCAGGAAGGATACAATGAACGCAAGAGAGGGTTGAAAATTATCCATAGACATGCATTATTTCTCCAAAAAAATTGATAGATTGCATTACAATGGCCAAGAGGCACAAACTTGCATTATAATTTGAATGGGAGGATTAGAATCCACAAATCCACTTACAGACAAGAGAAGCAGAGAGGGTGCACAAAAAAAAATGTCCAACCTTTAGAAAAATTGCCCCTCCTTACAATATATAGGAAGAATAAGAGAGAAAGGAGGGAATAATTCGAAATCCTACTCCAACCACCTCAGAAAATGCATTGAATTCACCTCACTAATGTGGTAGGTGAGAATCCTAACAAGCTCAAAAATGGTGGAGAGTATTTATTCCAGTTGTAGTTGAGATCATCTGAAGGTCAGAGTCTGAAATTCCACGCGGGCTCTCACAACATATTTAAAGATATAAGCTTTTAAAATTCTTAGCAGGCTTCATGATTCATCTTTGAATTGACCTTCTGCCAAATCTTTTCCAAACTTCTCCAGGTTTGGATTCTATCTGTGTGAGATCTATGTGGAAACCCTGTGCATTCTTGAGATTTTACCCCCTCCTTTCACTCCTGAAGTTTTGATGGTTTGACACTTAGCATCGTCTGTGATCTTGTTGCTTCAATCCCTTGTGTTTTGGCTTAGTCCCTCTTGTTTGGAGGAGCAACTACATCTAAACCTAGACACGTGGAGGGTTCGCATACGTTTGGGGACCTGCCTCTAGATTTTACTTTTGAAGTTACGCCAATGAGGCACGTGGAGGCTTCCGCTAACTCTTACACTTTTCAACTGCCGGTGCAACTTTCTCGAGCCATAGACACATGGAGAGCCTGTGCGTATTTGGGGACCTACGTCTTGATTTTACTTTTGAAGTTACACTAATGGTGCAAATTTCTTGGGCCCTATACATGTGGAGATCCTACGCTTGTTTGGGGGGACTTGCCTCTAGATTTTACTTTTGAAGTTGTGCCAATGAGGCACATGTGGAATTTTTCCGACTCTCTTATACTTTTCAACGGCCGATGTAACTTTCTTGAGCCCATACACGTGGAGAACCTACGCTTGTTTTGGGACCTACCTCTGATTTTACTTTTGAAGTTACATCGATGAGGCATGTGGAGGCTTCCACTGACTCTTATACTTTTCAACTGTCGGTGTAACTTTCTCGGGCCCTATATACGTGGAGAGCCTACGCTTGTTTGGGGACCTACCTCTATATTTTACTTTTGAAATTACATCGATGAGGCACGTGGAGGCTTTCACTGACTCTTAGACTTATCAACGGCCAATGTAACTTTCTCGGGCCCTTGACACGTGGAAAGCCTGTGCTTGTTTTGGGACCTGCCTCTGGATTTTTCTTTTGAATTTGCACTGATGAGGCACGTGGAGGCTTCCACCGACTCTTAGAATTTTCAACGGCCGGTGTAACTTTATCAGGCCCTAGACATATGGAAACCTTGTGCTTATTTGGGGATCTGCCTCCGGATTATACTTTTGAAGTTTCACCGATGAGACATGGGGAGGCTTCCATTGACTCTTTTATAATTAGTCAATTTAGGCCTCGAGTGAACACTACCTTTCTCAATTTCCTCATGTTGAGCTCTGATCTCCTTTAACATTGTTTGTCCTCATTTTCCGACCCTACTTCTCCATCATTGAGCCACCCACAACTTGATTTTTGGGTTCAAATGTGAGCTCGCATGAGTGAACCAACGTCTCCATCCTCCTGTGCAAGGTCGTGTTTGATCAATTTTTCCTGTGGGGGGAAAAATTGGATAACACATACCATATCCCTTGGCTATATTTGGAAAGTTAGGCATGGATTAATAGTAAAGGCCTATTAATAACATGTGTGGGGTCGTGGGTTTGACCCCCACTCTTCATGTTTACTTTTAGATGGGCCTTAGTACATTTTTGGTGGGGTTTAATTCCACATAGTTTGTAAAAAAAAACAAAATTTATCTTTAAATAGTCTTTCCCCAGGAGCTAAGTCATTGTATAAGCCATGTTTTGCACTATTTATTGGTTTATGCTCATTGAAATTTACATTGAAATCAGTGATGGAAAATTTTGAACTCAGTCTATGTTAGAAGCTTTGAGTGAGATGTGTTGTGCTCACCATGGGTTATGTGGAAAATGTGTTGGATAGAAAAAGAAGTAGTAGTGGGGTTTAATTCCACATGATTTAGATACAAAATTAAAATGATCTTTAAATATCCTTGCGCCTAAGAGCTAAGTCATCGTATGAGCCACATTTTGCATTATTTATTAGTTTATGTTCATTGAACTTGACATTAAAATCAGAGATGGAAAATGTGTAACTCAGGTTGTGCTAGAAGGTTTGAATGTGATGTGTTGAGCTCACCATCAATTATGTGGAAAATGTGTTGGATAGACAAATATGTCACCTGGCCTTTGTTATTAGTATTTAAACATGCACATAGAGATGTATCCCACATGCACTTTGAAATGATATTCTAAATCATTTATATACAAACTCACCTACAATGTAGTGTCAATAAAATGTGGTAGTGGCACCCTCCTAATAAAGCGTGGACCCCACCTGTTGAAAGGTCCCCAACTAGAAAATAGTGTGGGACCCATACTCAAATGCCAAACACTAGAAGACGAAAACAAAACAATTTTTTTTTTTCAAATTAAAATCTACCACTTGTCATAATCCCACTCATCCACATGTCAAGCCTTGATTCAACGACATCATCACTGTGTAACCTGATTTATTATTTTTTCATGTTGGAGCATAACTTCAATGGGCCATAACTTTTTTATACAAATTCAATTTGGCCTCATTCAAAATGCATTGGAAATTTCTTCATTAGATCTTTGTTATATTGGAAATCCCATCTTGATTGTAGACCATATTATTGATTCAATGTGAGAATCCTTATGAATAGCTCCTCCCCATTGAGAAGCTTTTGGACCACTAAAAGTTTATTTTTTGACAATAGGTGAGGGTCAAAATCAATCACCCTTCTTATTACTATCCACTTTTCTTATCTTGGATGCATGGATTTTATACCCATATAAAGTATTCCAAATCACCCCTTCGTGAATTCCTCACCCTTCTGTTAATATTAACATCTTCCTACAACTCATCAACATATTCAGGAGTATAATCATCAACAAAAGTAATTTGAACTCTCTAATTCTAATCAGTGGTAATTCGAGGATCATATAATTTCAAGGTTTCAAAATTGACAACAGAATACATCTACATATATGGAGGTAATTCTAATAAAAAATAATTGTTAAGAATCTTCTCCAAAATATTAAATGGGCCATACTTGATTAATTTAAGCTATTTACCTTCACTTGTAATACCTTCTTTACTAATGTGTAGTGAAATGTTATGGCCAACTTAGAAGAGATAATCTTGGTGTTGCTTAAAAAAAATGCTTCATTTTATAGGTCGTTATCTTCAATTCCATGGTTTGGTTTTTCTGATTGACTTCTCTAACTAAAAAGTCAATTGTTTAACTGATTTCTATGCCTTTTCCACACATGGAACATGAAATGTTTGGAAAATTTCCATAATGGAATCCATCACATAAGATGCACGCCAAGTGCTTGACAAAATGTCTCAGTGAAATTTGTTTTCTGGGACACTTAATATGAGCACCTATGTGATACCTACTGTCAAATCCATTGACCTCACTTGTCTTAATGCACCACATGTATACCACTGATAAGTTTCAAAAAGAGCATGCCACAGTTTCACAAGTTTCCATCTAGCTCCATTAATGTTGTAGACCAATTGATTGCAATATGTTTGACAAAATGTCTGTGTTACTCCTCACACCTGGGTTTTTCTCTCCTAATAACCTCACCCATTTAACTCGTGTTATGATTTACCTTGTCATCAATGACTCTCAATATTTTATTTAGACTTTTTCAAATGCACCAATTCACACCTTGTCTTACCAAGCATGCCCTTCTCCTCATAATAATTGTCTAGATGTAGCCAACTAAAATAATAGGTCTTATGGATTGTTATTTCCCAACAATCATTGGGCAGATTGCTCATTTAAAATGCATTGAGTGCTCCTCTTCCGTATTATAAACTGGTTGTACTTTTACATTAGAACCTATTGACCACATTTGATAATTTGTAGACATTAATATAATGTCTTTCCTACTTATTGACAAGAATTAGCATTGAAACATCTTGGTTATTACAAAACTATAGTCCAAAAGAAAAATATTGGAATATTCCTCAATAAAGGGGTAGAAGAATATTCCCAGAATAAATTGATGTAAAACTTTACAAAAGAGAACAAATATTACGCATGGCATATTGTTATTGATCAGATAAAAAAATTAATGTTTATGGTGAAAACAATATTACTACCTATCGGCAGTATAATAACTGGTGATTGGTTGAATGTGTAAATAATAATGGCTTTTTTTGCGAATGTGAAGGCTATCCTGTGGAGCTGGTAGCAGGGGTTAAATTTGACAGCCACCTATCCCTGCCAAACATTTTTTTTCTGTGACAGTAAATTTTCAATATTGCCCTTCACAAATTAAAAAAACTGTTATTTTATATCATACTAATAAATAATATACAAGACTATTTCATATTTTTTTTAAAAACTATATTTATTAAATATTAATATAATTTATATATAAACAAATATTAAAATAACGGTCATATTTTAAATATGCAAGTCATGTGTGATGGTTTTAAAAAAAAAATTGCAATCACCAATTGCAAATGAGTTGCAAGTTACGCCGGAGAGGGAATGAGATTTGTGTATACAATATAGTATGGGTACAAGGTGAAGGTGATTTGTGTTTGTATTGCATTACAAGTGGGGTTTGCGTATATATATGTACAACTCTTTACTTATTTAATGTTGGAGTTTGCCAATGGATCCTAGATCGTGGTATTGTTTTGTGCGCATGATGGGGGAAGGAGTATTTCCATGCCTTGTACGCCGTGTGCCAATGCTGTGTTGTAAAGTCTTTTCTCCTCCTCCTTGCGTGATTTTAGTTTATATATATTTTAGTTTAGTTTTATTTTAATGTTTTTATTACATTTATATTTTATATATATAATACTTTTAATTTTTATTATATATTTATATTTGATTTTTATATATATATATATATATATATATATATATATATATATATATATATATATATATATATTATTTGTATTTAATAATTATATTTGTATTTAATAATATCTTTATTTTATATTTTTAAAAATATAAAGTTTTTTTTGTAGTCGAATTTAATCACGAATTTAATCGGTAATTTTTTAGGGACGATTTTTTTACGAATTTTATCTTCGACGAATTCGAACATGAATCCGAATGCGGTCACTTAAACTTTATACAGTACGGTAGTTGTAAAAAATCAAAAGCCCTAATCATAGCCACCCTGAAATCTAAAAAATCGGAAGCACTAACCGTAGCTGATGATTTTTATACGATTTATTAATTTATAGTAGCTGAAATTTGAAGGTTTTTAAGGTTTTGATCTAATTCGAAAACAAAAATAAATCCATATGAGGTTCTTGGCAAGTTTACACAATTTTATTGAATTCAGTTTTAAATAGCTGAATTTCAATTTCTTAAAATTAAAATCAGCGATTTCCATG
Source organism: Taxus chinensis (assembly GCA_019776745.2). Taxonomy (NCBI): domain Eukaryota; kingdom Viridiplantae; phylum Streptophyta; class Pinopsida; order Cupressales; family Taxaceae; genus Taxus; species Taxus chinensis. Next base: position 747,284,693 of record CM034154.1, read on the forward strand.
ACTTAGGTAATAATAACTTTAACATGTTTTGACTCTTGTTATCATTGCATTACTTTACCTAACGTCATCTTGCAATTTATCTCAACTGAGATTACATTATGGTATGGCAACATTGCATTTTAGTCATTACTCAATTGACCTCCACGAGCCCTTAACCTGGTGACATTTTCCCTCATGCATTTATGTTAAAATGTCATTAGGTTAATGACAATTCATGAAGGTCATTTGGGTATTGACTAAAAATCACAGGGATGAAAAATCTCGCAAAATTCAATAATCCAATTAAATCTCGTGGAAAGCCATCAACTTAGTATAAAATTCAAGGTTACTACATTATGATATTTGTCATATGTTGTAGTTGCAAACACCCTATGTATGCAAAATGTGGGAGCATATGGAAGGTATGTGAACTATTTGACAAAATGTCTCAATAAAATGTAGCAATGTTGGTAACAATGAAGCCTTGAAAAAAAAATGCTTTAAGAAAATACTGCTGCTTAGCCCAATTTGAAACGCACAAGTTACATCTGGATCTTATGCATGAGTAACTGACTACTGTTGGTCTGACATGGTGCACCTCATTGTAGTGCCAGATTATATTCAGAGATTGCTTTACATGGCATTGTCAGTAATCTCTATAAGAACATTACCCTTTTTTGAAATGATGGAACTGATTAGCATCTCCCATAACAATTTGTCTTGCAATAATCTTGGAGATAAAGTTGGTTGCAGTGTGGCAGTCAACACATACATGGAGGTTCTTGACAACTCCAATAGTTGTCACAGGGGCATGATTTAACAATGCAAATGCAATTTCCAATTTCTCACTATGGTGGTAGAGGAATAATTCTTTTTTCTCCTTGTCCATGTCATACGGTACATGTTCTGAATCTGAAAAATATCCTGCTGCCTTCATCTTCAAAGACATTTTCTCCAACTTTGCATAGATCTTCTGTGTCTGTGGGTGTGAGCTATCTCCTACACATAAAGCATGCACCATTTTATGGCCTTTAATCCAACTACATCCAGTTATCTTTTTAATTCCTCCATCTGTTGTCAATTTCCTTACCATTTGAACCTCACCTAACTTGTGCACTTCTGCATAGATGTTTGACAGAAGAACATAAGTTGCAGCATTTTGAGGATCCAGCTCGAAAAGAAGAGTTGCTGTAAATAATCATAACCTGATATTCTTATGTGTGCTACAACGGTACCAAACAAACATATCCACACAACCCCCACAGATTTATTGGCATGTTGATGATAAAGTTTAGAGTTTCCTCAAGATAGCCAGCACGGCCAAGAATATCAACCAAGCAGACATAATATTCAATTCTAGGTGGAATGCTATAAGCGGCACTCATGCCACTAAAGTATTTACAGCCCTCGTGCATAAAACCTGCATGGTTGCATGCTAATAAAACAAAAATGAAGCTTACATGGTCAGGTTGTGTTCCATTAGACCACATCTCTTTGAGGTGGTTTGTCAAACAGTTGACTTGTCTTGTGTATGCTTCCACATTTTGCATACATGTCTACTAGGGCACTTGCAACTACGTCTGGCAAAATCCGCTTCCATTATGCTTAGGTGATTGTCCATGCCCTGCTCTAAAACTCCCATTTTGACACAGGCTGGGAGGATTCTGGCAAAGGTTGTGGAGGCTGGTTTTACACCTGCCAATTGCATTTGCTTGAAAGGTTCCAAGGCCTTGAAAGTTTACATGGTCACGGTGTGTTGCTACTGTGTTCCATTAGACCACATCTCTTTGAGGTGTTTTGTCGAACAGTTGTCTTGTGTATGCTTCCACATTTTGCATACATGTCTACTAGGGCACTTGCAACTACATCTGACAAAATCTGCTTCCATTATGCTTAAATGATTGTCCATGCCCTGCTCTAAAACTCCCATTTTGACACAGGCTGGGAGGATGCTGGCAAAGGTTGTGGAGTCTGGTTTTACACCTGCCAATTGCATTTGCTTGAAAGGTTCCAAGGCCTTGAAAGTTTACATGGTCGGGGTGTGTTGCTACTGTGTTCCATTAGACCACATCTCTTTGAGGTGTTTTGTCGAACAGTTGTCTTGTGTATGCTTCTACATTTTGCATACATGTCTACTAGGGCACTTGCAACTACATCTTAGAAAACCACTTCCATTATGCTTAGATGATTGTCAATGCCCTGCTCTAAATCTCCCATTTTGACAGAGGCTGGGAGGATGCTGGTAAAGGTTGTGGAGTCTGGTTTTACACCTGGCAATTGCATTTGCTTGAAAGTTTCCAAGGCCTTTCAACAAAACCATTTTTTGCATATCCTGTTATCATTGCAGTCGATGACACCACATTTCTCTCAGGTATTTTGTCGAACAGTTAACATGCTTCCACATTTTGCATACATATCTACCAGGGCACTTGCAACCAAAACAATTGACAAAAATCCCTTCACCATAATGCTTTGGCAGATGTCCACACCCTTTTTCAAAGCTCCTATTTTGGCACAGGCTGGGAATATGCTAGCAAAGGTTAATTGATCAGATTGGACACCTGTTGGTTGCATTTGGTGAAACAGTGTCAATGCTTTGTAAGGATGCTCATGTCTTTTGTTAGCTGATGAAATTAGAGGGCAAGGTGCCCACGAGTCTAACATTGTGGAACTGAATCTCTGGGTCACCCTCTCCAGTGATGACCCACATCCAAAGCGATTCTTCACATGTCCTTTGCTAACCCCCTCTTCATTACACAAGCTGCTGCTGTCCTCATGCAAATTCAAACCCCTCTTGTAAAATGCCTCAACAGACACCCTGGGTAGTGACAATCCTCCCTCCACGTCAACTTTAAAAATAAACAAAGATTAATTAAATCTCACAAATAATGAGAGCAACCACATTAACTTCAAAAACAAACAAAAGATAAATAAAACCTCATAAATAAAGAAGTCAACCTTTATGTCCAGAGTTTGAATCCTTGGAAAGCTGGAATCTTTATTTGAGTAGAATAAATGAGGAATGATCTGGTGATATTACACAGCAGTATTGCCAGTACCCAAATTGAATGGCATACCTTACTATAAATCTCTGATCAAAGCACATACTCATTGTGTATCTCCTTCCTGCAAATTACATAATTCTTGTCCACCATCCCATAGAAAAATGGTTTCTTCTTTTGTAAGGTCCAAAGAAAGCATGTTGGTGAAAGAATGAGTGCTTAATTATGAACATAAGAGGGCAGAGAGTGTGGAGAATTCATACATTTTAATGGTGCCCTTTAGGTTGGGATGTCTTCAAAATGCCGTGCAAGTCCTTTGCAGCATTGATATTCATGTACAATGCTGCAAGTTTTTTCAGGATCCCCGCTTTTGGATTCGGCACACACAGTGTGATCCTATGCTATCAACGAAAGATAGAGGGAATATGCATCAGGAAGCAGTAGAGATGCCTAAGATGACAGGGTGTGCAGCGAAACTGCTTTCAGCGTGATATCAAATCCACACATACCAAGCCTGTGCCACTTTCGGATACTGATAAATTTAGATGCAAAATGCTGATTGACGGAAAAAGCTGATGGAAAGGTGCCGGAAAGGTAGGCCGGAAAATGTCGCCGGAATTTGACACTTTCCAGCAAAGCCTACTTCATAGTAAACGCCTCCGGCGAAATATAATCTTGAGATACTTTCATTTATTCTTTTTCAAATAAGTGGAAAAAGTTAAAACGACAATAAAAATTCCACTACGAAGCTATACTACACTTCCTTGCAATAAAAAAAAAAAATCGTATTATTTAATGTCTTAGCTGGCGGCCATTTTCGATACGGAAAAATAAATGTCATTCATCCGTCCCTGATGGAAAGGACAATAATGCATACTTTTGAATTACATCTTTTACTCATTGTCGTTAAGAGCCGGTCAAGATGGAATGGGTTTTGGTATAGTCGCTACCATTTTTATGACCTTTGTCGAATAGAATAGCTATTCTATTAATAGCGTTTTTATTAGCTTTCCACAAATACAGATGAAGTACGTACGTAAGGTTAAGAGTCCGTCAAATCAAAAGTAGGCTCTTAATGACAATGAGCAAAAGATGTAATTCAAATAGTACTTGGAGTATGCATTATTGTCCTTCCATCAGGGACGGATGAATGACATTTATTTTTCTGTATCGAAAATGGCCACCAGCTAAGACATTAAATAACACGAAAACATTTTTTTATTGCAAGCAATTGGAGTATAGCTTCGTAGTGGAATTTTTCTTGTCGTTTTAACTTTTTCTCAATTCGAATTGTATACAAGTGGACTTGTTTGAAAAATAATAAATGAAATTTGACGGTCGTTTAGACGTTTTTTTGTGATTTTAGCCGTAAAATACTTGCAATTTTTTTTTAAAAACCGTCACACATGACTTGCATATTTAAAATATGACCGTCATTTTTAATATTTATTTCTATATAAATTATATTAATATATAATTAATATAGTATTAAAAATATGAAATAGTCTTGTATATTATTTATTAGTATGATATAAATAACAGTTTTTTTAATTTTTGAAGGGCAGTATTGAAAATTTACCGTCACAAAAAAAATGTTTGACAGACATAGGTGGCCATCAAATTTAACACCTAGTTACCACCCAAAAGAGATATTCAACACCATATTTATTTGATTTCAGGGTCTTCCCAAATCAAGCGGCTTATAGGATGAGCCCGACATTGCATGCAGAGTTGAATAGGCAAGTGGCAGAGCTCGTGCGAAAGGGGGTCGTAAGGGAGAGCATGAGTCCGTGCGCAACCCCAGCTTTATTAATACCAAAGAAGGATGGAACATGGAGAATGCACACGGATAACAGATCAGTCAATAAAATTACAATCAAGTATAGGTTCCCAAGACCTCACCTTGATGATATGATGGATGTGCTTGCTAGATCTAGGTATTTCACCAAGATTGATCTTCGAAGTGGTTACCATCAGAGAAGGAGATGAGTGGAAAACAACATATAGATTCAACCATGCAAAGTAAGCATACAAAATTAATAAATGATAAGAATCTAAAGGGAGTCTTACAATTGGGCACTATATTACATAGTTTGATGGCATCTATGTCTAAGTTCTGGAGGGAACATATAGATCTAACAATGCAAAGTAAGCGAACAAACTAAACCAATGATCACCTTTAGCTAAGCAATTATGGGTAAGGGGTATCCCCGTCAACCCTGGCCTCAACTGTTTAACTCTATGTATCTTGTGTCTCTAATTTTCCACTTAACAAGAGTTTATCTCCGATGAGCTCAATGAAAGCAATTAAACAACACTAATAGCCCAAATGTCTTTTGACTTATTATACAGTTTTTCATTTTATTTTAGGATATATTTCTTGCAATCAGTATTAACCTTTTTTGTAGCAACATGATATCAAGGTTCTTTTATCAATTAACTGATGTGGAAAAAGATAATAATAATAATGCGGAGTTTTTAAGACAAATGTAAATTTTGAACTTCTAACAAACAAAAAGTGAGGAGTTTGTAAGCAAAGGTAAATTTATAACTGTAATAAATGGTTCATAGATTATTCTATTATAAATGTACTAGAATATTTATAAAAAACCATTTCAATAAAATTTAAATTGTAAATGGGATCACATATTTTGTAACAAAAAAAAATAAAAAAAATAAACACCAACTCTATTACCACTTGAGAGAGGCTATTATATGTTATCAAAAATTTTAAGAGCCTTACCAAATACCCCGTTTAATATTTTGGTGTGGACTTACATTTATGAGTTAATTGACATGAGATCTCTCTTACAAGTTAATGGATTCCCAAATGCCCCTCAATGATTAATTAATTACGCCAGAGGCGTGGCTATCCTGCACTTGGTCTCCAACGACGATGTAGAGGAGGTGAGGCGCTTGTCATCCCAGCTCCTGCTTTCCCTGGCCTTTTGCTTCACCTGCCTAGCCTTCGGTCATGTCTCAATGACGACATTGTGCAACTCCTCCTCCTTCAAGTTGCTTGCCACCGCATGGTTGCATCACCAACTTCACTATTCCACCACCTCCATGACACCGCCCTGCCACTACCCTCCTCACGACTATGGTGTAGCGTTCTCAGACTGCCAGCCCTCCTCTGGAATCACCAGCTTGCTCTGTAAACGAGTATGTTTTTTTGGGCTCGTCGGACTTTCTTTCATCACATCATTTTTCCCTGCCTCTGGATTGCTCACAACCAGATATAGGTTTTTCCTTCTGTAATCACCTATTTATTTACAATTAAAGAATATACATGGTGGCCTATTGGTAAGGCGTAGTGGTGGTTGCTGCCAAACAGAGGGACAATGAAAAAGTCTTACAATTTGAAGGACATTTTATTTGGTATTTTACCATGTAAATGAGGTCAGATTTTTCTTCTGTAATTTTTATATTATTAGAAGTTAGAATCAACACTTTTTGAAACCCCCCCCACTTATTTGGTGATAAATAGTGTTAAATGTATGGGTGACACCAAACACCCGAGTGAATACGCTGAATCTTGAAACTGGAAACCCACGAGCCCTCTGAACTAGAACATCCCAACTTGTCAATCTTGGTGTTGCTTAACAAAATGCTTCATTTTACAGGTCGTTATCTTCAATTCCATGGTTTGGTTTTTCTGATTGACTTCTCTAACTAAAAAGTCAATTGTTTAACTAATTTCTATGCCTTTTCCACACAGGGAACATGAAATGTTTGGAAAAATTCCATAATGGAATCCATCACGCAAGATGCATGCCAAGTGCTTGACAAAATGTCTCAGTGAAATTTGTTTTCTGGGACACTTAATATGAGCGCCTATGTGATACCTACTGTCAAAGCCATTGGCCTCACTTGTCTTCATGCACCACATGTATACCACTGATAAGTTCCAGAAAGAACATGCCATAGTTTCACAAGTTTCCATCCAACTCCATTAATGTTGTAGACCAATTGATTGCAATATGTTTGAAAAAACGTCTGTGTTACTCCTCACACCTGGGTTTTTCTCTCCTAATAACCTCATCCATTTAACTCATGTTATGATTTACCTTGTCATCAATGACTCTCAATATTCTTTATTTAGATTTTTTCAAATGCACCAATTCACGCCTTGTCCTGCCAAGCATGCCCTTCTCCTCATAATAATTGTCTAGATGTAGCCAACTAAAATAACAGGTCTTATGGATTATTATTTCCCAACAATCGTTGCGCTGATTGCTCATTTAAAATGCATTGAGTGCTCCTCTTCCGTATTCTAAACTGGTTGTACTTTTACAGTAGAACCTATTGACCACATTTGATAATTTGTAGACATTAATATAATGCCTTTCCTACTTATTGACAAGAATTAGCATTGAAACATCTTGGTTATTACAAAAACTAGCAAACTTACATTGCTTTGTTAACAATAGTGGATATATTGCTCCACAATATGTTGTACATGGCCAATTAACTCAATAAACAAATGTTTATAGCTATGGAGTAGTTGTTCTAGAGATTGTAAATTGGAAGAAATGTAACAATACTGGATTCCTACCACCGTTGGATTTTTTTTTGTAATGGGTATATTCCACTTTCATTTATCTTTTCCATTAAGTGTAACAATAATGGATTCCTACACTTGCTTGCAGCCAAAAAAAATACGACAAATAGGTCCACTCATATACTTTCATTTACAGTGGTAGTACATTTGATGCGTTGTGGATTTAGACTACAACGTTGTATTATTAACGGGTGGTTCTTGGACTCTTATCCGTACTCGAATCAAACGTCGCGACGTGTAGTCCACAGTTTGTTCCTGCCTTAACACTAACCACGGTTTAGGCTGGCAATACCTACTATGGTTATTTCACCGTGTAGACAGCGGCGGAATTTGCAAAGTGGAATATAACGGGAAGAAAGGCTTTGATGAATACATGATAATGCTCAGACCAGCTTAGGCTTAGCTATATTGTAGCTGAACTAACTGGAAAGGAACCTTCACCTCCTCCTTTCGACGGATTGATGGAGGCTTCACCAACAACTACTACTGCACCGTTAAGCGGATGGGTGGATTATTCACCTCCTCCTCCTGTTTATTTTCCTTTGGGTGTATTAATGCCTAATCTATTTGCTTCGATATTAACATTACTAGGCCTGTGTGTGTTTACTTTTCTCGTTTTAATGGATGTAAAAAGCGCATTAAAAAAACGGGCGAGTTGGCTCCCAGGGAAGGCCCTGCTGCTCAGCGCGCTCACCATTCAGGTTCTTTCTTTTGTCAGTGTCACAAACATCACGCTTTCACACGATTTTGTCGAAGAAAACAAGTTACTATTGGCTTGCCAGTTCCCTCATCCTCGACGCCGGCACAGTTAGTATCTGTGTTTTCTTGGGATATTTTCTTCCTGGAATGGTTGGCCCGCGCCCTGTTCAGAACTTGGCAGCTACTGCGGCTTTAGCAATGGGTTTATTCTTCCCAGTCAAGGATTTCTTAAAGGATTATCAAAAAGATGATTGTGACCAAAACAATGATTGTAAGAAACAAAATCCTTTGAAGAGCGAGGCTGTTCTTTACGAACCAACTCCATTGGCATGCATTATATTCCTTATCTTTTTATTAGGCTGTGCAGTTTTAGCTGGCAAAACTGTTCGCCACATCATGAGGCAAAGGATACCTGTAGTTTTGACGAGTGAAGGTTTTCGAGCAAATGAAACGGAAACATTTTCGTGGGATCAATTTGAAGATGAGTTATTCAAGTCATGGTTTGTAGCCCGTGCTTCCCAGCCAGAATATGTAATTGCCAGATCAGTGCTGAGTTCAGCGGCTGGAGTGGTGGTCACATTCTGCGTTATATTCTCTATGGTCCAATATATTTATTATTTTCCATATATTAAAAGGCGTATTGTATTCTTATCATTTTCACTTTTATTTTCTCCGTTTTTTATGCTGGTTGGTTTCGTCGTAGCGGCTTGGGTTGTCATATGTTGCAGATGGTTTTCAGCACTTCTCCATTTTCCTTGGCATCCACGGCCGTTCATTTGGAGGAGATGTTTTTCGGTGGAGGATTTTTGGACACGTAGCCTGGTTGACATGATTCACAAGTACGACGTAAAAGATTGGCCCTCTGCATATACTGAAAGATCATGCTTCTCCTTCCGATGGATTGTAACCAAACTCAGGCTACATAAGTTGCTGCATTTCTTTCGGCTGCTTCCAATATTGGTAGTCTCAATTAGCAAAATTTGTTGGCTTTTGTCAGAGATTGTGTTAGGCATACCTGTGCGCTTTTGTTGCCTTTTGTCTAAGAGGCTGCTCCGCAAGTTTATGCTCTTGTCTAGCAAACAACATTCGACGCCGTCAGAGGGAGATAAATATCACTATACAGTCTATTCTAAAACAATACAACCCTTTTGCATGCCTGGCGAAGATCCGTTTGATTTGTGGAAAGCCAACAAAAACTCTGTTAATCGAATAGCCCTTCTTTTCAGGAAAGGCCGTGAAAATGGTATGGAGTATGGCAAAGCCAAATCCATGTTCACCCCTTTTTCAATGGAATGGGTGGAGCAAGGTTATAATCTTCTAGATAAACTTAAAGACACAGCCTCGCCTCAAGTTCTCATGTATTTCCCCAATCTAGAAAAACAGTGTTGGAAGATGACAGTAATCTCCCTGATTACTATCATCATCAAACTCAGTAACGTGAAGTCAACTCGTGTGAGCAACGCTGTGAAAGCTTGCAGTCAAGCATGGGATTTGCTGAGGTTCGTTGACAGTATTGATTGCCATCTTCGAGGGGAAGTAAATATGGATGACTTTGACACAGATACAGATGAAGTAGTATGGCCGCTGACAAAGAATTCTTTAAAATACAACAATTGTATGAAAGACTTCCGAACGAACAAAACGCTTCTCCACAGATAACTATCGAATTTGCAAAGAACCTATACAAGGAACCCGAGGAACTGCTAAAAGGAGAGAAGCTATGGGAAAAAATGGAGGGTAATGCCCTAGATACCAAGGATTGCATGAAAATTTCACCAAGCTATAACCTTTACAAATTATGCAAAGTAATGGTGGCAGAATCGAACAATGAAACAGTTGAAGATTTTGTTGGCTGGGCAGAAAACTCGTTGAGAAATGTAATTGCTTGTTGTCTGTCAAAGATGCCTGATTTGCTTGCAAAGCAGTGCAGAAAATGGGCGGAAGGGTTCGAGGAAGACAAGATATGGGAAGCAGTTTATCTAGGAGGGAAGGCGAGGGGAATGATGGAATCCTGGGGATTGCAACTACGACTACAACAGAGGTCCAACGCAGTACTGGAATGGTCAGTCCGACACCAAGACTGGGATACAACGGACTTATCCATGACAGTCACTGGTGTATAATATCTGACCAGGTTTAGAATTCTTCCTTTTTCTCTTTAAGTTTATCTGCTGTTGTTATATTTTCAACGTAAGCTGCATTATTTTGTCAAAACTGAATTTTCTTTTGATGCTTACGGGAGGAGAGATTTCGCACGGAATAAGACTTAATATTAAAAAAAAACACTAAAAAGTAAATAAACAGGTCATATATATCCCAAAGATCGTTTTTTTTTCTTATGTCTGCCAACCTTAAGTCGTATGTTCGTTACTTAAAAATATTACATATTTAATTTTTGAACTCTTTCCTCAATTCAAATCCTTTTGGATTTCCAAGCCTCTTTCCCTCTCAAACAACTTTTACGTTTGCATTAAATTTCTTGTGGCCATCTACATGCGAAGAATAAGCTACTGTCAAACAAGCCCGATGTCCCCATAGAGTTGCATGGGATATTTGCTGCCATCTACAAGAAGAAAGAGGCATGAGAAATCATTTATACCCACTCCCAATATGTGTGCATATATATATCTAATATATATAATTTATCTATATATATATATATATATATATATATACTGGGCGCCGGGCGGTGAGGGATTTTGCAGGAAATGGAGAATTAAAAGATCTTGTCAAGGCATTGTATTTCGGGGATAATGCTTATGGAAAATTGTGTTGAAAAAACAGGGGCTTCCACATATTTCTCATCACAGTATTGTCAATTAGAATTGAGGGATCTTTGTGGACGAAAGCATATAGAGGCCTTTGAATTGCGTAAAAGCCATCTCAATTAATGGACCGAGAAGAATTTCATAAATGAACCTTCTTTCAATGCAAATAATTGGTGATGGTCTCCTATTATGACGTCTACGAAATATTTTTCTTACTAAAATGCCTAATTTAAAGGCCCTTACATATTTTTAAAAACTATTATCTTATACAGGGCATTGATCTCGTATAGACATTGATTATCTTGTTTTGTATTGGGGAGGAAATTTAAGCTGTTAGCTTCACATTTTCCTTTTCTTTCTTCCTATCAAAGAGCTTTTGCTAGATGACGTGCTTCATTATCTTGGGCTACAATTGTCTTTGGCTTGGTGGAAGGATGGGTGATGGATTACATTTAAAAGTTACTCTCTTGAACTTCTATATAAAATTATGAGTCTTTTTTCCTCAGCGTTCGACATGTCATGCTAAAAATTAAACTCTTCCCCTTACACCTAGCTTACCAAACATACCAAAATTTGGAATGGAAAATAGAACCAATAGCTTACTTACTTTGGTTTCTAGTCTACTAGATTTTGGCACTAAGAGAAAGGCCCAAACACGTTGGCATCCTTAATGCCAAATTTCCAACATGTTTGCATGTTGAATTTTGTAAACATTTGTTCTAGTTTTGTCTAGCCTACATGGAGTTGGATTCCCAAAATTTCCCATCCTTTTGATCTTGAGATTTCGTATTGGTGTATAATATTCTTTGTGTATTTTGTTAACTTGACTAGATATATTACTTTTCCTGGGATTTTATTTATATATGTTATTTTATCTCAGCTATGGAAAATATAAAAACTGAACAATTGTTAGTAACTTAGATGAAATTGAAGCTCACTTTAAATTGTAGTTAAATATGTTTTAGTGATATCTTCACTGTGTATGAGGATTCGAGCCTAAGATGAGAAGGAGACAATTTAATTTTAGCATATGTAGAAGGTGTTATACCACTGGGGAGTGCTCCCTACACTACGAGTCTTGTGCCTCTAGGTCAAGCTTCTCCATGATTGACACCCAACCGTCAACATAGATCATCATAGAATCACTTCTCCACTCTTCCTGAATGAATAGGTTGGATTATTCCATTGTTTTGCAAGTCATCAGGTTGGTCAATCTTGATGATCCTCTTATGTACATGGAATTGTTTAAATGGTTGCACCCCCATTGCATGAGAAGGGAATTACTGTAATAAGTGAATCTTGTTAACGATAATCAATTTAAACAGTACAGATGATGGGTGACACCTAATCGACATTCAAATGAACCTACAACCTATATTGTTGTACATCCCAAGGATGATCTATCACTCTTCCTTGATATTGTTATTACATGTTTTTGATATGTCACACTTGATTTATTAAAATATAATCCTTTTGTGTAGTGTATTTTCTAGCTATTTCTTATTTCCTAGCCTTGAAATTATTGTAAACATATTATTTTATATTGTGATAGTATATTATATTTACATTTTGCAAAGAGATTCATGTCAAATATATTATATTAATATAATTAAAATGTATACTACTTTAGTAAAAACCGAGTAGGTAGAATAGGCTTGGTCTCATAGATCAAATTGGACATGAACTTGGAGGTCTAAACAATGTATCACTTGAATAAAAATAGATCTGGAATAAAAGTAAAGGCTTAAGACAAAATATGCAAAATTTCGTAATTTCATGGATTTCAAGGACATCAAACATTACAAGAGTAAAACAGTTCATCAAAATATAAATATAGGAGAAAAAAACACAACATTAGATAAAGGTACTAAACCATCGATATTTTCTTATCGCATGCTTCCAAAAATATGATCAATAGTGTCATAGAAGGGATTTCGTCCCACTAAGAAATTTTCATTATATTATTCTCCCTTTTTAAAATGGAAAGAACTTAAGAAATATGCTAATATAATGGGTTAAAATTTCGCTAATGAGTCATCAGGACCCACCCACATGAACATTGCAATGAATATTGTTAACAATGTGGATAGTTAAATTTAGTATGACTTATATATTTCACATTTGATATGTCCAAGGTGAGGGAGAGATTTTTCGTCATGAATCCAACCCACCACTATATAAAATATTAATAACAAACCAAACTTAATAAAAAAATTCACCTCTATTGGGATACATCTCTAAGTTTGTAAAAGTTCTCAAAATGATCAATTAATGATGTAAAAAAACTTGTACAATAGTATTTATATAAAATTGTCTCTTCGGTCTACAAAATAACTTCTATCCCATCTCTAAGGAACCTTTGATTCCGCATCCACCAACATTCCTACATTATAAATTATCTAAAATTTCTCCATTCTCCCAAAGGGGCTATTAACTTAAAAAATGTTATGCAATAAAACCAAATTCACGTCTTTTATAACATTATCTAACTTGTGGTATAACAACTAGGTATTTATATTTTTACCCAAGGAGATTGGGTTTGAGACCCGTAAAGAGAATTTATCTTTTGGCTTCCAAATCCTGAATATCACAGCACCCCTGAATGTCTGCAACAAGATGGGTTGAGAATCTCAATGTGATTGCATAACATGGAGCTTCTCCCAAAGTGTGGGAATTTGCGAATCGAGAGAGCTCTTCATATGAAGGTCGGTTCCTATTCCGCTGTTTAGGTGCACACATTCATTATTGCAGAGGATCTACTCTAAAACCTACTCTAGCTTTCCAAGGAGACAATGATTAAGGAGATGCAAGGAATAAAATCTAAACTAACAAAGGTGATGCAACAAAGGAATGTTGAACACCTTTGCAATAAACACAAACCATAAAAATGCAATACAATCACCATGCACAAATAACTAGGACTACAATGAGAGACTAGGAAGGAGATAATGAATGCAAGAGAGGGTTGAAAATTATGCACAGACATGCATTATTGCTCCAAAAAGTTGATACAATGCATTACAATGGCCAAGAGGCACAAACTTGCATTACAATTTGAATGGGAGGCTTAAACTCTACAAATCCACTTACAGACAAGAGAAGAAGGGAAGGTGCAAAGAAAAAATGTCCAACCTTTAGAAAAATTGCCTCTCCTTACAATATATAGGAAAAATAAGAGAGAAAGGAGGGAATAATTTGAAATCCTACTGCAACCACCCCAGAAAATGCATTGAATTCACCTCACTAATGTGGTAGGTGAGAATCCTAGTAGCCTCAAAAATGGCGCACTGTATATATTCAAGTCATAGTTGAGATCATCTGAAGGTCAAAGTCTAGCGTTCCACGCGGGCTCTCACAATATCTTAAAAGATCTAAGCATTTAAAGTTCTTGGCGGGCTTCATGATTCATCTTTGAATTGACCTTCCACCAAATATTTTCCAAACTACTTCAGGTTTGGAGTCTATCCATGTGGGATCTACGTGGAAACCCCACACATTCTTGAGATTTTACGCCCTCCTTTCACTCCTGAAGTTTCGATAGTTGGACACTTAGCATTGTTCGCGAGCCTGTTGCTTCGTTCCCTTGTGTTTTGGCTTAGTCCCTCCTGTTTGGCGGAGTAACTACGTATGACCCTAGACATGTGGAGGGTCTGCACATGTTTGGGGACCTACCTTCGGATTTTACGTTTGAATTTGTGCCGATGAGGCACGTGGAGGATTCTGCCGACTCTTAGACTTTTCAACAGTCGGTGCAACTTTCTTGGGCCCTAGACATGTGGAGAGCCTGCATTTGTTTCGGGACCTACCTCCAAATTTTTATTTTGAAGTTGTGTCGATGAGGCACATGGAGGCTTCCACTGACTCTTAGACTTTTCAACAGTCGGCACAACTTTCTGGGACCCTAGACATGTTGAGAGCCTGCGCTTGTTTGGGGACCTGCCTTTGGATTTTACCTTTAAAGTTACACCGATGAGACACGTGGAGGCTTCTGCTGACTCTTTTATACAGCCGATTCATGCCTCGAGTGAACACTTCCTTTCTCCATTTCCTCCTGTTCAGCTATGATCTCCTTTAACATTGCTTGGCCTCATTTTCTGACCTTGCTTCTCCATTTTCGAGCCCACCCGCAACTTGATTTTTTGGATCGAATGTGATCTTGCATGACTGAATCAACATCCCATTTCCTCCCGTGCAAGGTTGTGTTTGATCAATTTTTCTTGAGGGGAAAAATTGGATAACAATTTGGCGACTCACGAGATCACGTGCCTACTAGGTTAAAAGATTAGTTTCCTTGAAGTATTCGTTGGGCACGAAGTCATGAATGATAGTCTAGTACTTATCTTGTTCCTAAACCCTCGAGCTCGACTGCTTGCAACCTGTTGGCCCTTAACCTGCTCCGCTGCTTGCACTCTCAATTTTCACAAGAAAATCTTGAAGGTGAGATTTTTGAGAGTAGAAAAATTTCTTGACTTGGAGCATTCACCTGCTTTTGGAAATGGACTGTAGGCACATCTTTCACTTGGAGGCACACTGAATGCACAATGATACAACCTTGGAGCAACAAAACGTGTGTCAAAGCACTTAAGGAAATTGAAACCTACACTACAACAAGACAAAGTGCATACGCACTTGGAGGAATTAAAATCCTAGGCTAATATTTAAAGGGGTAAAACTTTCCATTCAATATAAATGTTTGAGATAGATTCCGTTAACTGGAATCAAAAGCTCCTCTCCATCCAATGTAGACAATTGGAAGGCATTGCTACTTTTACATCTTATGACCATGTAGGGGCCACTCCAAATAGCATCAAATTTAGAATGCATTCTTGGCGTTTCCCGATTTGCATCCCACTTTAGAACTAGGTCCCCTTCCTGAAAGGTCCTTTCTCTTGCTTTCTTATCAAACCATCTCTTAATTAAGGCTTGATCATTTTACATTGTTTGAACTACATGTTCCCTTATTTCTTCTAATTCCATCAACTCTGCATACCTAGCTTCCATTGGTTCAAACTCAGAAAACTCCAACTGCTTCACGAGCTCTAATGCAGGAAGTTCTAATGATATAGGCAACACTGCCTCTTTCCCGTAGACTAGCTTGTAAGGGTAATTACCTGTAGATCTCTTTGGTGTGATCCTATCAGCCCATAATGCTGATTTGAGCTTGGTATGACATGTCCTTTTATTTTCATCCAGATTCCTTCTGATGATGCTTAGAAAATTCTTATTTGTGGACTCTGCCTACCCATTACATTGTGGTTAATTGTTTGAAAAGGTGCTCAAGTAGATCCCATTATTGACAGTCAATTCTATGATCTTGGAACCTAGGAACGCTAATGAATTATCTGATATGATAGTGGTCGGTACTTCGAACCTAGTCACTATCCCTTCATAAAATTCTAGTATGCTAGACTCATTTTCTTTTTTGAGTGCTACTGCCTCCGATCCCCATTGCATGAATGGTTGCTCAACTAAAATTGGGTGAAACAGGAGTGTTGCTAATATGTCCTTTCCTGTGAATAATGCACATTTTTTACACTTCTTGATCCAAGTGTAACAGTCACTGAACACCGTGGGACAATAATATCCTGCCTTCATTATCTTGAGAGATATTACCCACGGAGCAAAATGACCTCTGAATTCTCCATCATGAAACTCCTATAACACCTCGATTTGACCTGTTTCGATCCATCTCAGTAGAACACTATTGATGTCCCTTTTGAAAAAAACACCATCAACAAACACATGGAATGACTTGTAATTTGAAGTGTCTCCTCTTTGCACTGCTCATTTCTAGAGGGCATAGGCTTGTTTGCAGGAAGTGCATCATATTCTGAGTCCAACAAGGAATAGACACATTATCATTCGCTTTCCCTTGACCATATTGTATTACCAAGATAGCTCCATTTCCATTGCTTGCATCAACTTGTTGACTCGAGGCTAGCTATTCACATATTCCCTTTCCATAGACCAGCTTAATGACCTTAATTTCAATGTCATATTCCATGACATGAGTGATCTATCCTGCATGTTTCTCATTCACATACTTGTTCAAAATCAAGTCCCTGACTCCCACATGAGAAACTAACAACTAGATCATGTTGTTTGAGATTAGGTGTTTGAACTTCTTTAAGCTCCTCATCACTGCAAGGACATGCTTCTCGATGAAGGAGTACCTCACTTCATAGTCCTCAAAGCCTTGACTGAAGAAGGCAACTAGTTGTTTAGATCCCTCTTTGTTTTGTTGCACTAGGATTGCAGAAATTGTGTCCCCACCACCAAAGGCATAAAGCATGAATTCCTTAGAGAAGTTTGGATTGATGAGAGTTGCAGCTTGGGATATGGATTATTTGATGGCTTCAAAAAATTTTTTTCCCTGAGCTATCAACCTAAATGTCATGCTCTTCTTCAACATCAGTGTTATTGACTTCACAAGAGCAGAAAAATTTGGCACAAATTTGCGAATAAAATTGATCCTTCCTAGAAAGCTCTGAAGATCCTTCTTATGACTTGGCAAGGGAAATGTTTGAATTGCTTCAATTCTTTCTGGGTTGATCGTCAATCCTTCCTTCGACACAATATGGCCTAGGAACTTGCCTTCGTGAGCCAGGAATATGAATTTTTTGGGATTCAATGATACGCTAAATCTCCTACATATTTGAAATACCTGTCTCAGATGGAAGAGTTGATTCGCTACGTTTTTGGAGAACACAATGGTATCATCAAGATAAATCAGTGCTATTTTGCTGATCAACCCCTTGAATTCCATGTCCATCGCCCTCTGGAAGGTGGCTCTAGAATTAGACAATCCAAACGACATCTTCTTGAAGGCATAGGTGCCCCACTTAGTGGTGGAATCCATTTTGAACTGGTCGTCTTATTTCACCATTATCTGATTATACCCTGAGTATCCATCCAAGAGAGAAAATATTTTTGAGCTGGATTTTACCTGTAAGATTTTTTCTATTGAAGGTAGTGGGTAGTGGTCTTTGAGAGATTCTCTGTTCAAGTCTTGAAAGTCCACGCACAACCTGATTTCTTCATTCTTCTTCCTAACTGGTACCAAGTTTGCAACCCATCTTGAATGCTTGATTGGGAATATAATGCTTGCCTCTATCAGCTTGTTTAGCTCTTTCTTCATTAGAGGCTCAATGTGTGGCTTGATTGGTCTTTGCTTATGCCTGATAGGCTTAACATCTGGATCCATTTCTATTGTATATTGTGCCAACTTCGGATTGAATCCTTGTAGGTCTTCATAGCTCTAGGAGAAAATGTCTGAAAATTCTTGGCAAAGTTGCATGAATTCATATCTCTCTTGTTTAGTGGCCACCTTGCCAATTTGGAGTGTCTTTCCTTCCCCAACAAAAATAGGTTCTGAATCATCTCCCTTGACCTTAATTTTTTCTTTCTCTTTACGAAACCGGTCATTAGGATTAAATATTGACTCCAGTGTCACCAAACCTCTAGGAAGATTGTTTGTCCAAAGCTACACCACTTGATCCCCATATTGTTTCTCTAATTTTTCTTGATTCTTAGCTGAGAATACAGCCTCCTCTTGTAAGAAATTAACGATTGGTTGATTGTTCTAAAACACCTTCCAGCTTGTGTTATTGTCTCGAACTGCTGGCCTTATAATTACATGGACATGTGGTTGTATTTTGTCTCTTTTGATACTATCAACCACATCAAATATTGCTCCAATTGCTGCAAGCCTATATGCAGCTTCATTCTTCTTCTTGGGTATGGACACAATGTTGAAAGCTTCAAAGTCTTCAATTAGATCCCATACCCTATTTTTGTAGATCTTGAGTAGGTAATTCTTTGTAGCATGTTGCCTTCTGACTTGATTGACGATTAGCTCGCTATCACCAAATACTTGTAAATTCTTTATGCCTCTTTTCTTGACCCAATGAATTCCATGAATCAAGGCCTCATATTCAGCTGTGTTGTTTGAACAGAAAAACTGGAAATGAAACGTTGAATAATATTTGATGTTCTGTGGTGAAATTAGTAATGCACCTCCTCCAACACCTTGTTTGCTTCTTAAACCATTGAAATATAGTTTCCATACTTCATTTATTGGCTTGGTGATGTTAGGAATGGGTGAGTTTTCTTCATGTACACAATATACACCCAATTCAAATTCTTCCATTTCCTTAAATGGGTCAAAGTCATGCCTCTTGTTTGCCCATTCATCTAGAGTCAAATCTGGAATTCCTTCGACCTTGGTACCTGTTTCCAAATCTAGTGAACACTCCTGATTGAGGGCTGAGCAATTTGTGTTGATAGGACTTGTCACATGAGGCTCAATGTGAAAGTTTACAATTTCTTCTAAATTGATGGTTTCCTTGGCTCCATACCTTGTTCTGAAAAGAATGTGTGACCAATCTAGTGATAGATATCCACCAATTTCGGTAATGAAGTCTCTTGACAAACACAGTTTAAAGAGTGGTGGGAGGTCAATTACAAACACATCTCAAGCAAGACTGTGACATCTGGACAGACATGTAGTGTTAGCATTAAACCCTTGATGTCCCCAACCGTTCCTACTGATGTTCCATCTAGTTGCACTACTCCTCTCAACACTGGTTCATACTTAGACCTAATTGATCTGTTATTTACTTTGGCATCACTAAGCTACTTGCACCCGAATTGATCATGTATTTATGTACCAAATGGTTCCCAATAATTAATGACACATAAATCGGTGGAGGCTTCATATTTTTTCTTGGTTGACCACCACCCTGTTGTACTGCTTTAGTGAGAACTTTCTCTTGACCTTGGTTTGATCCATTCAAGGTAGACCAATTGGCCATTGTAGCTTGCAACAAATCTCGTTGTGTTGGGATTTCAAGTGACTCCCACGGGAAAATTTTCACATGTGTCTTCTTCATCTAATCAATAATGTTAAAGGGGGATGAATTATCCTTGTGTTTCCACTTACTTGGTGCGACCTTTTCTGGTGCCTGAACATGCACATGTGTTGCTGCAACGGGTGCCTTAGGCTGATTTCACACATTCGGGGCTGCATTTGGTCTACTAACTCCTTGTTGAGTAGGAGTGGGCTAAGAAACAACTGAATTAGACGGTTTTCCCTCCTCTATATTCCCCTTCTTTGACCGCGTGTTAGCAGCTACACCCTAAAAAGGAGGTTGATTAACTCCACAAAAGTCTTTTGTGTGCCAATTGACCAATGTGGTTTTCATTTGAGTTGCCTCTAGCAGAGTTTCGTGTTGTTGATTCCTTTCTTGACTTAGTCCTTGGGACACATCAATGGTCTATACCATCAAGTCCTAGTTCAGTGCATTGTTGAAACACATTGATTGATTGTGAGGTAGATTGCAGGAGTAACACCAGTCGTACTCTTATGCCATGTTGTTCTGTGTTGGAACCAAGGCTCTTGACGTTGAAGTAGCATTTGGATCATATGGTTGGAATGCCCTAGTGGCCTGAGGTTGTCCCTGGTTCTGGGTTTGATTTCCACCTTGATTTGGTGGTCTATTTTTTGGGTATGGGGGCCTAGCTTGATATTGATTTGGAGGTTGATATGGTCTAGAACTCTGAGATTGATGTCTCTTGATAGTCACTAACGCATTTCCTAGGTTCTGTAATTGTTTCATAACCTCCTGCAATTCTTTTGAAGTTCTTGAAGAAGTAGAAGCCTCACTTTTGCTTTGATTTCTAGGGGTTGGAATGTGATTCAATCCTGGTGTTTGACTAGTTGTAGGAGCTCCTAGTTCTGGATATAGAGGCATAAGTGGCCTAGGTGTGAGTTTACCAACTTGGATCAATCAATTTTCAGCTCTAATAGCAATGTTCTAGGATGCCAGTAAAGTTATACCTCACATGGATTGAATCATCATAGAAATATCAGAATTTAAAGCTTTAAGGAAGTATAGAAAAGCACCTTCATTTATTTCTCTCATGGCCAATAGAATCCTATCCAATGTCCGCTGGAATCTGAAGTTGAAGTCGGTTAACTACTTGTTAGGATCCCTCTTGATTTTTTTCGGTTGTTCCAATAAAGACAGATTATCCCCCTTTTCTCCAAATTGATTGCAGAGAGCCATTCATAAATGGTCCCAATTCTGGATGGATCCCGCAGTTAGATTTCTGAACCATTCCAGTGCTTTACCCTTGAATGAAGATGCCAATAATTTAACCGCAATGTCCATTTCAGTAACTTCATGGATTGCACAAACATTTGCAATGTCTTGGATGTGGTCAATCAGAGTTATTTGGTTCTCTCTAGTGAAATATGGGATGTTCTTCAATGCTGCAACTAAAACTGGATTTTGTGCATTGAGAGCAAGTGGGATGTTTCCAGTGAAGTTGACATAGGGGTTGGGTTGCGCCATCTTAATTGGTCGAAGAACTCTAGTTGATTGAATTAAAGGCCTTTTGGGCGAAGGTGTTGACAATGTTCTGGTTGGTGGAGATGGAAACCTTTGAACTCTTCTTCCTCTTCTTTCTCTATCTGGGGATAAATGTAGATAGATAAATAGCCCCTCTTCTCTAGTTCTTGACCTTGTTTGTATTATTCTCATGAACTTGATAAAATTGGGCTGTTGGAACCACTGGATTTGAGTGACGGAGTCACTAGATGTGTTGCTCCAAAGGCTACAAAGGCTGGAAGTTTACCAAGACACACCGAATCTTGATAAAACTGAAATATTGACCTCTGGTATCACTGGGCATGCCAAAACCGTTGATGCGTAATCATAGCACCCCAGAATGTCTGCAACGTGATGGGTCAAGACTCTCAGTGTGAATGCATAACATGGAGCTTCTCCAAAAGTGTGGGACTTTACAAATCGGGAGAGGTCTTCAGATGAAGGTCGGTTCCTATTCCTTTGTTCAGGTGCACACATTCATTATTGCAAAGGATCTACTCTAAAACCTACACCAGCTTTCCAAGGAGACAGGGATTAAGGAGATGCAAGAAATAAAACCTAAACTAACAAGGATGATGTAACAAAGGAATGTTGAACACCTGATTTGCAATAAACATAAACAATAAAAATACAATACAATCACCATGCACAAACAACTAGGACTGCAATGAGAGATCAGGAAGGAGACAATGAACACAAGAGAGGGTTGAAAATTATCCGTAGACATGCATTTTTGCTCCAAAACTTTGATACATTGCATTACAATTTGAATGAGAGGCTTAGAATCCACAAATCCACTTACAAACAAGAGAATCAGGGAAGGTGTAAAGAAAAAATGTCCAACCTTTAGAAAAATTGCCCCTCCTTACAATATATAGGAAGAATAAGAGATAAAGGAGGGAAAAATTCGAAATCCTACTCCAACCACCCCAGAAAATGCATTGAATTCACCTCACTAATGTGGTAGGTGAGAATCCTAACAGCTTCAAAAATGGCGGAGTGTATTTATTCCAGTCGTAGTTGAGATCATCTGAAGGTCAGAGTTCAGAATTCCACGCGGGCTCTCACAATATCTTAAAAGATATAAGCATTTAAAATTCTTGGCGGGCTTCATGATTCATCTTTGAATTGACCTTCTACCAAATATTTTCCAAACTTCTCATACTTTTCAATGGCCAGTGTAACTTTCTCGATCCCTAGACATGTGGAGAACCTGTTCTTGTTTTGGGACCTGCCTCTAATTTTACTTTTGAAGTTGCACCGATGAGGCATGTGGAGGCTTCCACTGACTCTTAGAATTTTCAACGGTCGGTGCAACTTTCGCGGGCCCTGGATACGTGGAGAGCCTACACTTGTTTGAGGACCTACCTCTATATTTTACTTTTGAAATTGTGCCAATGAGGCACGTGGAGGATTTCGCTGACTCTTAGACTTATCAATGGCCAGTGCAACTTTCTCGGGCCCTAGACATGTGGAGAGCTTGTGCTTGTTTTGGGACCTGCCTCCAGATTTTTCTTTTGAATTTGCGCTGATGAGGAACATGGAGGCTTCCGCTGACTCTTAGAATTTTCAATAGTCGGTGCAACTTTATCGGGCCCTAGACATATGGAGAGCCTGTGCTTGTTTGGGGATTTGCCTCCTGATTATACTTTTGAAGTTTCACCAAATGAGACACAGGGAGGCTTCCATTGATTCTTTTATAATTAGTCGATTCAGGCCTTGAGTGAACACTACCTTTCTCAATTTCCTCATGTTGAGCTCTGATCTCCTTTAACATTGTTTTTCCTCATTTTCCAACCTTTCTTCTCCATCATCGAGCCCACTCGTAACTTGATTTTTTATTTCAAATGTGAGCTCGCACGATTGAACCAACGTCTCCATTTCCTCCTGTTTAAGGTCGTGTTTGATCAATTTTTCCTATGGGGAAAAATTGGATAACACATATCATATCCCTTGGCTATATTTGGAAATTTAGGTATGGATTAATAGTAAAGGCCTATTAATAACATGTGTGGGGTCGTGGGTTTGATCCCCACTCTTCATGTTTCCTTTTAGATGGCCCTTGTACATTTTTGGTGGGGTTTAATTCCACATAGTTTGTATAAAAAAAATTATCTTTAAATAGTCTTTCCCCTAGGAGTTAAGTCATTATATAAGCCATGTTTTGCACTATTTATTGGTTTATGCTTGTTGAAATTTACATTGAAATCGGTGGTGGAAAATTTTGAACTCAGTCTATGCTAGAAGCTTTGAGTGAGATGTGTTGTACTCACCATGGGTTATGTGGAAAATGTGTTGGATAGAAAAAGAAGTAGTGGGGTTTAATTCCACATGATTTAGATTCAAAATTAAAATGATCTTTAAATATCCTTGTGCTTAAGAGCTAAGTCATCGTATGAGCCACATTTTGCACTATTTATTAGTTTATGCTCATTGAACTTGACATTAAAATTAGAGATGGAAAATGTGTAACTCAGGTTGTGCTAGAAGGTTTGAATGTGATGTGTTGAGCTCACCATGAGTTATGTGGAAAATGTGTTGGATAGACAAAGATGTCACGTGGCCTTTGCTATTAGTATTTAAACATGCATGGAGATGTATCCCACATGCACTTTGAAATGATATTCTAAATCATTTATATACAAACTCACCTACAATGTAGTGTCAATAAAATGCGGTAGCGTCACTCTCCTAATAAAGCATGGACACCACCTGTTGAAAGGCCCCCAACTAGAAAATAGTGTGGGACCCATACTCAAATGCCAAACACTAGAAGACAAAAACAAAACAATTTTTTTTTTTCAAATTAAAATCTACCACTTGTCATAATCCCACTCATCCACGTGTCAAGCCTTAATTCAGCCACATCATCACTGTGTAACCTGATTTATTATTTTTTCGTGTTGGAGCATAACTTCAATGGGCCATAACTTTTTTATACGAATTCCATTTGGCCTCATTCAAAATGCATTGGAAATTTCTTCATTAGATCTTTGTTATATTGGAAATCTCATCTTGATTGTAGACCATATTATTGACTCAATGTGAGAATCCTCATGGATAACTCCTCCCCATTGACAAGCTTTTGGACCACTAAAAGTTTATTTTTTGACAATAGGTGAGGGTCAAAATCAACCCTTCTTATTACTATCCACTTTTCTTATCTTGGATGCATGGATTTTATACCCATATAAAGTATTCCACATCACCCCTTCGTGAAGTCCTCACCCTTATGTTAATATTAATATCTTCCTACAACTCATCAACATATTCAGGAGTATAATCATCAACAAAAGTAACTTGAACTCTCTAATTCTAATCAGTGGTAATATGAGGATCATATAATTTCAAGGTTTCAAAATTGACAACATAATACATCTACATATATGGAAGTAATTCTAATAAAAAAGAATTGTTAGCAATCTTCTCCAAAATATTAAATGGGCCATACTTGATTAATTTAAGCTATTTACCTTCACTTGTAATACCTTCTTTACTAATGTGTAGCGAAATGTTATGGCCAACTTGGAAGAGATAATCAACCCAATCTTGGTCATGTTAGCCTTATGCTTGGGGTTTTCTCTTTTCCAAATTCACTTTAATAACTTGTTGAACCATTTGTATCGAGTGATCTTTTTTCCATTATTGAATCATCATGCCCATTCGCTAGCTAGTTTTTGTCCAAAAGTGACGTCTAAGGGGGTCTTAGGAAAATTAAAAAAAAGTCTCAAAATGATACTTCTATGTAGAAGAACATATGACATGGTTATAAGCATGTTGAACATAACATAAATATCCATCCCAAAGTTTAATATGTTTTCTATAATACCCTTAGAGAAAATTTACCACTATTCGGTCAACGAGCTCTATTTATTTGTCCATCTGTGGATAAAAAGTGATACTCTTATTCAATGTTGTGTCCATTGAATGTCCCATGACAAAAATAAAAATTTACCAATAAATCAATAATCTTGATTAGATACAATAGATTTAGGAAAATTAAAATAAACCCAAACATTGTTGAAGAATAAATACACAGTATCCTCTCCTGTTATCTACTTTTTACAGGGCACCAATATACACATTTTCTAAATCTATCCATAATCACGTATATAAAGTTGTCTTCTCTTTTTGACATAGGCCAACATCCAAAACATTTCATAGAAACACTTTCCCATGGTTGGGTTGGTATGGGAAGGGGGGAGTACAAGCCAAACTTCATATTACTAGGCTTTCTTATGGCATAAAGAATACAATATTTTACATACTTAGATACAATTTCATATATATGATTCTAATAACAGTATCTTTGTAACTGTGCAATTATTTTTCCAATACTAAAATGACAAGAAACAAGAGAATTATTGCTTCCATAATTTAATTCATTCATTTATCTTGTGGAATACATAGTTTACAAAGATGATAAAGTAATCCATTATGTAAATGATAGTATAATTATTCCAATTGTTTACCATGAATTAGATCTTCATAAACATCCTTATAATCAACATCTCTAGCATATTGTTCCTTATAAGTTTCATGCATGAAAGGACTATGTTGCAAAATAATAGATGCAATAATATGAGGAGTTGAAATCATATGAACAACCTTATTTTGTGTACCTTTTTTGTATTTGATCACAATATTGAATTGTTTCAAAAACCCCATCCAACAAAAGTTCATAATCTATTGTAGTTTTTACTCTATCTAGAGATATTGCCAATCCTAGTGATCCATGTGGATTATAGTCTCTATTCCCAACAAATAACGTGTTCATAGTTTCACACTTTATACTAAAACATACAACTCTTTATCATAAGTAGGATATTTCCTTATTGCACTTGTGAAGGTCTTTGAATAGTAACACATAAGTTTTCTCTTTTGTATTAAGATGGCACCAATGACATAATCACTTGCATCGGTTTCAATATCAAATGATTGTTGTGAATCAGGTACTTCTAACATTGTTTAAGATATGGTTTAGTTTAAGTCCCAAATTCTTAACAATTTTTGTAGAAATGAGATTAGTTTTTCATCCAATGTCAAAAAGAATATAAATTTTAGTATGTTTAGAAATCATTCTTATGTGGAAGAGATAATTTCTTTTCTTTTCATTCATAGATTTTGAATTAGAATAAGTATGACAATTATATATATAGGAGGGAAAATATTAATATTGCAAACCCATAGTGATGATATTGGTCTCATCATTTGAATCAGATCCTAGATATTATTGTATTATCGTAATAGTATTATTGTTGTCTTTCTTGTTTTCAAATCTATTTGGCTTGAGTTCCAGCTATATCTTTGAAGACTTATCTTTTACAAGTACTTCTTTCTTGCAATGTGAACAAATAGGTTTCTCGTATTCTTTCTTAATCATGGAAGTGATTTATTCTTTACTCTTTCCTTTACCTTAAATTTTAGTATATTTTCCTATTTTCTTTATGAATATTTCCTTTGGAATATTACTCCTTGTTTCAATGTGGGTATCTTTGACACAAACTTCATCAAGGTTAGTGGGATTAAACATGAGTAACGTATGCCTTGAATAATTGTGTAACCCACCAATATATTCTAAAAGAGTCTTTTGAGTATAAAGGGGAATTCCCAAAACTAAATCTCTTTTTCTAAACTCTTGAGTGTAAAAGCATGTACACTTTGAACCTTACTTTTCCTTAGTTTTTTCCAATTCCTAGTATCTTGTTACGGATAACTAAACGGAGAAAAATTCTTTTTCAAAGAGGAAAAAAATCATTCCAAGAAGAAATAACTTTATCATGTATCAAAAGATCTTTTTCTGTCTTACTTTCCCACCAAATTAGTGTTGTACCACCCAACCAAATAGTAGCTACTTATATTATTTCTTCCTCATCCAAAATTTTCCGAACCCTACAATATACTTCAATTTAATTGATCCAATGATCCAATTTCCATGCACTAATCTATCCATTATAAATTAATAAATAAAATTTAACATCAATTAGCTTTAAAATGAAAATGCATCGGACAATTGTTTTCTTTATCATCAATGGAAAATCTAGAAGGTTTGAGAGGATATGAAGGTGTTTTAGGAGGTTCTTATCATTTACCCTTACCATTTATTTCCTCCTATGATTTACCTTAAATTCTTTTCCTTTTTTCTCAATGTAACTATTACACCAGACTCTTCATCTATATAAAATATTGACAGAGCGCCATTTCTAAGTTTGATTCTTCCCTAGGAGATTCCATGCCTGAACTTTGACTTATACATTTTGAACCAATCTCAGGATTATACACTTTGAAATATCCTTATTAATGTTTAGACTTAGACCTGGTTAGAATTCAAAATGGAAACTTTCAAATCCAATAATAGTGTTATCCCAAATCAAATCCTTTAATAGAAAAATTGATCTTAAATATGAATTATGTGCTTATTATAACATAATATTATGAATTATGTGCTTATTATAAATTTGTACTTATTATAACATTCTCTAGCTTGTGGTATAGTGGCTAGGCCATGATAGTTTTACTCAGGTATAAGGGTTTTGAATCCCCCCAAGGATCACCTACCTTCTGGTTTCCAAAGCCTGAATATCATAGATAAATACCATATATGTTGGCTATATTTGAAAATTTAGGAGCCAACTATTTTGGCGAAAAAATCACATGGCACTCATGATGGGCATGCATTATACATGCGCAGATGGGACCCACATCAACCCAACAGTTAGAATTATTTTTAGTTTTGTGAGTGTGTATAAAACACAAAAAAATTGTGATTTGAACCCAAAAACTCTCAAATATTAGGGCGTAATCCTACCAATCCACCTAGCAGCTAGCACATGCATCCACTTGATCTCATTTGTATTTATGTTAATGATTCCTGAAATGTGTCTATACCACAACTGGTGGGACCAACACATGCATGTATGGATGGGTGCATGGATGTGGGAATATAGCACATGCACTATTCTGTCGCCATAATAGCCACGGGTGAAAAGTTAGGCGTGGCCTAACATAAATGTTTGATTAATAACACACATGGGGTTGTGGGTTTGATCCCCAATATCCATGTTTCCTTTCAAAATATATTTAGCACATTTTAGGTGTGGTTTAATCGCACGTCGTTTTTATGGGGAAAATAATTTCTATTTAAAGAACACTTTACCCATGATCTAAGTCATGATATAACCCACACCTTTTACTATTTATTTGTCTATACTCATTGAACTTCGTATTTAAATCGATAAAGGAAAATGTTGAAATTGGTTGGCACTATAAGCTTTTAATGATATGTATTGAGCTTGTTTTAGGTTATGTGGCAAATGTGTTGGATAGATAGAGATGCCATGTGGTCGGAATGGAGATATATCCAACATGTACCATGAAATGGTATGATAAGTGATTTATATACAGATTCACCTCCAATATAGTGTAAAGAAATTGTGGAAGGGTCCCCCTTGTTATAAAAAGCGTACCCCACTTGTTGATGGGTCCCCTTTAGAGACCAAAAAATAAATAATACTTTTGTTGAATTATACTCTACCACTTGTCAACATCTCATTGGTCCACATGTCAAACCCTGATTTGGCCACATCATCACTACGTAATCTAATTTATTATTTTTTTGTATTAGAGAAAACCTTCATCAAGACATAAATTTTACATACAAATTATTTTTGAACTCATTCAAAATATGTTTTAAATGTCTCAACAAGATCTTCATTGTATGGGAAATTTCATTTAAAAAAAAAACATATAATTGATTCAGTGTTAGGATCCTCTTGGATCAATGACCATACCCATTGTAGTGACATCTCTATTGGTGTAAGGAACATAATAAACTATTACCATGATAACAAAACCGTGGAAGGCACCACATGTCATCTCAGCGCAACTCTAAAAGGTATGACAAAATAAGGGTCCTTAAATAAGCGCAGGATCGCCACGTGGTCAAAGCACGAAAAGGAAGAATCAGCTGTTGAAAATTCCAAACATGGCAAGAGCCAGAAGAAGCCTCCACGTGTCTCATCGGCGCAACTTCAAAGGTAAAATCCAAAGCAGGGTCCCCAAATGAGCGCAGGCTCTCCATGTGTCTAGGGCCTAAGAAAGCAAAAATTGGTTGTTGAAATGTTGAAGCAAAGCAGTAGAGCTAGCGGAAGCCTCCACGTGTCTCATCGGCGCAACTTCAAAGGTAAAATCCAAAGGCTAGTCCCAAATGTGCGCTGGCCCTCCACGTGTCTAGGGTCAGACATAGTATCTTCGCCAAACAGAAGGGACTTAGGTAGAACACAAAGGAAGTAGAGAAAGCTCACAGATGGTGCCAAGTGTCGGCACGTTGCATTCCCAGGACCCTAAAAGGTAGAAAAATCTAAGAATGTGTGGGGATTCCATGTGAATCTTGCATGGATAGACTCCAAACCCAAAGCAGTTTGGGGATGATCATAACTTTCGATTGGAAGCTTGGATTTGAGCAAGAGAGGACTTTTTGGAAAGCTCTCGATGTCTGCTACACACCTACCACCATAATTAAAAATACAGTCTGCCATTTTTGAGGCTATTAGGATCTCGCCTACAACATTAATGAAGTATGGGTTTCCTTTCTTATCCATCAAGGAACTACACATGGAGGGATGGGTTTTGTAGTGAAACCCATCATTGTTATAGGTGAGTTCAATGCATTTTTGGGGTTGTTGGAGTAGGTGAGTTCAATGCAATTTCTTGGGTGGTTGGAGTAGGTTTTCAAAATTCTTCTCATCTCCTTCTCTCTCATTCTTCCTATATATTGTAAGGATGGGGATTTTTCTAAGAAGTTGGTCATTTTTTCTCTTTCTTCTCTAGGGTTGAATGTGGAGTTTAAGCCTCCTCTCATTGCTTTGTAATGGAATTTTCTTGCCTCTTGCCCACTAATGATGTACTGTGTGAACTCATGGAGCAATAAAATATGTTTTGTGATACATTTTGTCCATCCTTTGCTTATTTTGTTGTCTCTTTTTGCCTCTCACCATTTTCAGGTATACTATGCATATCTCTTATATCTATTGCAGGTTTTAGGAGCTGTGTTTAATGGGTTGAAGTGGTGTTATATGTGAAATTTATCATTGGTCTGTGATGCATCTTGTCCATCCTCTCCATGACTCACCTCTCTCCACTTTAGGCAGTTAAGATTGTGATCAACAACCCCCTTTTCTTGGTGCTATCACCTCTATAGTGTAGGATTTATTTATTTTTGTGCTTTCTCTCCCTCCCTGTCTCCTTGGAATTGTTAGATTAGGAGTAGATAGTCGCATTTCCTTCTTTATACGTAGTTTAGCATTAAGATTAGGAAGAAGAAGTCAACTTTCTTCGGAGGACCATCTCAAGCCTGCAAGTCCCATAGCTTGAGAGATGGTCCAATATTGTGCAGATTACACCGGATGCCCCATCCAAAATTAGTACATTTAGGGGATGTTGTAATTTTGCATCAACAGTTTTAGCACTCCTGGTGGGATAGGTTTGAAGCACCTTGCCACTTAACTTCGTCAAGTTTGATGTGCTCTTGGTGAAGATTTCAGTCTTTAGAGGCACAAGTAAAGAACATCTGGTGAATCCATTTGATCAATAACCCATTCTTTGAGTTGCAGACTTTCTTTCCATCCATTTCCACCCATTCTTCTTTCCACATCTTCCATTTTTCTGTCATTCATGAATTTGTGCAGTCATGAATTCATTCCCATCTTGGAATTCACACATACAGCAGTGCAATCAACATCTAACAAGTTTCATGACTCCTCCAGATCATCATTACGATCAGATTCAAAACCATTATGCTTACCTGTATGAGTAGTGTCAAAGCCATGTTGGCTATGGAGCTTATCAAGAGCAAGGGTACGCATATGATGATAACAGATATACGGAGAATGCTGATTTTATAGAGAAGATTCAAATAATGGAGGCTAATATGGTTCAATCTAGGGCTGTAGCACAAATGAGAGCTTTAAGAATTGGTTGCAGGGCACCTTATCGATGGGAAGGACCTTTTCTAAGAAATTACAGCCCGTAAGAGAAGCTTGACTTCATTGTTGAATCGCTACCTCAACTTACACAGTGGACTGAGGAAATAGAGGCCTACGATATTGGTACTAGAAAACCTTGTCAATGCGTAAGTCCACCACCTCATAGCTTTTCTTTTCCTCTTTCTCAATCAGTATCATCACAATAATGTTATGAGTCTAGTTTCTCACTTGCTTCCCCTAGTGTTGAATTCACTTCTCCATCTTCTAGTCTCCCATCCCATCTTAATTGTTCTACCCTTTTCCCTTCTAGATCCAAGCCCCTCTAAAAGAGATAAAAGCAATACCTTCCCCACCCACCACTCCTCCTACTTCCCTGAGCCCATGTCGGGAAGAAACTCAAGAATCTAGTCAAGGGGATTAGAAAGAAGAAGAGCCAAGAAAAGAAGTAATGATTAGAAGCTTGGTGAGCTTGGATTTTAGATTTGAGATTAATAAAATACCCTTGATGGTCAAGCCCCCGGAGGAGGCTGAGGTCAAGTCAAAATTGGTGGAGGCTTCAGTTACAACACAAGCGAGGGAAGAAGTAGGTACTCCAAATCCAAAAGAGGAGTGTATTTTGGCTGTGGAGGAGAAACATATAATTTCAGAGGCTTTAAACAAAGAGAAAGCCATAGAAGAACCTTTTTTTCTTCCTCCCACTTCATCCCCTTCAAGATCTAATTTTGAAGAAGAGTTTGAGATTTCAAACTTCATGTTTGAGGTTTCAAACTTCATGTTTGAGGATGAGGGGAACCATGGTGAGAACTTTGCAGATCAGGAGGACACCATGGAGGAGGTCGAGCACACGCAGTAGGAAAACAAGGAGGAAGATTATCTCTTTGACTTGGAGGATTTCTTTGATGGAGAGGATCTCATGGAGATCACATCATTTTCTCCTCAATCATCTGCCTTCCAAGCACATGATTCCTCTACCATGGAGGAGAGCATTAAAGGACAATATCCTACACTTCATAACCACCCTCTGGAACCAAGGTTGGAGGATCATAATCTTCCATGTTCTTCTCAGAAGGAGGAAGGAAAAGAGCACGAGGATCCCATCTATCCCACACAATTCACCCAAGAAGGTCCATAAGAAGACTCCACTCTTGGAGTTGAATTTCAGAACAATGGGCACATCCATCAGATCAGACCATGCCCAATCGGGTACTTGGCTTTATTGGAGCCATGAGAGAAGTCAAAACCAGTCATGCCCACTTTAGGGCATGAGGATGAGTTTTAGAGTACCAAGGATCAGCTACAATACCTCTTCAATCTAAATGCATAGCAACTAAAAGAGGTATTTGTTTTATTTCTAGTTGATACCTTGATGATTTGGGTGGAGGATTGGTTTGTTGTCAATTTTTCACTCACTATAACAGCCATGATTAGCACCAAATCGTATACATGGCTTCCTATTTTGAGAAAGGGTAGCTACTTCTCCCTACCAATTACAGGATTTGTTTGAGTCCCCTTTGTTTCTGATTAGTGTAGAGTAGGTAGGTTTGCTTTCAGTAGAATAAGTTCTCATGCACACTCTGTAGGTTCCACTTGGGGCATGTATGATCTTTCTCTTTTGTACATAGATTTTGTTCGTATTGCTACAGTCAATGCAGTGCATCATACCCTTCAGTTATCATAGAAAGAACCTCATATTTGCATGTGACAGTTGCTAATTTCAAAACAAGGTAAATGTAGAGCAACTAAAATCAAGTTTCGAGACAGTCCATTTCCAGAACAGGTGAAGTCTTAGGTCATGACAATTTTCTACTCTCAGAAATCTCATCTTCAAGATTTTCTTATGAAAATTGAGAGTATGGACAGTGGGGTAGGTTCAAGATCACCAACTGCAAGCATTCGGGTTTAGGATTCAGGAACCGGATCAGTACCATGATATCGTTCATGACTCTATGCCAAATGGATACTTTAAGGCAACTGATCTTTTCACCTAGCAAGTAGGTGATCCCATGAGTCACCAAATTATTATCCAATTTTGCCCCTTACAAAAAAATTGATCAAAACACTACCTTGCACAGGAGAAAAATGGAGAGGCTGGTTCAGTCATACGAGCTCACATTTGATCCCGAAAAATCAAGTGGCAGGCAGGCTTGAAAATGGAGAAACAGGGTCGGAAGATGAATGGCCAATGGAAATTTTAAAGAAGATCGATCTGAGAGCGAGTCGACACAAATGTAAGTGTCGTGCTACTAGACGAAGCGGTCGGTGGAATACCTCAGGACAAGGAGATCCTGAAATTGCAGAGGTTTGGTTCGATCAAGCTCCCCAAATGAGTGCAGGCTCGCCATGTGGTCAGAGCACAAAAAGGTAGATTCATGCATTGAAAATTCCAACGATGGGAAGAGCCAGCAGAAACCTCCACATGTCTCATCGGCGCAACTTCAAAGGTAAAATCCAAAGTGAGGTCCCCAAACGAGTGCAAGCTCTCCATGTGTTTAGGGCCCGAGAAAGGCAGAACCGGTTGTTGAAAAGTCGAAGCAAAGCAACAGAGCCAGTAGAAGCCTCTGCGTGCCTCATTAGTGCAACTTCAAAGGTAAAATCCAAAGGAAGGTCCCAAACGTGCACTAGCATTACACGTGTCTAGGGTCAGACATAGTATCTATTAGTGCGAAATCACAACACCCCCAAATGAGTTATGGATCTGATTTTCTAAGGTAGGGTCATTTGGTGTGATCTATATAACATTGGATCATTCTCCAAGCTATGGAACTTGTAAATGAGAATGACCCTCCAGAGAAGGTTGGTTCCTCTTCCTAATCCTAGCACTAAACTACTTCTAAGGAAGAAAATGTGACTATCTACTCCTAATCTAACAATTCCAAGGGACCAAGGAGAGAGAGAGAGAGAGAGAGAGAGAGGAGAGAGAGAGAGAGAGAGAGAGAGAGAGAGCATGAAAATAAAGAAATCCTACACTACAGAGGTGATAGCATCGAGAAAAGGGAACTACTGATCACAAACCAAACTTCCTGAAATGGAGAGAGGCAAGCAATGAAGAGGATGGACAGATTCATCATAGACCAAGGATAAAGTTTGCACTAAACACCATTTCAAACCCCTTAAACATAGCTCCCAAATCCTGCAATGGACATCAGATATATGCACAATATACCCTACAATGGTGAGAGACGAGAAGAGACAACAAAATTAGAAAAGGATGGAAAAAACATGTCATGAAAATAGATTTTATTGCTCCAAGAGTTCACACAGTACACCATTAATAAGAAAGAGGCAAGAAAATGCCATTACAAAGCCAAGGGAGGAGGCTTAAACTCCACATTCAACCCTAGAGAAGAGAGAGAGAGGGGGGTAGGGAAGAAGAATGAACAACAACCTTTTACTATGAATCCTACCCTCATCTATATAGATTCAATCAAAGAGAAGAAAGAGAGAATCAAATTAGATTTTTTAATGCTATTAATGCTTCTATTACAATCTTCCCACAATATGTCACTTTTGGCTCCCCAGCAGGTCGAATCGAATCGGATCTGGTAGTTGAAGAGATTGGATTCTAAGTTAATGGCCTGAAGACTTTTCCTCCATTTTCTTCACCTAACCTCCTCAAAATTAAAGTTTCATACCCCATGGCATGGGTGAGGCCGAGATCTTTCCAACGGCATCAGATTTGCAATATTTCGAGCCTTGAGTCGAAAGATATGCCCCTTTGAATTTTTTATCGGGTCTGTACAGGAGGGTGGGAAAACAACTTGAAAAATGGGTCCTCTTTTGATATGGGACACGTGATAGAAAAATTAGAGAAAAAATCAGGTTTGCAAGTCCGTAATTTACCTTTTCCCCCTTTTCACGAAATGCAAAACTCAGAAAACCCCCGTGGCCCTGAAGCTCCACCTTTTGACTTTGTTTAACCATTTTCCCCTCTTGATATAACATGTGGAGGCACCGCACATGTTTGGGTATCTCTCTTTGGATTCATTTTTGGAGGAACGCCTTTAGGACACGTGGCTTCCTCCGCTTGCTTCTCCATACTTAGTCAGTTTTAGACTCTTTCCCGAACTATTTTTGAGCCCGAAAACTTTGGATCCTTACCGTTTTTCCATTTCATGTTTATGGTTTCTCTGTGACACCGTTCCTTCATTTTTGAGCCCACCTATAACCTGTTTGATGAAT
The DNA here is from genome assembly GCA_019776745.2 of Taxus chinensis. Classification (NCBI taxonomy): domain Eukaryota; kingdom Viridiplantae; phylum Streptophyta; class Pinopsida; order Cupressales; family Taxaceae; genus Taxus; species Taxus chinensis. Next base: position 747,320,255 of record CM034154.1, read on the forward strand.
TTAAGGCACGGGTTTTCTTGATAGAGCTATTTCTTCTCTTTCTTACTGCACAGGGTCATTTAAACTTTTGCATGCCCCACAATTCCATTTTAGAGTCCCTTTGCAACAAGTTTGCAGGATTTAAATGTGTTTTATCTGATTCTTTCCATGTGGGGTCTTGGCTGATATAATATTTTTCCCGAGGGGTGAAATGTGGGGTCTTGGTGACTCACGGGGACATCTGCCTGCTAGATGAAGAGACCAGTGGCCTTTAAGCATCCATTGGGTATGGATTCTATCTGATAAACATGAAACTGATCTGAACTTAGAAGACTTAATCCCTGAGACACTGCGAGCATGACTACAAGTCTTTTCTATGTTTCATTTGTCCCTAAGCCTGCCCACGTGTCTGCACTCTCAATTTTCATAAGAGAACCTTGGAAATGGATTTTTGGAGAGTAGAAAATTATTTTGACTCGGGGCTTCAATTTGTCCCTCAAATGGACTATTTTGGAAACAACTTTAGCTACTTCTACATTTGTTTCTTATTTCAATTTACAACTGTCACAGGTAAAAATTAGCCTTCTCACCTTGAATAGGTAAGATCTTGGCCTCATGCCCTTCTAAAACAATACAAACAAAACTTATATACAAAGACCAAATCATACATGCCTCAAATGAGACATGTAGAGTGTGCATAAACACTTCTTTTGCTGAAAGAAAACCTACCTACACTACTCTAACCAAGAGCAAAGGGAGCTCAAATAAATCTGCAAATGGCAGGGAGAAATAGCTTCCCTTCCTCATAAATGGCAGCCATGCAACTGATTTGAAACTGAACATGGCTGGTTGGATGAGTGAAAAAATGACAATAATTGGTCCTCAACCCAAATCATCAAGGTATAAGCATTAATGGAAAATACCTCCTCAAGTTGACTTGCATCTGATTTCTAGAGGTGTTGATGATGACCCTTGGTACTTTGATGCTCATCCTCATGCACTGGAGTAGGCGTGACTGGTTTTGGCTTCTCCCTTAGCTCTAATGAAGCCAAGTATCTGATTGGACAAGGTATGGTCCTTTGAATCTACTCATGGTTCTGAACTCTAACTCCAAGAATGGAGTTTTCTTGTAGACCTTCTTGGATGAGAGGTGTGACTGAGATGATGACATCCTCCTGCCTTTTATCTTCCTTCTCTTGTGAAGAACATGGGAGAGTCATGTCTTCCGATATTGGTTCCAGAGGGCTGTTATGAAGTGTAGGATGTTATTCTTCAATGTTTTCCTCCATGGTAGTAGGCTCATGTGCTTGAGATGTGAGAGATGGAGGAAAAAATGATGTTATCTCCTCAGGCTCCTCTTCATCAAATCAATCTTCCAATTCTGATTGGCAATCTACCTCTTTGTTGTCCTATTACATGTGCTCTACCTCCTCCATAGTGCCTTCCTGATATGCAACTTGATCACCATGGCTCCCTTCACTCTCAAACATGAAGTTTGAAAGATCAAACTCTTCTTCAACATTAGAGCTTGAAGGGGAAGAAGTGGGAGGAAGAACTGAAGGTTCTTCTGTAGCTTGATCCACACTTGGGGCCTCTAAAACTGTATGGTCCTCCTCCTCTGCTGTAAATTCAAACTTAGCCACCATTGGCTCTTCAACCTTGACCTCCTCTATTGGCTTGACCATGAAGGGGATCTTTGTAAACCCAAATTTAGTAGCCCAACTCATCAGATTTTTTGTTATTTATTTTCTGTTGGGCTCCTCTTCTTTCTGTCCTTGACTGGATTCTTGAGTATCTTCCCAATATGGACTAGGGAAAGTAAGAGGAGTGACAGGTTGGGGTTCAACCAACCTTGCAATTGTTTGTGGTGACAGGGAGGTGGAAATTATTATTTTTTTAGAGGGGATGACTGTTTGGAAGGGAAAAGGACAGAAGAACTGAGATGAGGTGGAAGACTAGGAGATGGAGAAATGAAATCAATTCTTGGGGCAGCAAGTGAGGGGCTTGACTCTTTCCTCTGCTGAAATGATAAAGCTTGAGGGAGAGAAAATGAAAGGCAGGGAGTTGGTGATTGACTTACCCATTGACAAGGTTATCCCACACTTTTCTCATAAGCCCCAATGTCCTCAATCCACTATGTAAGCTGAGGAAACACTTAAACCATGAATTTAAACTTCTCTTGAGGGCTATAATGTCTTGGAAAAGGGCCTTCCCATGGACAAGGTGCCTTGTAACCAATTCTGAAATATTTCATTTGAGTTGTTAGCCCTTGATTGCACCATGCTAGCCTCCATCTTTTGGATATTTTCCAGTAAACCAGCATTCTCTACATAACTATTGCCATTATATGCGTCCCCTTGTTCTTGATAAGCTCCATGGCCAAACTGATTTTGACTCTGCTCATATGGGTAAGCATAATGGTTTTGGATCTGATTATAATGCTTATTCAGAGGAGTTTGAAAATGCGTTGGAGGTGGAATGTACTGCAGCTACTATAGATGTGAATTCCATGGTGGGAATGAAGTCATGATTGCACAACTTCATGGGATTGAAGAAGATGAAGGAGATGGAAGAAATTATGGGTGGAAATGGATGGGAAGAAGGTCTGTAACTCAAAGGATGGGTTGTTGACTAGATGGAGTCACCAGATGTGCTTGAAATTACCTCCAAAGGCCAAAACCTTCACCAAGAGCACATCGAACCTGATGAAGTGAAGTGGTAAGGTGCTTCAGACCTCTCCCACCGGGTGTGCAAAAACTGTTAATGCGAAATCACAGCACCCCCAAATGAGTGGTCAGATCTTCTTTTCTAAGGCAGGGTCATTTGGTGTGATTTGCATAACATTTGATCATTCCCCAAGCTGTGGGACTTACAAATGGGAATGATCCTCCAGAGAAGGCTGGTTCCTCTTCCTAATCCTAGCACTAAACTACTTCTAAGGAAGGAAATACGACTATCTACTCCTAATCTAACAATTCCAAGGGACTAAGGAGAGAGAGAGAGAGCATAAAAATAAAGAAATCATACACTACAGAGGTGATAGCATCGATAAAAGGGAACTACTGATCAAAAACCCAACTTCCTGAAATGGAGAGAGGCGGGAAATGAAGAGGATGAACAGATGCATCACAAACCAAGGATAAAGTTCACACAGAACACCATTTCAAACCCCTTAAACATAGCTCCTAAAACCTGTAATGGACATCAGAGATATGCATAGTATTCCTTGCAATGGTGAAAGGAAAGAAGAGACAACAAAATGAGCAAAGGATGGACAAAACACATAATGAAAATAGATTTTATTGCTTTGGGAGTTCACACAGTGCACCATTAGTGGGCAAGAGGCAAGAAAATGCCATTACAAAGCCAAGGGAGGAGGCTTAAACTCCACATTTGACCCTGGAGAAGAAAGAGAGAGGGGGGCAGGGAATAAGAATGAACAACCTTTTATAATGACTCCTACCCTCGTCTATATAGATTCGAATCAAAGAAAAGAGAGAGAGAGAGAGAGAGAGAGAGAGAGAGAGAGAGAGAGAGAGAGAGAAATGAAAGTTGAAGATCAACCACTGTTATTAATGATTTTGCTAAAATCTTTCCCATAATATGTTGCTTCTGGCTCCCCAGCAGGTTGAATCGAATCAGATCTGGTAGTTGAAGAGATTGGATTATGAGTTAATGGCCTAAAGACAATTCCTCCATTTTCTTCACCTAATCTCCTCTAAATTAAATTTTTAGACCCCATGGCATGGGTGAGGCCGAGATCTTTCCAACGACATCAGATTTGCAATATTTCGAGCCCTGAGTCGAAAGATATGCCCCTTCGAAGTTTGTATCGGGTCCGTATAGGAGGGCGGGAAAACAACTTGAAAAATGGGTCCCCTTTTGATATGGGACACATGGCAGCCAAATTAGAGAACAAACCGGGTTTGCAGGTCTATAATTTACCTTTTCCCCTTTTCATGAAACATAAAACTTAGAAAACCCGTGCGACCCTGAAGCTCCACCTTTTGACTATGTTTGACCATTTTCCCCTCTTGATATAACACATGGAGGCACCACACTTGTTTGGGTCTCTCTCTTTGGATTCCTCTTTGGAGGAGCGGCGTTAGGACACGTGGCTTCCTCCGCTTGCTTCTCCATACGTAGTAAATTTTAGACTCTTTCCCAAACTATTTTTGAGCTAAAAAACTTTGGATTCTTGTCACTTTTTCCATTTCCTATTTTCTGGTTTCTCTGCGACACTACTCCTTCATTTCCGAGCCCATCTATAACATATTTGATGAATTTAAGGCACAGGTTCGCTTGATAGAGCTGTTTCTTCTCTTTCTTATTGCATAGGGTCGTTTAAAATTTTGCAGGCCCCGCAATTCCATTATAGAGTCCATCTGCAACCAATTTGCAGGATTTAAACGTGTTTTCTTTTATTCTTTCCATGTCGGGTCTTGGTTGATCCAATATTTTTCCCGAGGGGCGAAATATGGATAACAGTATCTTCGCCAAATAGAAGGGACTTAGGCAGAACACAAAGGAAGTAGAGAAGGCTCGTGGATGGTGCCAAGTGTTGGCACGTCACATTCCGAGGACCCTAAAAGGTAGCAAAATATAAGAATGCGCAGGACTTCCATGTGAATCTTGCAAGGATAGACTCTAAACCCAAAGTAGGTTTGCGGATGATCATAACTTTCAACTGGAAGCTCTTGAAGTCTACTACTCACCTACTACCATAATGAAAAATACAGTCTGCCATTTCTGAGGCTATTAAGCTCTCAACTACCACATTAATGAAGTATGGGCTTCCTTTCTTGTCCAACAAGGAACGAAACATGGAGGCATGGGTTTCGCATTGTAACCCATCATTGTTGTAGGTGAGTTCAATGCATTTTTTGGGGTGTTTTGAGTAAGTGAGTTCAATGCACTTTCATGGGTGGTTAGAGTAGGCTTTTGAAATTATTCTCATCTCCTTCTCTCTCATTCTTCCTATATATTGCAATGAGGGGGATGTTTCTAAGAAGTTGGTAATTGTTTCTCTCCTGCCCCCTCCCTCTTTCTTCTCTAGGGTCGAATGTGGAGTTTAAACCTCTCCTCATTACTTTGTAATGGAGTTTTCTTGCCTCTTGCCCACTAATGATGTACTGTGTGAAATCATGGAGCAATAAATTTTTTTTTGTGATGTATTTTGTCCATCCTTTTCTTATTTTATTGTCTCTTCTTGCCTCTCACCATTGCAGGGTATACTGTGCATATCTCTGATGTCTATTGCAGGTTTTGGGAGCTGTGTTTAATGGGTTGAAGTGGTGTTCTGTGTGGAATTTATATTTGGTCTGTGATGCATCAAAACCATCCTCTCCATTGCTCACCTCTCTCTACTTCAGGAAGTTGAGATTGTGACTACAACCCCCTTTTCTTGGTGTTATCACATCTGTAGCGTAGGATTTCTTTATTTTCATGCTCTCTCCCTCTCTCCTTGGCATTGTTAGATTAGGAGTAGATAGTCGCATTTCCTTCTTTAGAAGTAGTTTAACATTAATATTAGGAAGAAGAAGACGAATTTCTCCGGAGGACCATATCAAAGCCCGCAAGTCCCACAGCTTGAGATATGGTCCAATGTTGTGCACATTACACCAGATGCCCCATCCAAAATAAGGTCATTCGAGGGGTGTTGTAATTTCACATCAACAATATCCTACTATGATTCTGAAATAAAGAGAGGGGATAATCAAGATGTGGATGAATACAAGGGGCATAATAACAATAAGATAGTACTATAAACAAAAGCAAACACACATCTACTTTATCCTATAAAAATGAATGACCAACAATAAAAAATACACACATATTAAATAAGAGACTATTTGGAGGGTTAGATATATTTACTTGCACCATGTTTGACTTATGATACATAATCCACCCTAGAGAGAAAAACACAAAAATATAATCACTATGGGTGTAGAAGGGGAAAGAAAAACAAAAAGAGATCCAATCCTAACTCACTATGCTGACCAAAATGTGAAAGAGGTAAGCTCCAAGACTTTAAAATCAGCTCTAAAATGTGTGATATAGCACAAGTAAGGTCAAATGATGCGTAAATTATATGTATGTAATTCTTTCCAAAGTGGTCATTCTCTCAAGAGAAAGGTCAAGTATATACCTGACACGATTGCTCATGGGCGATAGTATCATCTACAACCAAACCAAAATAGGGGTTATCGCTCATGGGTAATATCCTTAGCCTTGGGGGAGACCCTAAGGTCAAAGGTTGAAAAACATGGTCAATGGAGGCCAAAAAGCAAATTGATGAAGGCCGAGAGTGACTGAAACCTAGGATAATAGTATGCAATAAGAAGAAGCATGTAAACATATGGGAATAGTTACACATAATGGGTTCAATTAGTGAGGAAAAGGAAGAAACAAGAAGAGTTTGGGGTGTTTATGACTAGTAACGACATCTCTCAAATGTTGTGGTTGAGCCCACACGAGAAAACTTGATCATGCCCTAATCCCAATATGCCCCTTAACTCACCCGTTTAGGAGGAAAATGCATTTGCAGTCCCTACACAAAAGGAAATGATTAGCAAGCATCTAAATTGTGGTGTCAGAGGTTGGTTATTAACCAAAATTAAATTATTTTATCATATCAAAGAATTAGGAAATTTAAACCATATCCAAGCGATTTATCTTTCTAACAAAGAAGTTCAGACACCTCTCGCAATGTTTTCCAAATGTTGTTTTCAAAAGGAGAACCTTTTAATTTGAATTACTTAACAATTAGTAATTTATCAAAAATAATAGAAGCTACTTTTCAATAAACATAAAAGAGAAAAAAACAAAACACATTCTCAACAATGAAAAACAAACATATAATATGGTTGGATCTTGTTGGATTTTCCTTGGTCATAGACTCGTAATCAGGTATCAAATTTCAAATCAACATCATCTGTCGATTCAAACTTTTATGAAAATTAATTTTTCTAAATTGCAATTTTTATATAGAAATTTCAATCAAAGTCATTTCTTCCTTCACACATTAAGTAATTATTTATTTTTATCCTCAACCCCTCTCTTCCTCTTTCATTGTTTCGGATCCTCTAATTTCACATCCTCTATGAATCCCCTTCGGCATTTCCATCACACATTTCACATGTGATTGCTAGTTTTAAATTTAATTATGTAATAATTTCTTGAAATATAATTACGTAATTATTTTGAGTCAATCTACATTGATCCATATTTATTATATTTAGGTGATGCTCGTAGAGATAAAGTGGAGAATTTTTGGAAAATCACCCATTCTAGTACAGATACTCCTATCTCCCATGTAGGTTCGCAGTGGTGGTAGTCAAAAATGAACCCACGACCTACCTAGGCACCTACCACTACAACAAAGCCATTTTTAGAGGAGAACTTGGAAAAAAATAATTTTATCTTAGAATGCAAACATACGTGATAGTTAGAGTGATCGTTCTAATACTATCACACATGTTAAATTTTGCCAAAGTGGAAATCATTAAAAAAAATCCAAAAAAACACATCCTATAGAGTTTCAATTTGTAGGCTTGGGAGTCATAAAAATAGGTGGATGATTCTTTTATCATCGAATAGTTGTAGGTGGCCATACCAACCATAAACGGAAGGTGGAAAACGCAACTACTAAAAAAAATCTCCAACTCCGGCAGTACAAATGAACTCAAAGACGAAAATGCTTGAAACTAATGAGTACAATTGGAAACATCATGTTCCCATGAATGAGGCATTCCGTAATTCTTGGAGACAGTCTTGGACATTTGTAAAGTCCTGCAATCATATAAATAGTAATTGCATGTGTACAATGCAATGTGAACACCAAATGGTATATGTTATTAGATTTAGAAAGACAATTATTACTTTTGTAGTTGATGTTGATAAGGGGTGTGATTAACAATACTGAATTTCTATTAAAGCCAGAACAAATGTTGCAAAATACATTAGAACTCCACATGCATTACAATTGTATATAGTTTTATATTTTGACTTATTTCTGCATTTTTATGTCATCAAACAAAGTATCATTCCTCGTTAACCTACATGATCTTTATCCAATAGGTGGTACTCCATAAGCCAGTGACTTCACAATCATGTCGACTCCTACAAAATGAGCCCAACAAAGAGAGAACTACGCAAATAATAAAGTACACATAACTATTGAGAAATGACGTCATAAATTAGAGCATAAAACAATGAAAATATCTAATATCTTTCAACTTACATCGACAAGCAACCTACGATTCCTTGACATTCCAATCTTGCCATCAAATAAAAGTATTGAAGAATTACCAACCAACATTCCACATGTAATTTCCATGGAAACAAAATTTCATGAGCATACCAATTCCTTCTGTATGAACCCATCTTTGCTAACAACTGCTACTTTTCCCCAAATATCTGGGATGCAACATGAAACTATATCAAGTACCGACCTTTGTTCAGTTCATTGCACATATAAAACCAGTTTCTCCTCTCCTTCTGACTACTTTCCACCTTACAATCCACAAATGACTCAAATAGAACACCCCGCCCCTTCCAATACAAAGATATTTCCCATATTTCCACCCTCGTCGCTAACTTTAGAAGCCCAACGTCATTTTTGCAAAAGAATAGATTTTTTGGCAAACATCCAAACTTGCTCAATCTGTTTGGAAAATTACCCTAGAATTAAAACAATTTCCTTTGAAGGTTTTACCTCATGTAACAGATGCAAAACTGAACAACAAGGCCACCGCTCTTCTTCATAGAACAACATGGACCCTTAAAAGTAGCCTACCATTCTTGTGTCTTTAACCCAAATCGAGGAGATGCTTATCACACGAGTTAATCCATTCCTACAATTCGCCCAAGTACGTGGTGGGCAATACAAATACTCAAGATAAACCATAAGTTTCCCACAAAACATTACTTTAATAACAAAGACCTTACCCCACCACCTTAGAGATTTGGACATAGCTCTCATACAAAGGGAAGGATTTAATTTAAAAATTATGATTTCTACGTCAGTAGATCTCATGTTTGGGCAGCCTTGTAATATAAAATCCAACACGATCCCTATTACAAAGATGTCTTAATCGACGATGATGCCCTTTCCTCTTTACCATCCGAGTTGTCAAATGTTTCCTCCTCTCTTAACACAGCCACAATGGAACTGCCCCAAATACAAAGTGCCTCTACAACTCATGGTATTGATGTTCCCATTGACTTTGATGAAACGTGTGAACACTCATCGTCTTTCATGCCAACACCTCATAATTTAGGAACAAAAGAAGAGGAAATCGAACAGTTCTTGCTCAACCACACTGGTAACACCCCATTTACGATGCCTTGCTAGAGCTTGGGCTCTCACCTATAAATGAATACAATACAGAGGGCCCGTTCTCAATGGCCTTCCCAACTTGGTTTTCGGCTGGAAAAGAAATGTGGAAACAACCCCGCATAAAAGAAGTTCCAACGCATGAATATGCTCTTCATTTGATGTGCTACCATAATGGTCGCTTCGGTTCACACCCAAGATTTCGCTACTTCCTTCTAAAATTCATAATGCGACACAAAAGCCAGTCCACAGCTGCAGTTTTCATGAAACAAAACATTGAATTTGGAATCCCTACAATAATTGGAGATCTACAAAGACAACTATTGGAATGCCCTAAAGATAACCTCCCAGACAGTTTAATGTGGTTCGGATCGAGCCTTTGAGGGACACGTTCATTCTGCGCAAAAAGTAGAAGCAAGCTTTCAGATATGGTGGAACAAATGGGGACACCAACCTTATTCTTCACTCTAAGTGCTGCAGACACTAAATGGCCAGATATCCATTGTATTATGTATGGTGAATGAACTACTGATCCTCAAGCTGCACAACGTTGGAGAACACTTAACATTGTCTCTAACCCTTATCGAGTATCAGCATACCTGCATCACAAATTCACAATATTTTGTGAAGAAATATTGCAGAAGGAAGTTGGAGCAGTAGACTATTGTTACAGGTAATAAAATCTACTATTTAATAAGTTTTTTCTAGACTACATAGCTAATATTTATGCTCTCTTGTCTCGCATGTATGAATGGCAACATAGAGGCTCCGCACACGTCCATGGTTTATTGTGGCTCGAGAACGCACCTAAATTTGATGCAATGGATTGGGAGGATACAACAGTTATTGAGGCGACAAAACAATACTTTGATAAGTTCGTGTCTGCCTGGAACCCCCGTCAGGTTTACAACCACTTGGATTTTGTTTGTAGGTCAATCCTAGACGATAATTTCTTGCTAGATACAACACAAATGCAAAACAACCAATGCACAAGTTTCATTCCAAAATTTACTTCTCCACATGCGAGATTCAACCCCTCTAATTGAGGATTGGGAAGTTAAAGATGGTTTCACAGAAGGTGAGGATGGAGACAAATCATCTACTAGTATTCCAAGTGAAGACCGCAGTGGAATGGGTGAGGAAATTGAGAAAACATCATAAACATCCAAGACAACTCTATCATCAACATTATGTAAAGAGAGTAATCCAACAAAGGATTTGGTTGATGGAGAAATAATTAAAATAGGTGAAAAAGTTCAAACAACAACAGTCTCAATGAAGAACCATCCACACCTTCCTAAGGTAACTGGAATTTTCTACGATGAAAGGGGCATGAAGCTATTGACAAATGTGGCAACCTATGAACCTTCAAATGATGAGCAAGTTTCCTTTGGAAATTCTGGAAGATGCGTTTTTGTGACATCAGATGATAGTTTGGACAAGTCTAAAGTTAATACCTCCTCATGTGGCTCAAAATCTAAACATGCGCAACACAAAACAAAACCTCACTGACTAAGAACCAAAGCTAGATACAACACAAATGAAAGAAAACCAAAGCACAAGTTTCATTCTGTAATTTAATGATCCACATGCGAGATTCAACCCCTCTAATTGAGGATTGGGAAGTTAAAGATGGTCTCACAGAAGGTGAGGATGGACACAAATCATCTACTAGTATTCCAAGTGAAGACTGCAGTGGAATGGGTGAGGAAATTGAGAATACATTAGAGATATCCAAGACAACTCTATCATCAACATCATGTAAAGAGAGTAATCCAACAAATGATCTAGTTGATGGATAAATAGTTAAAATAGGTAAAAAAATTTAGAAAAAAACAGTCTCAGTGAAGAACTGTCCACACCTTCCTAAAGTAACTGGTATTGTCTATGATGACAGCGGCATGAAGCTGATGACAAATAGAGCATGAAGATGCTAGCAAATGTGGCAGCCTATGAACCTTCAAATGATGAGCAAGTTTCCTTTGGCAATTCTAGAAGACGAGTTTTTGCGACAAAAGATGATATTTTGTATAAGTCTACGGTTAATGCCTCCTCATGCGTCTCAAAAGCTAAACAAGCACAACACAAAACACAACCTCATTGACCAAAAATCAAAGCTAGATACAACACAAATGCAAAACAACCAATGCACAAGTTTCATTCTAGAATTTACTACTCCACATGCGAGATTCAAACCCTCTAATTGAGGATTGGGAAGTTAAAGATGGTCTCATAGAAGGTGAGGATGGAGATAGATCATCAACTGGTATTCCAAATGAAAACTGTAGTGGAATGGGTGAGGAAATTGAGAAAACATCAGAAACATCCAAGACAACTCTATCATCGACATCATGTAAAGAGAGTAATCCAACAAAGGATCTGGTTGATGGAGAAATAGTTAAAATAGGTGAAAAAGTTTAGACAACAACAGTCTCAGTGAAGAATCGTCCACACCTTCTTAAACTAACTGTTATTGTCTACGATGACAGGGGCATGAAGTTGTTGGCAAATTGGGCATGAAGCTATTGGAAAAAGTGGCAGCCTATGAACCTTCAAAGGATGAGCAAGTTTCCTTTGGCAATTTTGGAAGACGAGTTTTTGTGACAATGGATGATAGTTTGGACAAGTCTACGGTTAATACCTCCTCATGGGGCTCAAAAGTTAAACAGGCACAACACAAAACAGAACCTCATTGACCAAGAACCAAAGCTGTGGAACTGGTCATAAGACGAGGCTAAGAAATATAGTTCTACTGCTACATACAAGTATAAACAAAATTTAAATGCATACTTGTAGAATTCAATTTAATGCAGGGAATTGACTGGAACTTGAAGAGCCTGAAGAATGAAATTATAGTGTTAGTGACCAATATTTAAAGGTTAATGCATGCAAAAGCTATAAAATAAAATTTAAAAATAGTAAAGCCAAAGCAATATGTAAAATCAGAAAAGCAAAATTGTTAAAAATAACAAAAGTAAAATTGTTAAAAATAGCAAAAATAAAATTGTTAAAAATAGCAAAACCGTCATTTAAGCCGTCAAATTTGACACTATCCCATGAATGTCCGCAAAGCTTTTTCCCATAGGGGTAACGCCTTCGACGTAAAGATGAAACCTTTCAATATTTTACAATTGTATTTAGTATTTTAAATATACAATTTATTTGGAAAGATAGTTATTCCTAAAAATAAATCAGATATGAACTCTCAATCAGAAAGTTCTTGCCTAATAACAGTTATATCTTTTTTCCTGAAAAGGCCTGCTCCTAACTTTGAGTAGAAGATGCCAAAATTTGGCTACCCTGAAAATGAAGCCAACTATGGATATTGAATTTTAAGTGTCTCCACTCAATTCAACTAGGAGATAAGCTCGTTCATATATTTTTACTCATAAATTTTACGAAGTAGAATGTTTGTTTATGAATGGGTTGCCTAACTATTCTTTTCTACAAAAGAGTATCTCGGAAGGCTGAGGCATATTCCTAGAAATGCAGTTAATTTATTTAAGTCCAAAAAATTCAATCAGAATGGTTTATATACTTTTTAAAAGTAAATTTTTAAGAGACCCTTTTTTCCATGCTTAAAGTTCACCGTATAACAAGCTCATTAAATTTGCTACCTTCCTCTCTCTCACGCTCTTACACTTATTCCAATATGATGTTTTTGATGCTTCCTAAATGCGGAGGAAATGCACAGCTGACCAATTGTTGCAATCCAGAAAATAACTGTTGTGAAAGGGAACATGAAAACAATTGACCTGCACAGAATCTAGGTTGGGTGGAGACTAACAAAAACAGAGTAAGTGGTACTGAGGTTCTTGATGAACACTATGAACTTTCAGAGTTGTATGTCCAACAATTCTACGTAACTATATTGCACTCTTTTGATCAGGAAACATCAAATATATTTAAATAAAACAACATAACCCAAATACTAATATGCTTTTGGTGTACATTCTGGCAGATTTGTAGATGGAAAACACTTGCCCAGTGTTCCCAAGGAAAGTGGCTACCGAATTTCGCTCAACAGTGGCTGTGAAGTTGTGTACCTAAGCATGTAATTGTGAAGTACTGATAATACTGTACGTGCTTTGATTTAGGAACTGTAATTTCCATATATAATGGTTAGCTTTGGTTTTACTAAGTAAATGAAAGGGTGGAGTCAGACATAACAGTACTGGTTTCATACATATTTAGACATATTTGTCTCCCTAAACATCTATTGGACATAAATTTCAGCCTTTTATTTATATCTTGGAAATCTGTAACTAGGGATTTTGACATTTGAATGCCTACATACTCTTGGTTGAGGAATTAATGACAGTTGTATTATCTAAAGAGGGAAACCCCATTCTTATAATTAAACTAAACTGGAAATTACACTACAAAGCTTATTGACAAAAGAACAACAATTAATATGGTGTTATGGCCAACTCAGATTAACACCATTTAGCTGGTTGAGGAAAGAACAGAAAATTTGAAAAACTCCCTGTAAGAAGAACCAACTAAATCAAGGCATAAATGCTTAAAATAAAAATTATCGTCATATTGCAACTCCTTAACTTATATCTAAACATTAGAATAGCCCATTACTTCTACATCCATTTATCTTTTCAAGGAATTGTTTAAGTCCAAGCTTATTTCTGGTTCTTTGAATGTAGATTTTATCTCTGAGAGTTTTTTTTGGGTGTGGTGTTTGTCCCGGCGGGACTCCAAGTGTTACTCAATCCCCCACTCTTTATGCAAAAAATAATAATTGTTTGTTGTATTCGATTTTCTTGTTCAACGTATAAGCAGCTACCTACAAAACAAAAACATATCTCCCACCTTTGTTACGCCCGAGGCATGGCTTACTTGCACTAGATCTCCAACGACTACGTCCACCTGCTTGAGGTGCTTCCTCCTTATCCTGCTTGTCATCCTCCTCCTGTTTCAGCTGCTTGTCCCCTCATGGTCGACATTGGTATCACAGGTGCCAATTTTGCAGCATTCATCCGTTTTCTTTCCACGATCACCGCTATCCCCAATCCCGCCGTGAACAGAAATATGCCTGTTCCTATTCTTTGCAGATATGTAAATTTTATTCCTTTGCGAGCAGTGAAGGGTACAATAACTTTGTCATAGATGGGCAGCAGGATTACAGAAGACGAGAGTAAACACCATAAAAGAGGCCGCAGGTATTTGGAAATGACGACCGAAATTCCTGTACATTGTGAGGGCTCGTAACACCCCGAATGATGAGTTCTGGGCAACCATAATAATGGGAATGATTCCAGTGGACTAGATCGGTAATGTTTTCAGAACGGATTTTAACTCCTCTACTTGCTGAACCGTACACAGCCTCCATGGGTTGGGATTTTTTTTGGCCATCCAACATAAAATCCTGGGATGTTTTGATGGCGGCTTTGTTCAGAAACCTGTTAAAAGTGTTTTGTTTTGAATTAAAAAGGGTTTTCATTGATGAATTGAATTAAGAATATGTAAGCAAAGGTGGAGGTCGAATTTCATACCTGAGCTGCTGCGTGAGTGGAAGCCTTGCAGAATCCATTATTTTTGAATGGTATAAATCCTGGGCATCGGAAGGCAATTGGAGATGCCTATTCCTAACGCATGCCACTACAACCTGTGCCAGCCCTGCGAATGGGCTGCCCACTGCCCTGATTCGAATGTACAACTTTTTTCCACAAAAGAATAACACAGTGGAAGTCCCCGTGAGGACAGCACAAATCCCAAACCCCCACACCCAACTCACATTTGCTTGAATATACACAATTACAGTCGAAGCTAAAATGACTGAGCTGTAAAGCGCAAAATAATACCAGTTGAAAAAATTCTGATTTTTCCTCATTCCCTCTGCAGTTTCTTTATCAAACTGATCTGCTCCGAAAGCTGATGAAATGAAACTTACTCCTCCTGAGCCAACAGTTGATGAAGCGAAGTAAAGGTACAGAACTGCATACTGTCCTTTCATTTCAATTTTTTTTTAAAAGTTTCTGAAGAAAAATAGTCTTTTGGGTTCAAAATAAATTATTAGGTCTTTCATGGGATTTATTTAGATTTTGAAATTGAGGTGAAAAATTCAAGCCTTAATCATTTTGTAAGCCAACTTTATATCCTTCAGATCTTAAGTTTAGAATGGATGAGATAAGAGGAGCCACTACCTTCCACTAATGTCTGTGTGACCAAAGCCTGTGGATTGAATATTCTGCTTGTTTCTGCTATTGGTTTAATCAGGAAACAATTTCCACATATGCGTCCCAATGTTGTTCTTCTTAAATTCATTTTCATTTGGTTTAGAAAGCCACTTTTAGATGTCATGGACTCAATTTGTGCTCTGAAACATATCTTAATTTTTCTTTCAAATTACAAACACACTACACAGATTTGGGGTCTTTTCTTTCCCTTTTTTTTCCACTGAATTAGTCCCAGTTGTAGGAACCTTGAGGATAGACGGGGTGAACTAGTTCTTTCTGAAACCTTCCTCTTTTCTACTAGAATTATCAAAAGTTCCCTTAGAATTGCATGTAGTGAAATGGTCTGCTATTCTTTGGTCCCAAATAAGAATACACCTTTTTTTGGGCATAGCCTTTAACAATCTCCTACCGGTACCAGGATCCTCAGGCACAACAACATTACATTTCCCTTAATTTTGTAATGAACTACAGTCAATTGGAAAAACAAACCTACCCCACAAACAACTAGAGAAACAAACTTCCTCATTACCATTGAACCCACTTTAGAGAAGATAGAGGCCACAATCTCTATGATATAGAAGTAGTTCAGAAAAAAGACTAGCCTCGGAACAGAGGTTTTAAATGCAAAAAAATAGGGAATAGAAGCAGAGACTCATTAAATAACATTAAGGTGAAAATGTGAACAACCTCGTCCTTGACTATAATGAAATTTTATTCTCATGTTTTCTTTTGCAATTCATTCACACAATTTATGTTCTTTCACCTTCTTGTTTCCAGAAAAAAGACTCGGAACAGAGGTTTTTCTGAAACCTTTTCCAAAGTATTACCTGAAGTTGCTACTATATAATATTCTTTGTCTATCATGTTTTTTTTGGTGGAGTAAGAGATAATCAAGTGCATCTATGTATATTTTACTTCAGTTGGATTTGCTATATTAGTTACAACTTATCTAGATGCGATTGGTTTTTCTTTTTTTGTAACAACCTCAATGCATACAGATTTTTTTTTCTTGGTCCATTGCTATGATGCCTCATGTGGTAGAAACAAATAATTTCATTCCAAGGGGCATGTCCTTGGATACAATCTTCTCGTACTCGTACTAATTTGTTTGAGTTTTGTTCATCTGGTGCTATGAAAGCAAAAAATTAAAATCTACAAGCTGCTATAACGTTCTCTTCATTGCCTCCGTTGTAGCAAAGTTTGCAAATCCCCATACTAAATTAGATCTTTTTAAGTATTTTTTTATTTGTATTGTGTGTATGTGGGGTATTCTTGTCCCACACATTTAATCTATATCATGTATTTTTCATTGGTTGCGGTACAAGATATAATGTTGCTTTGGCAGCTAGAGAGATTGTGGAAGAACTTTCAGGCTAGGTTACATGTAATTATGACATTGGACAGTAAAGAGTAAAGGTTATTGAGGATCCTAATTGATAAAGTAACATCTTGTATGAATACGCAATCATCATTTACTGGTAGAGAGCTTCATAATAGTGACCCCTGATATTGGTTTCTACTATTTCAACTCAATTAAAAGATTACTTTAGTGTCTAGCATGTGTAAACTTTAAAAAAAACATACAAAGCCATGATCCACTCTGACATGCAATTGGGAGGAAGCTAAAGTGTGACTCTTCCCCTATAATTGCAAGTAAGCAAGTGGTGCAAATAATACAGAAAATGATAAACTGCAATATGTTTCAATAAAGTCCCATACTAGTTTTTCTTTTAACAAAAACAAATTTCCATGTAGGGACTTATAATTTCACCATGTACACTAGAATTGACCAAGCAATCTAGCATCGCAACCTTACCTAAAGGGTACATCTCAGTTATGCGATATAGTTCATATAAGGCAACTGAGCAAGTTTGTTTATCTCCAATTTCCTTGAGAATTGTTGCAAGCTTTTGCGAAAGAGAAACGAAAAAGGTGTATATACTATGTATGTTCGTGACGGTGTAGAGGCCCGAATTATACCTTTCTTTCTTCCTCTCCTCTTTATATTTCTTTATCCATTCTTCCAGGTAGCGGCCCAACATATTGATTTTAAAAGCTTTGACTAGACGTTACTCAACAATATTCATTTCTATTATAAACACCACATTCTATTTGCGTGAGCCCATGTTGCTCCTGCCATAGGTGCGCTATTCCTCGTGGATTTGACCTCCTCTGATGGGTCACAAACTGTTTGACAAAATAGCAGCAATAAATGTGGTCTCCTAGATTACGGGGATTGTATGATATGCAGAAAATAAATTTATTTATAATTCTATTTAATATCTCCAACACATGGTGTTTCGCTCGGAATGTTTCAGCTTTTGGGAATAGAGTTGCTTCTATCCTTTCATTCCTTTTAGAAACAGATAAGGATTAGGGTTAGGAGGAATACCTGTTGAATGTCGAGATGGTGTGCGCATACCGTAGAGAGAGATCAGGTCAATTGCAAAGAACCCCTTTTTGTCTTGGAAGGACTACCTGCAAATAAGAACACAAGACCACAAGATTTTGATTAGACAATAAATGAGGGAACTACCTTGGGCCCAGGAAATATAAAACTTCCTTTCGAAGGTGGTCAGTTCCCCTGCTAATATGAATTAACACAGAAGATTGTAAAATAATAGTTTAATTACCTCATTGAAACAAGTAGGGGGAAAGGCTGGTTTTTGGTTGCAGTCAGGATAACCGATACCGGTTTCTGCTAACCGATATCGGTAGTGGCTATGTTTGTAAAGGGGGTTGTAAGGCGGTTGTGTTGTTTGTAAGGCTGGTATATGAACGGGATTAGGTAATGGGGTGATGAGAGGTAAGTGGATGATAGTTAGGTAAAGTTAGGTAAAATGTGTTGTTGGGTAGTAGATCTAGGAATAAATTTATGACGGCTGTGATTAAAAAGTCTAAGAAATATTAAAATGAGAACACACAAGATGCAACTTACTGGTTATTGACGAGGATGCAGGCCCAAGAACTATGATGACAAAAGGAAGAACTCAAGTAGTATGGCCTGATACCCAGAAGATGAGATGTCTCCCTCCCAATGATCAGATGAGTGTCACAGGGCTCTGGCTATTCAGTGGCAGTCTTGGGCTTGATCTCCTTTTGCTGCAAACTCTTCTTGTTTCTTCACTTGTCTCTGCTCAGCCAAGTAAAGATTCGGATTCTCTTGATCGCTTCTGATGATCCTGATTGATCCAAAAATCCTTCGACATTTGTTTCTGATTAGGGAAGGTCGTTTACAAGGAACCGATGGCGGTTACGTAACCGACGGCGGTCGAGTAGGAACCGGTATCGGTTAGGAAAAAGTGGGTTATTTTTAGTAAAATAGCCAACTTTCCCTGCTTTTCTCGCAAGGGATTAGTTGCGGGCTTGGTCAAGTAGCTACAAGGTCGGTTTTGGGTGCGAGTAAGGAGGCATTAGTCATGGGTGTGGATGTAAACCAAGTTTTAGGTCTTAATTAGGTTAGTTTAGGGTTAGGGCTAGGTCATGATGAGGTGGCAAAATGAGGTGGCAGGTAAGGCGACATGGATTTATTAATTATAAAGTAATTAATAAATAATTGTGTAAGGTTTAGGTGATGGGGTTAGGTTGCGAAATGAGATGCGGGTCACAGGGGGTCATAAGACACAAATTTGGTGTCTACATTAGCCCCTTATTGTCGTGTAGCTTGTTTTGTAGAGCTGCACGGACAATAATATGAAGTGGTTACTCCTGTTAAGGGTATAGGTAATCCCCCTCAAATCTATCACAGATTGAGGTAGCGTGAAATCAGGGATAGGGTTGATAAAGGGTAAATGGTGTTGAGATGAGGGTGAGATGGTGGGGTAGGTCCAAAGAAGCAGATGCACGTTGAAATGCAGTAGTGCGACCAGGGTACATGATTTGAATAGCAAACAAACAATTCATAGGCAAAGGTTGAGAGTTTATCCAAACAAGGGTGATATAATCCTGGTATCCAAGGCATAGGAAGTAGCTCCAGGGGATATAATGGGTAAGGTACATGAACGTTTAGGCATGTTCGACAGTACCAAATGGTTGGTTTGGTTGAGATAAACATGACGGTCTTGGTCTAGGCAAAGTTGGTCGACTGATCAAGTCAAGTACCCTAATCATGCTAAAGCACGAACAGGTAAGCTTGATTGAACAAAAAGCTACAGGGTGGGTGAGCAAAATTGTACTTTATGGGGTGTAGGTGAGGTAGTTGAGTGGTGCGGCCTTGGGTTGGGCCAAATAGTTGGGTTGCGGTCTTGGGTCGGGCCGGATGGTTTGGTTGCGGCCTTGGGTCGGGCCGGATGAATTGGTTGCGGCCTTGGGTCGGGCCAAAGGGTTGTGGTGAGGCCTGGGGTCGGGCCGGATGGTTTGGTTGTGGCCTTGGGTCGGGCCAAATGGTTGGTTGCGGCCTTGGGTCGGGCCTGTGAAGTTAAAAACGGCTAAAGAGCCATGGAGGGTACAGGCGATGTGGTGAATAGGCAACGTGGTGAGAAAGGGAGATTAGTGAACAAGGGCAAAAATTTGGGTGAATAAGGACAAAACCGATATCGGTTAGCAATGACCGGTATCGGTAGGTAACCGATGCCGGTTTCTTAGGGCACGATATGACCGGTATCGGTTATAGGTTAAAAACCTATAAAAAGAAAAATACGGCCTGTCATTGTCACATTTGTAATTTGAAAACCGATTTGAGTTGTCTGAGGTGGAATATTGATATTGGTGCATTTGTTGGCTGAGGTGGCACGATTTGAGTGGAGGAGTGAGTGGTTAGTGGGCCCAAGTGAGTAGGAGGCAGTAGTTGATTGGTGGAGGACCCAGCAGAGGAGAGTTAGAGCCATGGCACAACCAGGAGCAGGAGGTGCTGGACCAGCTGGACCACCACCACCTATCCCACCACGACGACGTGTCATCATACCGGTAGGTTCAAAACCCTGCATTGTGTGAATTTGATGTTATTAAGCTAAATTTGGGTTTTGGGTAGGAATCTTAGATTTTGACAAAATAATGAGTAAATGAAAGTTATTTGAAAAAAGGAAAGGGTAGATAGGCTAAGTAGGCCAAGGCGGCAGGGTGGGTAGGTTTTTAGGGTATTTGGGTGGGTAAATAGGGAGAAAAATGGAAAAATGGAGTTGGGGAGGGCCGCGCGGGGATCGGCTCCGGAAATGTACAGCGACCGGCATCGGTTGCTAATTTTTGGAAAAGGCGGGCTTTGTGGGTGGCCGGTGTCGATCGGTCGTTAACCGACGTCGGTGGGAAGGGGACCACGGTCGGTTATGGGTGTCCGGTACCGGTCCTTAGTGATTTTTAGCTATTTTTGTTGGTTTAGGTTATGTTGTTGTTTTGAGTTTTTGAGTTTTTTGTTGTTTAAGCGACCGGCATCGGTTGCTAATTTTTGGAAAAGGCGGGCTTTGTGGGTGGCCGGTGTCGATCAGTCGTTAACCGACGTCGGTGGGAAGGGGACCGCGGTCGGTTATGGGTGTCCGGTACCGGTCCTTAGTGATTTTTAGCTATTTTTGTTGGTTTAGGTTATGTTGTTGTTTTGAGTTTTTGGTGGTGATTTGGGTATGGTTTGGGTTGGGGTGGGGGTGTTGTGGTATTGTTTGGGTGTTTCAGTATAGGTGGGGTGGTTTGTTTGGGTGTGAGGAGGGAGGGGGATAGCGTAGAGAATAGGTGGGTAGAGGGGTGTGTTAGATAGTCGTGGTGTGATTAGGTGGATAAGAAAGGGGGTATAGAGGGTTAAAGTAGTTGTTGTAAAGAGTAGGGCTAATGTAGTGGGTTGGTTTTGCAGGCACGTCAGCAGCTGATGATGCGGGACAGGATGCCCCCACTGTTGAGCCGGATGCGACCACATGTGTCCGCAGCACACTGGGGTATCATGCGCGAGGTGGGACTCGGTGGAGTCCAGCGATACAGAGCGATCGACAGGGATCACAGTTTGATGGTTGCCCTCATTGAGAGATGGGATCCGGCGACCAATGTGTTCCATCTCCCGACTGGAGAGATGACCATCACATTGGAGGATGTGTATCGCATCCTTCGATTACCGATTGAGGGAGAGGCAGTCTTTCAGGTGGACGCAGAGACTGCCATGGGCAGCATCCTACAGGTTTTTGGGGATGCAGCCGCGCTACTGACCTATCACAGCGCGAGCTTCGCGTACGGGGATATGTACTGTGCCCACCGCCATGAGACACGGCTTGCTGTGCTGATGATGATCGGGATCACCTGCTTCGCCCTCCCGGACTCAGAGGGAGGCCGCTTTCCACGGGCCTTGATGGGGGTGCTACATGAGATGGTGAAGGAGCATACATGTTATGCTTGGGCACCTGTATACCTGGTGGAGTTATACAGGGAGCTGTGGGGCTATCGTCGGATGAGGCGATTCGGGATTTGCTCTACATTTTTGTTACACTGCTGGGCATATGAGCATATCATATGCATTAGACCAGTAGGGCTACCTCAGTAGCCAGGGCCACAGGTCATCTATAGATACGGCTTTCAGAGGTGGTTGGGGGTCGTGGGTCAGCGACGAGCAGTGCTTGCAGGTCGGGACGTTACTTATTACCGGCATTTATTAGAGGGCCTGACAGCGACAGATATTGTATGGAGACCGTATAGAGGTCATCACCCTCGTGGAGGAGCCCGATTACAGTTACACTTGATCCAGTACACTTTTTGGATAGCAGGACGGAGGCCGGGAGAGTACGAGCGGATTCCCCTAGAGAGGGTACGTCGGCAGATGGGGCTACGACAGGATGAGCCACCTCCCTTCCCTCAGTATCGGAGGGATGATGTAGAGGCCCCACTGCCTGCACCACAGCCCGTGGATCCAGACTGGGTTGCTGAGAGGCTTGCCGATGACACTGTAGATGATGCTGGGTGCACAGGTGCATTTTTGGTATGGTGGGCGGGGGAGAGAGCCACGAGGAGAGCACAGCCCGCACAGCCTGACTTGGCAGCGGTGATGGCAGAGAGATCAGCTCAGGGGCCAGGTGCAGCTATTACAGGGGTAGCTTGCTGCTGCACAGGCAGAGATAGGTGTCTTACAGGGGCAGCTAGCCCAGACGCAGGGACAGGCACAGGTACCACCACCAGCAGCGGCACAGCCACAGCCCCAGGTACAGGTACAGGCACCACCAGCGACACCGGTACAGCCACAGGTACAGGACCACCACGGCCACAGGCACCACCAGTGGCACCAGCACAGGCACAGGGGGCACTGGTGTTAGGAGTTAGGGGACCAGCCCCAGCAGCGATGGTGGCACGGGACAGGGATATAGAGGCGAGAGCAGAGGCCCGTTACTATCAGGATGTTTTTGATGGTACCGGAGCTAAGTATCAGCCATATGCAGCCTATAGAGCAGAGACCTCTCGCAGTCAGAGATCTCAAGGAGGTGCAACCATAGCTGGTGGGTCTGTGACAGGCAGGAGGCGAGAGGCGGCGCAGGGACCTGCAGGGAGACAGGCAGAGGGCGGTGGGGAGAGCTGAGGGATCCCGGCATTGTTTTTGTATTTGTATATTGGATATGGGCACCGGTCTGCGAACTGGTTATGTTTATAGAGGCCTGCGTGCCTACACATGATTCTTTTATTCATTTATTGTATATACCGGCCTGCGAGCCGAGTACGGGTTGTACAGTTGATACCGGCCTGCGAGCCGAGTCGAGATTCGTGATAGTTATTGCGGCCTGCGTGCCGGCTTTGTTGTATTATGAGATCACAGAGGCCCCGATGCAAGGCACATTGTATTTTTGAAACTTTGAATATATATATATGTGATGATTTGACCCACATGCTGTGTTTAAAATGTTTTTTTTAACTGTTTTGTCAATGGTTTGTGATATAGAATGTATGATAAGGTTAATTGACATGTTGTATATATTGATGGTGTTGATGGTTTTTTTGTAAATGGGATGTATGTATATATATAGATGATGAGTTTAATTGACATGTTGTATTACGAAATGTTTGTATGTTTTGTCGCTGGTTTTACGAAATTGCATGTATTTATCAGATGAATCGGATCCAAATGGTGTATAGATCGATGGTTTTTGATATCCGTAGTTGATGGCTTGTTTGTTTTTGAAATATAGATAGATGATGTTGATGAAATTGTAATGAGATGTGGATTTGATGAACAATTATAGATGAGGGTGTTGTTATGCAGGAAAAAGAGGCGGGCGTCACAAAAATTAGGTAGAAAATAAAGAAAAGAACTATGTGAAAAAAAAAAGCTAGGTATATGACCGACATCGGTTAGGCAACCGATGTCGGTATAGGATAGACCGATATCGGTTAGCTAACCGATACCGGTTATTCCATAATGAGCTTTTTCTAAAAATAGAAAAGCGTAGGTGGCAACTGAATTTCTTATTTTGAGAGCCATGCAAGATGTTAAATACGCGAATGCGACGCTGTTTTAACGACTGAGACAGGTAATTGCATGAGAGATTTGAGTGATAAGGAGGTAAGAGACAGGTAACGTGAGTGTGGGCTGAGATCAAGAAGACAGAAATCCAAGCTATATTTGAAGAGGGTGGTGAGCATGGCTGAACGAGGAGAAGCATCCAGCAGGCATGGACGAGAGGGAAGACAAGTTCCACCGCAAGCTGCTGCAGCACAAGAGGTAAACGGTTTGGTTGTAATTTGATTTTTGCATGTTTTGTGAATAGGATGAGGGAGATTAAGTGGGTGGATATGAAAAAGAAAACGTGATAGCAAGGGTTATAGGTGAGGTGAGTGTTATGGGGTAGGTAATAAGGGGTTTCGGGTATGTCAGTATGTACAGAGAGGAATAAATGATTAAATTATTGTCGTAGGTGGTGTGTTTAGGTAGAGTGTATAAAAGTGACAGTGACCGATAGCGGTTAGAGATAACCGGTATCGGTTACTGAACCGGTACCGGTTATTTATAACCGATATCGATTGCTGTAGGAATTTTCAGAATGTGAGAAAAACCCTTGGGGTTTGATGGATTGAATGGTTATTTGTTGCTTTGACGTATGCAGGCAGAGGCAGGGCTGAGGATGAATGATAGTGTTCCAGCTTTGTTGTCACGAATCCGAGCGGATGTAACACCAGCTGAATGGATATTGATAAATCGTTTGGGGTTAAGTGGAATCTGCTATTATTCACGAATCGCACGTAACCATGCTATGTTGCAGGCGTTGATTGAGAGATGGAATCCAGAGAAGAATACCTTCTATTTGCCAACAGGGGAGATGACAGTGACATTGGAAGATGTGTTCCGTATTTTGAGACTCCCAATTACAGGAAAACCAGTATATCAGGCATTGCCTAGCGCGGGGCGGGCAGCGATAACAGCTGTATTTGGTCCATACGCACGAGACTTGACACAGCGAGGTTTGACATTTACGTATGGTATAATGTATGCAGCACACCCTGAGGAGACAAGATTAGCCGTGATATTAATGATAGCGGTAGGGTATTATGCGTTATCGAGGGCGGATGGAGGAAGATTTCCAAAAGCATTGATGTGTGTGATTTCTCGTCTAAGGATGACAAAAGGAGTGGCGAGCCCTCCTCTTGTGCAGCAAGAGTGGTAGAAGGAGACGTTTGGGAAATAGATAAGTTAGATAGCATCTGCTCGCAGTCTTGTAGGGATGTGGTGTAAGAAGACTCATCTATGAGAAGAGAAGTCTGGGCAGTTAACTCCTTTATGGGTAAAGGAATGATTTCGCTTTGGCTTGATGGTGGTGAAGGAGGTTTAGGCCTCTGTGTCAGTGAAGACGCTTGATTCAAAATTTTCTCGATGGAGGTTTTTGGCTGGGAGTCGAAGACTGCATGGATCTCATGAACACTTTCCTCGGCTAAGATATCCTGGTTTACGTTACTGTTAGAAGAGTGATTCGGGAATGGTTTGTTGAAGATTTTCAAATTTCGGTTGGCAGGGGCATTAGGATTATCGAGGGTTATATCCCCTGCGTCAACCATTTCCTGCACTATGTTTTTCAACATCTTGCAGTTTTCATGACTATGTCCTTTCACACGGTGAAAGTTACAGAAGTCATTTTCTTTGTACCAGGAAGGTATAGCGCGAGTGGAGTCAAATCCGGAGTGAGGTTTAACAGGAGGCAAGGTGATAGCTCCGGCTTTGAGCAATTTTTCGAAGATGACACCATAAGTTTCTCCCAAGGGAGTGTAATTGATGGGCTCGGCTTTGTACTTATAGGTGGTTTTTGGTGGAGTATTAGTGCTTGAGATTTGACCATCACCGCGTGGACAGCTCCTTTTGATTTAGAAGAAGTGGATGCGTGAGGAGTGGTGGTGTTTGGTTTATTGGTAGAATCTGGAGTTCGGAAATTGGGGTTTTTGTTGCGTAACCGCAATTTCTCTTCTTCTAAGGCCCGAATTTCTAGCTTCCGAGCCATGGTAAAGGTCTCGTCAAATGTGTGGAAAGTTTGAATTTGAAGAGTAGGAGAAATGTGCTCAGCACATGCCTGCGTAAAAAGTTCGATAAGTTCAGTCTGAGGCAAGGCATATGTAAGTTGGTTGATAAGGCCGCGCCATCGTCCAACGAAATCTGCGATAGATTCGTCTTCGAATTGTCGGATGGCATAAAGGTCGGTGATAGATACTTTCTTGGCAATGTTAATGGAGAAATGATCCAAGAAAGATTGGGCTAGTTGGTTAAAAGAGAAGATTGAGTGCTGGGTTAAAGCACTGTACCACTCCAAGGCGGGTCCTGATAAGGACATGGGAAAGGTGCGGAGTAGCAAGGCATCATCATGAGCAATCAAATAACAAGCATGTCTAAATGATCGCAAGTGTTGTTGAGGATCCTCTTTACTATTAAAACGAGTAAATTTCGGCAATTCCCATTGAGGAGGATATGAATGAAGGGGGACAGAAGGGTGAATAGGCTCCCGAAAAACTTGCTCGTATGTCAAGGCGCTACGACTTCCCGAAACAGAAGCCTCCAGATTTTACATTTTGTCTATCATTTGTTTGATGAAATCCGTGGTTGGTTGAGATGATGGTGTGGTTGTGGTAAACGGGGGCAAATTGGGCCAAGGGCCTCCGCTAGACAATGGTGGGGTTAAGTGTTGATAAGGTATGGAGGATGAATATGTCGAGGCGACTGAATAGGGATGTCCCATATAAGATGTTGAGGTCACTGGATACGTGTAGGGGAATGAAAAGGTAGGCGGAGCTTGAGAAGGAAAACTAGTGTGGATAGGTGGCAGAGAGCAAGTCATGAACAGAGCAGTCTGCAAGAGAGATGAGGTAGAAGCTGTCAGCGGTAAGGATATGTGGGGTCCAAGATTAACCAAAGGAAAGCCAATCTATGTCGTATGAACCTCTGAAGCCATCGGATTGGGAGACGGGGCTAGAGATGCAGGAAGCAATGCGGTGTTATCAGCCGGAGTGGGAGCTAAATGAGGAGCTATACTAATGGGCATGCCAACAAGGAGTTGACCATCGGGCGTACGGTCAGGGGCATGAGACAAATAGTATTGTACAGTGCTAGGGTTAGCATCCAGAAATTTGGCAAATTCCTTATCTCCTACAGGAATTTTGGGGATCTCACTGGTGTCCGTAGGGTTCCCTATAGAATGTGAAGGGGGTGATTCAGGGAAAGGCACAGAGCAGGGATGTGAAACCATGGCGGCGGCTTGCTTCCGAGTGATAACAACCATGTACAAGAATACACAGCAGGGCTTCAATCTATTAGGAACAGAAACAACCTTAAAATGGTGAAATTGGTAGGTTCCTGGTTTGTGAACTGTAAAAGACAGTAACTGATATCGGTCTAATAACCAATGTCGGTCACAGTACAGACGACGTCGGTCAGTTAACCGATGTTGGTGTAAGAAGACTGGTATAGGAAGATATAAGAAGCTGCTGATTTGATTTTTAACAGTGTTTAGTACACTTATCAAATAGTTTTGAGGTGTTCACAGAAGACAGAGTATGACAGAGAAAACAGAACTGAAAACAAGCAAGATGCACACGCAAATCCAGAGATTAACCCTAGGGTTAATTTTAATTATCGTGAGCTTATGCCTTTAGACGTAGAATGATGTCAGAATCCTAAACAAAAGACTTAGGGGAAATGTCAAGTTTGTTTTGGCTCATAAGGTTACCTCAATCGGGCGGAGGAATACCGCGGAAAAGGGAGGATGTTTGAGCTGTTGAGTTAATTGTGAAGTGATTCGGTATGTGTTGTGTAGTGAAAGTAAGATCAATTTCTTGTCAATACCGTGGATATCACCCCCACGTGTACAACCTGTTACTTAATCTATGTTCACTAGAATTGAAAACAACAAGTAGGATCGAAAATGATATTCGATGAAGCAAAAGAGACGACTTTCACTAATGCAAGATGTAAAAGCAAAGCAAGTTCTTTTACCAAAATAACAAAATACCTTGTGAATATCTTGTAAAGAAGAAAACAACAAGTATGCTCCCTATATGAAAGCAAGCAAGAAAGCAAGAAACCCAAATGGGTCCCACCGGGCGTGCCAAAATGTTTCGCTCGGAATGTTTCAGCTTTTGGGAATAGAGTTGCTTCTATCCTTTCATTCCTTTTAGAAACAAATAAGGATTAGGGTTAGGAGGAATACCTGTTGAATGTCAAGATGGTGTGCGCGTACCGTAGAGAGAGATCAGGTCGATTGCGAAGAACCCCTTTTTGTCTTGGAAGGACTACCTGCAAATAAGAACACAAGACCACAAGATTTTGATTAGATAATAAATGAGGGAACTGCCTTGGGCCCAAGAAATATAAAACTTCCTTTCGAAGGTGGTCAGTTCCCCTGCTAATATGAATTAACACAGAAGATTGTAAAATAACAGTTTAATTACCTCGTTGAAACAAGTAGGGGGAAAGGATGGTTTTTGGTTGTAGTCAGGATAACCGGTACCGGTTTCTGCTAACCGATATCGGTAGGGGCTATGTTTGTAAAGGGGGTTGTAAGGCGGTTGTGTTGTTTGTAAGGCTGGTATATGAACGAGATTAGGTAATGGGGTGATGAGAGGTAAGTGGATGATAGTTAGGTAAAATGTGTTGCTGGGTAGTAGATCTAGGAATAGATTTATGACGGCTGTGATTAAAAAGTCTAAGAAATATTAAAATGAGAACACACAAGATGCAACTTACTGGTTATTGACGAGGATGCAGGCCCAAGAACTGTGATGACAAAAGGCAGAACTCAAGTAGTATGGCCTGATACCCAGAAGATGAGATGTCTCCCTCCCAATGATCAGAGGAGTGTCACAGGGCTCTGGCTATTCAGTGGCAGTCTTGGGCTTGATCTCCTTTTGCTGCAAACTCTTCTTGTTTCTTCACTTGTCTCTGCTCAGCCAAGTAAAGATCCGGATTCTCTTGATCGCTTCTGATGATCCTGATAGATCCAAAAATCCTTCGACCTTTGTTTCTGATTAGGGAAGGTCATTTACAGGGAACCGATGGCGGTTACGTAACCGACGGCGGTCGAGTAGGAACTGGTATCGGTTAGGAAAAAGTGGGTTATTTTTAGTAAAATAGCCAACTTTCCCTGCTTTTCTCTCGAGGGATTAGTGTCGGGCTTGGTCAAGTAGCTACAAGGTCAGTTTTGGGTGCGAGTAAGGAGGCATTAGTCATGGGTGTGGATGTAAACCAAGTTTTAGGTCTTAATTAGGTTAGTTTAGGGTTAGGGCTAGGTCATGATGAGGTGGCAAAATGAGGTGGCAGGTAAGGCGACGTGGATTTATTAATTATAAAGTAATTAATAAATAATTGTGTAAGGTTTAGGTGATGGGGTTAGGTTACGAAATGAGATGCGGGTCACAGGGGGTCGTAAGACACAAATTTGGTGTCTACACATGGCATTAAAGATTTGGTTCTATTTTGCGTTGTTGACCAATTCATCATGCATTATCCAACATAACCTTGCATATTAAATTATTGTTTTCCTAGAGTTAGTAAATTGAAGATTTGGTACTAGTCATTGTAATACCATCAACTGTTATTTCATTCTGCAAAATAATTCCAACTTGACAAAGACAGATTATTGCCTACTCCTACCATGGTCATCACAATCACCACTATTCAAACCTTAGCCTTGTAGTTGTAATATACTTGCATGAGAAATTTTACATGATTGTTCCTCCTAACTAACAATCCTCCCTCTCTCTGAAACTCTCTCTTGGTTTTAAGATTTAAATAGGGTTTCTTCTCTCATAATATGTTTATATGTTGCTTCTGTCATAATATGTTTCAAATTTAACCAGCATTGCTTATGCCATAATACGTTTACATCTTTGGCTTTAGGTGGTTTACGGAAGTAGGTTTCACAGAGAGATTCAAGGGAGTTCATAATTATATGTGTCCACCCTTATTTCCTAAAAAACACTTGTATAAGAAAAAATGGTTATCAGCAACAAATATTGGATAATAAACAATACAGTCAATGATACTCTATATAATTAAAGAGCCCTCTTGATAAAAGACAATTGAATTGGGACAACATGTTAGCTGTTGGGAACTTCAAATAATATTTTAGCTCTATACAATAGTTTTGCACAGATATCTATAGCTATTAGACTTTTCTATATCAAAAATTAGTTTATTTCTAATATTTGAAACAAAACCAATTGTTAAATTCAGCTTACTACATGGCTACCATCTGCTCAAGCTTGACGACACAAGATTGCAACTTGAAATTCTTGCCATTCATTTCCCTCTTGCTTCACGTGCTCCACCTCTTTCAACTTGACATGTTTGGTTTTTCCCTCTGTCGTGTCCAGTTTTCTGATACTTCCTGCAGGTGGACGATGGGAAAAGTGGTATTTACATTGTGTATGTGTCCTGCAAATTTAGGGAAAAGGGGTTTTAATCCAGTCTTCAATTTGATCGATCATAGCCTACAGAAGACATGGGCATCCTCATGAAGAATTGACATTGTTTCCCCAAATGCAACCAACAGGTGTCCAACCTGATTAGTTCACTTTTGCTAGCATACTCCCTATTTGTGCTGACATAGGAGCTTTGAAACAAGGTATGGACATCCACCAAAGAATAATAGAGAATGGATTTTTGTCAGATGATGTAGTTGTAGGTGCCATGTAGACATGTATGCAAAATTTTGAAGCATTAACAATGTACATAAACTGTTTGACAAAATGCCTTAAAGAGATGTGGTCTCATGGAATGCCATGATTGCAGGATATGTATATACGTTCGCTATCATGTGCTCAACCACATGTGACCAAATTTTAAAATTATTTTAACCATCCCCCAGTTTATAAATATTGTGCAAGAGAATGTTAATGAACAAATATATTATGAGGTATTTTCCAAAAACACCTTAGGAACATTAGAAGAGAAGGAAAGCTTGGTTTTGCAGTAAACCCTTCATGATGATGCTATAGAGATTGAGTTGCTTGTCTTTGACTTGATCCATCACTAACATCACATTTTAACAAGTTTCTCCCTATCTGGCAATGCACTTCTACCCGCCGCCATGAAACCATTGCAGGCTTTAGAACCTCCTGGTACGTGTCCGTGCATGCCAAGTTTGGATTTGCATTTTCTTTTATTTTCTCCACCTCTTGTTTCCTTTTTAGAAATTGTTGCATCTTGGATTTAAAATAGTAAACTAGATCTCGTAGATATACTTCCTATGTAAAAAGGATACGTAATTTGTAAGCATGCTTCATTGCTTTGGGCGTCAGAAACAAGCCCTCAAATCAATATTACACTCTGTAATCTCCAGTTACGCATAACTTTCACCCCCCAACTAATATCCACCACAAAAATCCAAATTCAATGCCAAACGTCCTCCAAGTGCCTCTCAATTAGCCTCGAACCATGTATGCAGTTCAATGAGCCCCTCGCAGACCCAAATTTTACTATCTAAAACTGGTAATTACAAGCCCAATAAACTGCTAGAACTATCTCCCAAATCCTTCAACCCCTACGCACATTTACATCACTCAAGCCATATATCTTTCAATTTCCCTCAATTTAACCTATTTTTTAGAGATCTCAGGTTCCTCCTGCTATACGATGCTACCATTGATTGGGTTTTTCCAGGCAAAATACCAGATATAATAAAATGTGGTTAAAGAGGCCAAAGTTTTAGACAGATTCAACAGCCCTGATGCAACAACATGTGAAATATGACAAAGGACCCATTTATATTATATTTAATTTGACCATTAAAGCACCACAAATGTAAAGCGTGTCTATATTAAAACCCCAACGTAGCATTGTTAAGAACTTGCATAGAATAAAACCCTACCTCACCCTTTTTCTTCATTCTTCTCTGCAACATTTTTCCCTCCCTTCTCAATCTAGCTTAGCTGTGTGTCCCATCTTAAATTTGGGTTGTGATCCTTCTTTTTTCTCGTCTGTAAGATGCGTGGAAGGATGATGGGAGGTGGTAGGGAAAGTGGTAGAGGGCATGATGAAGCAAGTCAACCAAGAGTGAAGTAAGTGAACGTGGAGGTGAGGCGTCCATATGGTGGGAACCAGGTGAAGCTCAATGGTTTGATACCATTATAGATAAATGTACTTATATCTAACTCATTCTAGAGATTGTACAACTCATGTTGTCCCACCTAGAGATACGAGGCTATGCAATAACTGCTATAAACAAGGGCATATCGTTGTAGATTGTACAAATGAGAAGGCATGCAATAACTACCCCAATTCTGGCCATCTGGCTTATGACTGTCCTAACGATTCTTTTTGTAATGTGTGCAAAAATTCACGTCATGTTGTTAGAAAGTGTCCAAAGGGTGGAATGCTAGATGAAAGAGGTTCTCCAAAAGGTCCACCAAGATTTAGTGACATCATTTGCAGGTCATGTAACCAGCCAGGACATATGAGTAGGGACTGCACAGACATTATAATCTGTCACAACTAGGGTGATCATGGCCACTCGGCATATGAATGCCCCTCTGGTCAAATGATGCCACATGAAATGTGCAGGCATTGATGTTGAACTTTCCCTCCCCTTTTATGAGTCATTTTCTTTACACAATTCATCTTTTCTCATTCAGAATCGAGTTTGGTTGATAGGTAGGAAGAACCCTTATTCATGGGAGTATTTGAGTATGGCTTGGGATGCCCTTTTTTCATTTCTAAATTTCAAATTATGTATAAGATCTTTTTTAAATGAAATATTTTGGATTAGACTTGAATATTATATGCTTTTGACTTTATATGTGTTAGAAAGAGTTCTACATAGTAGACAATGTTTAAGGCTGTAGGGATTTTATCTTGGATGTACTTTCTCTATACCACCCTATGTTTATTAGGAGGTCAAATTGACTGAATGATGACTTATTGGAATGACACATGTTATAGATAGTTGCCTGATGTTGTTGGATTTATGCATTGTTTTGCTTCACAACTAGGTAGGACTTCGGAAATGGTATTGGTCATAGATAGTATATTTTTTGGTCATGGATAGTTTTTTAGCAAAAATGAGTTTTCATCATACAATTTTCAATTAAGCATGTTAGGAGAGTTGGTCTTGGATGTATTTTATACTACTGTTTTGTTAAGAGTAGGATTTTTTTGTTATGCATCATCATCTCAGCTGGACCTTTTGGAACAATATTGGTGGGTATTTAAGAGATATAGTTGGCTGCATTAATTTATGTCCTTTTGGTATAGGAATTGTTACAAATAGTATTGTAATATAATTGGATTGGACATCTTCATTGCATCACAACTTGGTAGAAATTTGGAAGCAGTATTGGTCATAGATGGTCCACATAATCACGATTCTAACTTTAGATAGTTTATTATATGAGGTAGTCTATGGGTTTTTGTTTCCTGCGTATTGACATATAATGTAATTGTTATCTGTTTTAGTTTTAATTGCTTTGCTGAAGTAGTTCTTAGTCAGGAGTTTGTGTGGAAATACAATATTAGTTTTAATGGGCCATATAACAAGAACTAAAAAATATATAAACTACTTTTTTTAGCACAATCCACATACAATGTCACTACATTTACATTTCTTTACCTTTCAAGAAAAGTAATTAAGTACACATTTTCTATCTATCAAATAGAGCAAATGTTTGTCACATTTAGATAACTTTCCCATATATTTGTTGTTGGTCAACATTACATGTGCCCTATTCTTCAATTACCAAGTTATATTAAACCCTGCTAATCATTGGCTATACAAACTTCCCTTTAATTTTGTAGAGAATAATTGATTAGAAACAACAACTTGATTAATTGAGAAATATTATTAAAAAGTAAAACAAACAAAAAAGACAAAAAAAATTACTATAGGTTTTGCACACGATAAAATAATTGATATTATAAAGCATGCAATTGATGCATACTAAAATTACAAAAAAATAAATACCACCATACAAAAAATGAGTTGCAACCCATGGCGTAATCTTGCTCCCCTCAGAGCGACCACTTGTTATTCTCCGCTCAACTCACCACTGCAACAATGCCTCTGCTATTTTCAAATAGATATGATTGAAATTCCTTCACATATTGATAAAAGTAGCTGTCGAAATTCAAAGCTTCAAAATCGAAGATAGCCGTAAAGCCCCTACAAAAAAGAAAAAGAAAAAAAAAACTACAATACTATAGTTCTCCTTGGTGGTTCTTCCCAACAAAAAGGTAAAATTGTCTGTTTTAGTTGGTAGAGTAAAATATTAATGTATACTACATATTTTTATTTTATTTATTTTTATGTATTTTGATTAAATATAAAATTGTAGAGATTAAATGTATAAAATTCTAAAATTTACTTGGTAATCGCCGATGGACATCCATTCCACCAAATTCGCTTAGGATACGATCCTAGTCTCATCCCTTGTTTATTAGTATTTCCTAAGAGGGGATGGCTAAACAACACCTTTTATGCCATCATACACATCATTAGACCACAATCCATTCTCTATCTACACTAGATATTCACTATCTAATTATCTTGAATTTATCTCATTCTTTGTATAGAATGCTATAAAATCATGTTTCACTTATATATGTTAGAATTATTTTCGAACTTGATAATGTGAGTATTTAACATCATACCTATTTGTTGTCGAATACATATAACCTCCCACTAGTATTTTATAAAAACATGGATCAACATAGTTTCTACTATGATCATTTCTCAATTTCACACATGATTTACAGGCGTAGGTAATGGTTTCAAATTCAACATCTTATTGATGAAGTACCCCCTAAGCTCACACCCACAAACATGCCTTCGAATTTTTCAAATAGATATGAATGAAAATTCTTCACATATTGATAAAAATGGTCATTGTAATTTCAAACGATTAAAAACTATAGAAGTAACTTCCTATAAACCCTCTCAAGTAAGAAAAAAAAACTATTACAAATTGTGTTTGCCATCATACGCTACCATCTTGTAGAAGGTCCTCCTTTACAAATAAATGGTAATATGGTTGCTATTCAAGAATGAGTTTCCAAGTTCCTGCAAGATGCTTTATTTTTGTGATTAGATAAATGGAGGAGTTTTGAAAGGAACCCAAAACCTTCTGCAATATAAAAAAATTGAAATTTTACTGCACACAAGTACATAAAGAATTACCAAGCATAGAAACAATAGGATAGAAACCAACTACCGTCAAATTGCTGCAACTAAAATATTTTTACACCCATGAGTCTATATCAATAACAATAAATTTTCCAATATTCAGTAGACTCCCCACTGAGCTTCTTCCATGGTCACCCTCATTTTTGGGAACAATGAGTTATTTTCTATGGTTCTGGTATCTTCTGTGTATATCCTTTCATCTTCTTCCCCACTACAATCTAGTCGTGATTTTTTTGATTAATGGTAAAAGGAGGGTTTTGTCAAGGTCCCTACCCTGTTATAGAAAATGATCTACCATCTTGATATAGCCATGAATATTTCAAGGAACAACACAAGAACAAATTCAAAACAATTGAAACATCTAGTCCAGGATTGGCCGACAACCAAAATAAAACCATAGGAAAACCTAGACTAGACCAGAAAACAACCTCAACCGAGGCACCTAATAATGCCAAAAATATTAGTTAGGAGGACAAGAGACAAGGTGTTTAGATTTCCTTGTCACAAAATGCATCCAAGTCTCATCCTCCTCTAGTATTGAACCAACAAGGTCAATGGATCCATATGAATTTCTGATAAACTGCTTGTAACCGGATCCTTCCCAGAAGATTAAAATATTGAGGTCCTATTGATGGTGAATCACAACACCTCTGAATGTCTACAACTCGATGGGTTTAGATCGTCAGTGTGATTTCATAACATGGAGCTTTTCCCAAAGTGTGGGACTTTGTAATCAACAAAGCTATCCAGATGAAGGTTGGTTCCTATTCCTCTATTTAGGTGCACATACAATTTGTAGAGGTTCTACTCTAATTTTCCAAAGAGACGGGGTTAAGAAGATACAAGAAAATAAACCTAACTAATAGAGGTGATGCACGAAAGGAATGTTGAACACCTGCTTTGAAATTAAACACAAACCATTAAAAGCAATACAATCACCATGCACAGTTAACCAAACTACAATGAGAGATCAGGAGGATGCAATGAACACAGGGGAGGGTTGAAATAATCCATATACTTATCTTATTACTCCAAAAATTGATGCATTGCATTAAAATAGCCAAAAGACAAAAAAATAAATCACAACTACAATGGGAGGTTTGAAAACTCCACAAATTCACCTGTAGAAAAAAGAAGAAGGGAGGGTGCACAATAAAAAATGTCCAACCTCTGAAAAAATGCCCCTCCTTACAATAAATAGGAATAATTTGAGAGAGAAAGGAGAGAAAAAATTGAATCCTGCTTTAACCACCCGTAAAGAGCATTAAATTCACCTGCAACAATGATGGGTTCCACTACAAAACTCATGCCTCCATGTGTTGTTCCTTGTTGGGAAAGAAAGGAAGCCCATACTTCATTATGGTGGTAGGTGAGAAGCCTGATAGCCTCAAAAATGGTGGACTGTATTTTTCATTTTTAAGAACTTAGTCCCACTAATTTAAATATATCTTGTCGTAGTTTAGTAGCAGATGTTGAGAGCTTTCTAAAAGTCCTCTCTTTCTAAAATCCAAGCTTCCAGTTGAAAGTTATGATCATTTGAAGGTCAGGGTCTGGTGTTCCACGCAGGCTCTCACAATATTTTAAAATATCTAAGCATTTAAAATTATTTCTGGGCTCCATGATTCATCTTTCATTGTTAGACACTAGACACGTGGAGGGCCTACACTCATTTGGGGACCTGCCTTTGGATTTTACCTTTGAATTTGTGTTGATGAGGCATGTGGAGGATTCCACTGGCTCTTCCCATGCTTAGACTTTTCAACAGATGGTGCAACTTTCTTGGGCTCTGACCACGTGGAGAGCCCGTGCTCGTTTGGGGACCTGCCTTTGGATTTTACTTTTGAAGTTGTGCTGATGGGGAACATGGAGGCTTTCGTTGGCTCTTCCCATGCTTATAATTTTCAAGGTTCGGTGCAAATTTCTCAGGATCTGACCACGTGGAGAGCCTGCGCTCATTTGGGAATCTTTCTTTTAAGCATCATACCAAAGGTTCCCTGAAGAAACATGTGGAGGCTTTCGCTGACCTTTTAGGGTCTTGGCAATGTGATGTGCCGACACTTGACATCATTCGCGAACATGTTTTTTCGTTCCTTTGGGTGAGTAAAGGGCCCCACTATATATAATGTCAAAACCCCTTTTCGGGTGGGACCTTTGTAGTTAGCTCCACATGGAAACCCTGTGGGATTTCAAGATTTTACCCCCTCCTTTCGCTCTTTAAGTTGCAACGGTTGGACACTTGGCATCATCTGCGAGCCTACTCTGCTTTCTTTGAGTTGAATCACTTTAGGCTCGGTTTTGACTTACCGAGTTAGCTTTCTTCGTTTCTCTGGTGTGGAAGGTCATGTTTGATCAAAATTTTCGTGAGGAGAAAAATTGGATAATAATTTACCAATTCATGGGATCACCTACCTGTTAGGTGGAAGCTCAACTGCCTTGAAGTATCCATTGGGTACAAAGTTATGAATGATATCCTAATATTGATCTTGAACCTTGATTCTTGCCCCGACTGCTTGCAGTTCGTTGATCCTGGAGCTTTCACTTACTTCTTGAAATGGGTTGTTACAACATTCACCTGGAGACACACTGAACTACATAGTGATACAACCTTGGAGCAACAAGACCTATGCCAAAGCACTTAGGGAAATTGAAACTTACACTACAACAAGACAATGTGCACACACACTTAGAGGAATTAAAATCCTAGGCTAATATTTACAAGGGTGAAACCTTTTCCTTTTAGTAACAATGTTTAAGATAGATCCTGTTAACCAAAATCATAAGCTCCTATCCCTCCAAGGTAGACAATTGGAAGGAATTGCTAATTTTACATCCTGTGACCATATAGGGGCCACTCCAAATGGCATCAAACTTGGAATGTATGCCAGATTTTTCCCAATCTGCATCCCATTTTAGAACTAGGTCCCCTTCCTGAAAGGTCCTTACTCTTGCTTTCTTGTCAAACCATCTTTTGACTAAGGTTTGATCTTTCTCTATCTTTTGAACTGCATGTTATATTATTTCTTCCAATTCCATCAGTTCTGCATACCTAGCTTCCATAGGCTCAAAATTAGACAACTCCAACTGCTTCATGAGCTCCAATGCAGGTAGCTCTAATGATATAGGCAACATTGCCTCTTTCCCATAGACCAGCTTGTAAGGGGAATTACCTGTTGACCTCTTTGGTATGATCCTGTCAGCCCATAATGCTGATTTGACCTTGGTATGCCATGTCCTTTGATTTTCATCTAGAGTCCTTCTGATGATCCTTAGCAAATTCTTATTTGTGGACTCTACCTACCCATTACGCTGCGGGTAATAGTTTGAAGAAGTGCTCAAGTAGGTTCCATTCTTGATAGCCCATTATGTGATCTTGGAACCTAGGAATTCCAATGCATTTTTTGATATGATAGTAGTCGGTACAGCGAACCTAGTCACTATTCCTTCATATAAGTCTAGTATACTAGACTCATTTTCTTCTTTGAGTGCTATTGCCTCGGTCCACTTGGTGAAATAGCCTGTTGTTGTGAGAATCCACTTGTGACCTTGGCTTGAGTCTGGATCGATGAACCCAATGAAGTCCAATCTCCATTGCATGAACAGTTGGTCAACTGAAATTGGGTGCAATGGAAGCACTACTAAATTTTCTTTACCTGTGAAGAACGCACATTTTTTGCACCTTTTTATCCATGTGTAGCAGTCACTAAACACTGTGGGGCAATAATAACCAACCTTAATTATCTTGAAAGTTGTTACTTGGGAGGAAAATGAACTCTGACCTCTCCATCGTGGAAGTCTTGTAACACCTTTTGAATATGACTTGTTCTAATGCATCTTAGTAGATGTCATTAATGTCTTTCTTGAATAAGAAACCATCAACAAGCACATATGGAATGGCTTGTAATCTGAAGTATCTCCTCTTTGATTTTCTCATTTATGGAGGACATAGTCCTGTTTGTAGGAAGTGTATCATGTTTTGAGTCCAACAGGGAATAGGAACATTATCATTTGCTTGTTCTTTACCATCTTGTAGTACCAAAACAACCCCATTTTAATTAATTGCATCATCCTATTGGCTCAAGGCTAGCTATTC
The DNA here is from genome assembly GCA_019776745.2 of Taxus chinensis. Classification (NCBI taxonomy): domain Eukaryota; kingdom Viridiplantae; phylum Streptophyta; class Pinopsida; order Cupressales; family Taxaceae; genus Taxus; species Taxus chinensis. The sequence continues at coordinate 747,359,393 of CM034154.1, forward strand.
ACACAGTCCCTTTCAATGAATCAACTTAGTGACCTTAATTTCAATGTCATATTCCATGACAAGAGTGATCCATCCTGCATGTTTCTCATTTAGATCCTTGTTCAGAAGGAATTCCTTGACTCCCACATGAGATATTAGCAATTGGATTTTGTTATTTGAAACTAGGTGTTTGAACTTCATCAAGCTCCTGATCATTGTAAGGACATGATTTTAGATGAATAAGTATCTCACTTCTTAGTCCTCCAAAATTTGACTAAAGAAGGCAGCCAATTGTTTAGATCCCTCTTTGTTTTGTTGCACTATGATTGCAACAATTGTGTCCCCACTACCAAAGGCATAGAGCATGAATTCCTTGGAGAATTCTAGATTGACAAGAGTTGGAGCTTGGGATATAGCCTCTTTTATTGCTTCAAAACACGCTTTGCTTTAAGTTTTCCACCCAAATGCTATGCTCTTCTTCAACATCAGCATTATTGGCTTCACAAGAGTGGCAAAATTTGGCACAAACCTGCGAACAAAAGGTATCCTTCCGTGAAAGCTCTAAAGATCCTTCTTATGGCTTAGCAAGGGAAATGCTTGAATTGCTTCATCTCTTTCTGGGTCGATTGGCAATCCTTTCTTTGATACAATATGTCCTAGGAGCTTGCCTTTATGAGATAGGAATATGCATTTTTTGGGATTCAATGATACCCCAAATCTCCTACATCTTTGAAATACATGTCTCAGATGAAAAAGGTGATTCGCTACATTTTTGGAGAATGCAGTGATATCGTCAAGATATATTAGCACTATTTTGTTGATCAACCCCTTGAATGTCATGTCCATCACCCTTTGAAAATTGGATCCGGTATTAGAAAATCCGAATGGCATCTTCCTGTAGGAATAGGTGCCCTACTTAGTGGTGAAATCCATTTTGAAATGGTCATCTTATTTTACCATTATCTGGTTATACCCCGAGTAGCCATCAAGGAGGGAAAATATTTCCAAGCCGGATACTACTCACAAGATTTTTTCCATTGAAGGGAGTGGATAGTGGTATTTGAGAGATGCCCTATTCAAGTCTCGGAATTCCACGCAAAACCTTATTTCTCCATGTAGACACCTAAAATTGGTTACCCAATTTAGTGTCCCTCGTGTGCGTTTGCCTTCTCGGGTAACATGGAGCCACGTTTATATCACCACTTCTTCCTTAGGGTATTATTTAATATTTGATTTAAACATTTATCCTAAGTCTATTTCACCCCATTATGTTTTACCCATAGATAATTAAATATTAACTATTTAATTACACTTTTTACATATATCTTGACCTCTTATGTACCCCATATCAATTCCTAACCTCCCATATCAATTTTATCCATCTATCCCCCCTATTTCTCCTCCCCCCAAACCTGTGCAGTGGGATATTTCCCGTATTTGAGTCAGAGGGATCACTTACATCCTTCCAAAAATCACCCTTTTTGGCCATTTAGAAAGTTTGTTCCCTGATCGGCGCCGAATGGTACTCGGTCAACGCTAATTTTTTGGAGCAGCGCCGATTTCATATCAGTCAGCACCAATTACAAATACAGGGCCAGAATTTAGTTCTAGTTAGATAGAAATAATGATAGAGAGTTTTGAGCATAAAGTCTGAGCATTATCTATCAAGTGAAAGTGAATTCTGTCCAAATCAATCCCTAAGAGGAGTACAGTTACTCTGCTCATACTACATCAACATCATGAGCCTCCATTGATCTCTTGGTGACTCTGGTCCTACATCCAACAAAGGTGGAGCTTTGTTAGTATCACTACAGCTCTTGCAGATCCAGCGGAGATCAACGATCTAGCTTCCATTGTTGTGTTTCTCAATCTTCCTGTAATTTTCCCCTAGTCGACGCCGATCGTACACAGTCAACACCGATTCTCTCTAGTCGACGCCGACCTATCTCAGTTGACGCTGATTTTCCTAATCGACACCGATCTGCCTACGGATAGGTAAAATAATTCAGGGAATGCAAATCTAGCATTATTTTCACACTTTCCCATTTTCTATTGGTTTCTGCCTATTGTTTGCATTCTGTCTATCATTTTTTATCAAAAAAATATAGACATTTACTTACGTCTTTTACCATGTATGCTTCTTTCGTTAATTAAAAATGTGGACTGACATCTACCGAGGGAGCTTATCACTTCCTGGACCCACTTTTCAGGCAGTCCACCCAAATATCTTTTAACGTTGTCTTTTTCTGTCAAGCATCCATGTGTCTCACAAGTTTCTTGGATCTACTTTGTAGGATCACTCGTGGGCACCCGTCTTGTCTACATCAGCTTTCTTTTCCACCTACATATTCGGATCTTGTCTTATCTATTAGGTATTGATTTCATTTGAATTTTTTAGGGTTTTTGTGTTTAGTTTGGTACATTAACTGGGACAGTTAACAAGCACAAAAATTATTGATCTACATTCTGGCACTCCTGGTGGGACCCAACCAAAGTCCCTTATTGGTAAGTTCATTTCTTTTCCAGTTTTGAGCTTTTATTCTGTTTCTTCACTGCTTTTCATCAGTTCTCCGTAGCATTTCCTTCCTTAATTTTGGTCTTGCTTCTTTCACTTATAATTTCCAAAGTTAAAGTTTCTTCTTTCTTGCAAAACTAAATTCCAATTCCTATTTCGAAGATCATTAAATCTTTCATTTGATTTCAAAATTGCATATTTTTGATCCGTCTTTTTTTTTTTTGCAAGATTGTTATTTTCTTGAAAGTTTTCTAGTTCCTTAAATAGGAATCTTCATTCTACTATTATTTGGATACATCTTTCTATATTTGTTTGTGTGTTTGCTTAACCTTTTCTTGTGGAGCACTTTGCTTGTTTGCGGGATTGTTCGAGGGGAAGAGCTCAACAACGCGCTTTTCGAAGTCCACACACCTTGGAGATCTAAATCTACAAGTATTCCTCTTTTACGGTGTTTTCTCCTTTTTAAGAACTTAAAAAGAACTTGTTTTTGTTTTCTATCACATTCAAACATTTCGAATTTGGCGCTTAAAAAGAATTTAATTACATTTGGGAAAGAATTTTTTTGACCTATCTTCATCGAAATCCAACACTTCGTTCTTAGTGCTTAAAAAGAACTTTTCCTTTGTCATTTCTGTTGTATGCTATTCATCTAGTTTTCTAAATAGGATGGAAAAATTGATCAAAATTGGTAGTGACACTATTTGATTTTTATTTTCCACCCTTGCACACAAAGCCAAAATCATTAGGTATAAAGCATCAAAACAAAAATTCCTCCCCTAGCCTTGCCTACTTAGAAGTGAAATCCAAGGGAAAAGCCTACGCGGTACTCGGGCCATGCTATAAATTCACAAAAGTTCTGGTATATATTGGAAAAGCACCCGACTCCCTTATCGCAGCGGTGTGTGAAGTGCGGGGGTAGGCCCCTATATCAAGCCACGTACTGGTCTTTTACTAAAGTGCCATCGGGACTCCTCACCAAAACATTCCCCAAACCATCCTTAGTTTGTCTATCTGAGTAGTTCTTGTTCTAAAGAGCCTTCCCTAATATTTTCTTTCTTAAAAGAAGGAAAATTTAAAAGAGATAATCACCTACGCTGCTTGAATTCTCTGTGTATTAGTTAGGTCAATCTTATTTTTCTATATTTTTACTTCTTTATGACGGTCATCACTCAGTTAAAATCTAGAAAAATGGCTCAACTGGCCCCTTCTTCGTCCAAGATCACCACTAGTGTGGATGTTTCAGCACCCCTTGGGTCTTCCTCGGGACCTCTATTAGTTGGTTCCCCATCTTGGTCATATAATCCTTTCTATCATCCTAAATCAATCCCATCACGTCCAGCTTCCCCCAGTCCTTCAGAAATATCATCTACTTCTGATATAGAGTATGTTCCTCACGGGGATCCTAAATTTTAGGCACTCCTTGATCGCAATCCGGTAGCCCTTATGGACTATCTAGTACATAAGTCTGTTTGAATATCTGATCAGGGACTACCAATCCAGCAAGTATACGATTATCCTCGTGAACCATCCCAGGATTTTATAGAACAGTTAGCATATTTTTTCTCACCTCGAACCATGGAAGAGGGTGGCGCACCTGTGCCTCCTTATTCTCTTCCACCAACCATGTCGACTAGTTCTCAAATAGTCTTGCCTATTCCTAGCACCGCAGTTACCTCGACTATTCCACAACCTACTTATAAGAAGTCCTCTTTTCTAGCTATAATGGGTGCATCTGCACACCCACAGATTACTGTTAATTCTTTTATGTCGTCCATTACATCCCAGGGTCAGTACCTCTTTATGAATCAACCCCCTTCTACGAGTTAGTTGGTTCCTGCTTCTCATCCTCTAGTTGGTCTTTCTTCCAATGCTCCAGTGACAGTGACCTTCACCCATCCTCTAGCGTCGGCACCCTTAATAGCCAATCTATCAGTCAAAAGCCTCATTCAGACCTTGTTCCCCACCATGTCCAATCAAATTAACACCCATGTTCCTCAATCCATTCTGATTCAGTCGACAAGTGTAGGAGCCCACCAATCACAGGCTCCATCTTTCATTCAACCACCTTTTTCTCAACCACTTGTCATCTCACAGCCTGTTTATACACAGGCTCCTTCACAACAAATACCTCACTAGGCGTCACCCAGAACACCTGGTTATTCCTCTTATCATCCTGTTAATCAACAGATGAATCCCCCGTTGACGCCTCAACAAAATCCACCATTCGCTTCTTATATAGGACATACCAGTATGCCTCCTCCTCAATCTGACGTGGTCCAAATTCTTTTCAAGAAAATCACAGACCTAGAAGCCTCCACCAAAGGGGCTCATCCTTCATACTCTTTTGAAGAAGTATGTAATGAACCAATTCATCCATCAGTGGCTTTTAAGCCTTATCCTCCCCAATGGGAACTTCCTAAATTCTCAAAATTTCATAGTCGAGAGGACCCTCAACAGCACCTGCAAGCATTCAAACATGCTTGCTACCTTATAGTCCAGGATCAGGAGCTTATGCTCCGTACTTTCCCTATGTCTCTAGCAGGGCGTGCTTTAGACTGGTATAATAACATTCCCCAACATTCCTTGTTTTCTTTCTCTCAATTGGCCCAGATGTTTGTTGAAAAATTTTCAATAAACATCACACATAAGATCTCGATTACAGATCTTTATAACATTAGTCAATTTGATGATGAGTCTATTGCAGACTTTGTCACTCGTTGGAGAGGGATAATAAACCAATTGTCTTTCTCCCTTCCTCAATCTCAACAGATCGAGTTGTTTACTCGATCTTGTGCTAATCATATTTCTTCCACTTTAAGGATCCAAAATTTTCATACATTTGAAGAAGCCTTTACGATGGCACGCAAACTTGAATCCCGCGCCATTGAACAAGGAAAGTTAAAACTTCGCTCTAAATCTAAACCAGATTTTTCTCGGTTTACAAAAACAAACCCTTCTGCTTCTAACAAAGACAAGAATCAGGGGTCTACCAACGCTATTGTATTAAAAACATCACGAGCCGACAACACTTCTAATCAAACACCATAGAGAGACTCCTCATCTTCTCGAAAAGGACCCTCATCAACTCGATCTTTCACTTCGTTGGGGGAATCATATGCTTCTATCTTAGAAAAAATGTTGGAAGTTCACATGATCGAACTTCCCCCTATTAGAAATTTTGATGAGAACCAAGAACGTCCATTCTGGTATAGGGAAAATGACTTCTGTCATTATCATAGAACCAAAGGCCATGACATTGAACGATGTCAGACCTTCAAAAATATTGTCCAGAAATTCATTGATAAAGGCGAGCTCATTTTGGATAACCCAAATGCTCCCCCAAATCAGGTGCTTGATGTTTTTAAACAACCTTTTCCCAATCATTCCCCGAACAATGATGCTTCAGAGTCTCAAAAACCAAACACTCATACTATCAGCTTCATTTCTACTGAAGAATCTTCTTCTAAAACTAAGCCATCTACAAACACATCGACCGAATCAGAACCTCCTTCCACTCCGCTAATCGCTGGGATTCCACCATCTTCAGACAAGCCATCTTTGAATATTCCCACATTGTTAGAGATAGATTCATCTCCCTCTGCCTCTTTATCTGATCTTCCGTCCATGCCAGAGACAGTGTCATCCTCATCTGTCTCATCATCAGATATTCTTTCGATGCTCGAGGCATTTACATCCCTTCGAGTTTCCACCACGAATACATCTACTACTGTTTCTCCCATTTTTTCTGTGACTATGCCATTGGTAAACATACCTATAGTTGTACCAACTTCGACGGAAGCGTCTTCAATTTTGACTCTTCCGTTTCCTTTCCCACAGTAGTTACACCCACAATTACTGTACCAGAAGTATCTCCCTCGCAAGGAACTGACCCTTCATCATCCACTTCTTCCATCACCGATACTATTTTGCCTATTAAGGGAAAATCTAAAGAAATAGCACCGGCACCTACACTCTCGGTTCCTGAACTTAAACCTGAGACAACTAAAGTCTAATGTTACATCATCAGTACCTCCTCATCTCCTTCCCCCGAAAAGGTTACAATCACCTTATGCGGTTGAAGTTGTCACCATCCCTGAAAAAGGAAAACCCATATTTCAGACTATTAAGACTCTTGGTGCTTTCCTCAAAAATCTCTCTCTAAGCCTCATAAAATATTGGATTTATCAACTGGGAAGGCGTCTTCTTCTACAATACCATCAGAACCATCATCTTCTTCTTCTACAACACCTTCTTCGCTGGTGCCTTGTAAAGTGAATTTACCCACTAGAAAGGCATCACCTCTTTTATCAGGACCATCATCTTCATCACCAAAAGCCAAGGCACTCTCTATTCCTCCGATCAGACCTATTTTGGGAGCTCCTCCCTCATCTAAATCGGCATTATCTAAATCATCATCTGTTTTGACCAAGCAGCCTTCTTTATCTCTGAAGACCACAACACTTGTCACATCTTCATCATCTTCAAAATCTATCTTAGGAGCTCCTCCTCCACAGAAATCAATCATGCCTCACTTGCTTCCATCTCAAGTGCACCCAAGGCTGCTTCTCCCGATGTCTGAAAAAGTAAAATGATCCCTAAAAAGACTGTCAAACCAGACATGCAGGTTCTTTTACCTCGGCAGTCTGTTGAGGTAAAAGAGGCACCTCTGTCATCTCTGTCCTCATCTTTGTCTACCAGATTCTATACTAAAATTCTTCACCAACTTATCCAATCTTCATCCATATCCCTTCCTCTGATCAAACCCTATAATCCTAAAGGAGTAAAACCTTCCTGGTTCAACTCTGATTTGATTTGTGCTTACCATCGCACTCCAGGACATGACACCGAGGGATGTAAAGCCCTTCAATCTGTCGTTAACAGTATTTTGGAAGAAAGTGATCTTCTGCTGGAAGAAGAGGAGGAACAAGTATCTCCTGTCATCTCAACCACATCTGAGCCTCAACGATCTACTCAGGCCTCTAGTTCTATTAATTCCACTCCGGATGGTCTTCCACCTTCTCAAATCGACACGATTCATATCGCCACTAGAACACAACAATATGATAATCTATCATCATCTACATCTCGGCCACGGGTTGTCATTTCTGCAGCCCCTGAAGGCATTCCTCCTTCCACATCAGCCTCGAGACCTAGGGTCTCTATTCGTGCTTCACCTCGGGCTCAGATTCCTGTGTCAGTAGAGGAGAGTGTTATGAAACAACTTACCCATGCTCCGGTCAAAATGTCTCTTTTTGACCTCATTCAATCATCTCCACAGCATCGCCAGGCTTTGATTGATAATCTGCCGTATCGCAGTGAATTCAGATGAGCCCCAACCTGTTGAGATGATTGTTGGATTGAATAAACCATCAACCGCCATTTCCTTTGAAGATTCAGAAATTCCTTCCCTTTCTTCCGAGGATTTGGAGGCTCCCCTCTTTATCACAGTTCAAATCAACAACACTACGTTAAAACGCACTATGATTGACAGTGGTGCTGCACTCAACATCATTTCCTCACACACATTCGAGCAACTTAAGTTACCAAAGAACGTAGTGTCACCACCACCTTTCGCCCTTCGATCATTTAACGATCAGCTGGCAGTTACTTTAGGAACTGTGGTCCTGCCCATTCGAGTAGGTAAGAAATTACTTCACGAGCTCTTTTACATTGTTGAAGGGAAATTCCACTACAATATGATCCTTGGACGCTCCTGGATTCATGCAATGCATTGTGTCCCATCAACCCTCCATCGATGCTTAAAATATCAATATGAGGGCAAAATCTATACTCATCCAGGAGATCCTTTTCCTTCTGCACAATGCGACATGACCACAGGGTCTGCCCCTCTAAAGGAGAATTCTTGTTCTCCTGACGAGGCTTCATCCTCTTCCATACCTGCAACAAAACTACCAGATTTACAAAATCTAGAAGAGACATTGCAGCGTTTCTCACTAGGAGAGCTTCCTCTTCTCTCTTTTGACGCCCATCTCAAACCTAATGAGTATGGTAGACCAGAAAAACAACCTGAATATCAGCCAGGTCTTGGTCATGTCATCACCATTGGTCTACCCAATCAACAGACTAACTTCATTTACGGTGGTCTTGATACACCTCACTATCACCCGGATTCTCCTCCTAGGGCCAAACCCTATTCAGCAGGGTTTGATTGTCTACAGAATCCCACGTTTGCAAAAACTTATTTATATCGATGCGCATGGAAGGGTTTTGGCCTGGGAAAGTATGAACAGGGTGTGCATGACCTCGCATCCATTCCAACTCTCAAACCACATCAAAAATTTGGTTTAGGATTTAAACCTCTTTCAAAAGCCACCATCACTATTCTCGATGAGCCTCTTCCCATTGAGGAACCATCTTCTCCCGCTAGGTCAGAAGCATCATTTGATGTGGATGACGCCATTTCCATCCCGTCTAACTTTTTTTTTAGTCAATACCATTTCCTTAGGGCCGCTGACCTATAAAACTAATAACAAATCCACTTCCATACCATTAGTCTTCCCTGAAATAGTTGGAGACGACTCTCCTACTATCAACACTATCCACTGTGCGGATGATGATTCTGTCCTCACCTATCTGGGGGCAGAGGATTCCTATCTTCCTAAAACCATTCCTTCTGACACGTCTACACTTCTTAACGAAGCCACTGTCGACCTTAATATAGGGACTTCTAAAGACCCTCGCATCATTAAGGTCGGCCAATCTCTTAATCCACAGGAGTTAGGAGACTTTACCACTTTTCTTTCCAACCATCGTCAAGCCTTTGCTTGGTCATATGAGGATATGCCAGGACTCGATCCCGATATCGTGGTCCACAATATCGTTACTCTTCCAGACATCAAACCGGTTAAGCAAAAATTGCGTAAAATGCACCCTCGAGTAGCCCTTCTTGTTAAAGAAGAGTTGCAACGTTTGCTTTCTGCTAACTTCATCCAACCCATTGATTATCCACAATGGGTTTCAAACGTAGTACCAGTAACCAAAGCTACTAGGAAGATTTGAATTTGTACCGACTTTCTGGGATCTTAATCTTGCTTGTCCAAAAGATGATTTTCCTCTACCTAATATCGACCAACTCGTGGATTTAATGGCAGGTCACGAGATGCTTTCTCTTATGGATGGTTTCTCTGGGTATAATCAAATTCTCATCACACCAGAGGACCAACATAAGACTTCCTTCATAACTCCTTGGGGGACTTTTTGTTATCGTGTCATGCCTTTCGGTCTTAAGAATGCAGGAGCAACCTATCAGCGAGCAATGACCTACATCTTCCATGATCTCTTACACAAAACTGTGGAAGATTACGTCGATGATCTCCTCGGTAAATCCAAATGCCGTCAGGATCATCTTTTCATTCTTGCACCTCTCTTTGAGAGGCTCATTCACTTTTGTCTTCACCTAAATCCATCTAAGTGCGTGTTTGGTGTTCTCACTGGTAAACTCTTAGGCTTTATCATTTCTATTAGGGGTATTGAAGTGGACCCCACAAAAATAAAAGCTATCCTTGAGATGCCTCCCCCTTCTAACTTAAAGCAACTCCGTGGTCTTCAAGGACACCTTCAATCAGTGCGTCATTTTATCTCGCAACTGTCAGACCGTTGTCAACCTTTTCATCATCTCCTCCATAAGAATGTTCATTTTGAATGGGATGAGTGTTGCCAAAAGGCCTTTGATGATCTCAAAGCTTATCTTCTTTCTCCACCTGTGCTTACACCTCCACGTGAGGGGAGCCATTCTATCTTTATATTTCTGTAACTGACCATGCTCTGGGAGCCATGATCTCACATCGGGATGCTAGTGGTAAAGAACAAGCCGTATATTACATCAGTCGCACTCTTCATGAGTATGAAACATGCTATTCTGAAGCTGAAAAGTTGTGTTGTGCTCTCTTCTTCGCAACTTCTAAGCTTCGTCATTACCTCCTTAATCACAAAACTTACATTGTCACAAGTGTCAATCCACTCAAGACAATGCATGCAAAGCCTTATCACAATGATCGTATCACTCGTTGGCTCATGCTCATGACAGAATTTGATCTCGAGTTTATCCCGCAAAAATCTATCAAGGGTCAGGTCATTGCAGATCAATTAGCTGATGCTCCTCTTCCGGACACTCAAGTCCCCCTTGCTCAATTCCCCGATGAGTATATCCAACAAATTGATTTCGGTCTTTCTCCATTTAAAGTAAAACTCTTCTTTGATGGATCCAAATGCCAGCAAGGGGGAGGTGCAGGTTTCGTTATGATTCCTCCTTGGGGTGCACCTATCCCAGTCGCACACAAACTTAACTTTGAGTGTACCAATAATATGGCTGAATATGAAGCTCTTGTTTTAGGTCTTCAAAATGCCATTAATCTTGGCGCCCACCATATCGACATCTTTGGTGACTCTGAACTCATCGTTAATCAAGTCACGGGTGTCTATCAATGCAAGAATGATATCCTTCAAAAATATCACGATATTGTTCTCTTTCAGCTTCAATCTTTTGATAAATTTACTATCCAAGCTATTCCTCACACTGCGAATCGATTCACAGATACAATGGCTTCTTTAGCCTCACTTATTCCACCTTTTACCGAAGACTCGTGACTTTATGTGGTTGTGCAGCGATTAGACCAACCATCTCATCTCAAGCAGTTGACTTCAATTAACATCATCACAACCAATACTCAAGATGAGTGGTATCAACACATTGTTGATTATCTATCTCATTCAGTGCTTCCTCCAGATCTAACTTCCAATGGTAGAAGATCTTTTATCCTACGTGCTAATCGCTATACTATTCTAGGCGGAATCCTCTACAAACGTGGTTTTGATGGTATTTTGCTTCGGTGCCTCAAAACCCCTGAATCATCTAAAGCCATCCAGGAAGTCCATGATGGTATCTGTGGTGGACATTTTAGTGGCTTGGCCGTAGCTAAACGCATCTTACGTTTAGGCTATTATTGGCCTTCTCTTAATCGAGATTGTTGTGAATACACTAAGAAATGTGTCAAGTGTCAACAACATTCCAATCTCACACATATCCCCAGTCAGGCTTTGCAACCTGCAGTGGATTTGTGGCCTTTTTCGCAATGGGGTCTTGATCTCATCGGTCTCATCAATCCCCGCTCTTCACAGCATCATCATTCTATCATTACTGCCACATAATACTTTACTAAGTGGGTGGAAGCTATTCCTCTTTCATCGACCAAAGCTAAACCCATAGTTGATTTTGTCTATCAACACATCATTTGTCGCTTTGGTGTTCCACACAAACTCATCACAGACAATGGTAAATCTTTCAAAAATGTCGATTTGCAGAACCTCTGTGATGCTTTCAATATCAAACTCAGCTTTTCTTCTCCATACTATCCCCAAGCTAATGGCCAGGCTGAGGCTTCCAATAAAACTTTGCGTAATATCCTCGCAAAAGTAACTAGTCGAGCTGGTAGGGATTGGCATTTACATATCCCTTTTGCTCTCTGGGCTTATCGAACTAGCATTCGTACTCCTACTGGTGCTACTCCCTTCTCTCTCATTTATGGGTCTGAGGTTGTTCTTCCTTTGGAAGTCAGATCCCATCTCTTCGTGTTTCTCTCAAAGAATTTGTCTCTGATGAGGACTATCGTCAAAATCATCTAGCACAGCTTGAGTTACTCGATGAGTGGCATCTTGATGCTCTTGAGCATCATCAAGTCTACCTTGAGCATGTCAAACGTGCTTATAACAAGCACTTGCAACACCGTGACTTCAAAGTTGGTGATCTTGTTCTTAAAGAAAACCAAAATGTCACTACACTAGAACGGAGTCAGCGTGGTAAGTTTGCTCCTAACTGGCTGGGTCCGTACGTAGTCACTCATAAATATGGGTCTGGGGCTTATCATCTATCTTCCATGGATGGTATACCTAAAATGGAACCTCTTAATGCCTTGCATCTAAGGCCCTTCTACTGTTAAAATCTATCTTACACGGTCTTAGTCGCAAAACAGATTCTTCATCCATCTGCAACCAGTCATGTATTTCATAGTGATTCGGAACTATGTGGTTCTCCACGTTATGTCTTTTCTACCTTAAATATGAGTATCGCGGCTCTACTCATGGAATTTTTCTTATGGATATGTTCCTCCTCCTGGTAGGGACACCTTAATCACTTCTTCATCTATCCCAAGTATCTATCTTAATCGAATCTACTCGGGGCATGAGTACGTGCTTTTTATATGTTTTCTTCCCCTCTATCTGATCTATCTGGTCTACACTCAGCTTCTTTCAAAAAAGCTCCAAAAGCTCCAAAAAAAAAAAAAGGGTGCTATCCTAAAAATTCCCAAAAGATAGACTGATCCCTCGAAGGACAGCTATCTATGCATTATCAAATGAATCAAAAGATATAGACCATGCCCTTGAAGGATGGCTATCATCACATTCAAAATACAGACCGCTCCCTTGAAGGATGGTTGTTTGTTCCATGGAATTTCCAAGGCTTCTCGCATTGATCAGCCTTTGCAGTAACAGACTTCCTCTTCGGCCAGTTTGTTCACTTTTTAGCATCACTGAAAGACTTCCCGTATCGATCAGTCTTTCTATATCTAGCAAACTTCCCGCATTGATCAGTTTGCTTTTTTATCAAAACAAAAATCATGAAGCTGAGATATAAGACCTTTTGTCGATCATATGGAGAACCCTATTTTCCCAATATGAGCATGTATTCTGTTCTTTCTAAATTTTGACAAGATACATACTTACTTCTCCTTCCATTTACCTCCTAGATCTGGTTTGCGACTAGCTAGTGTCAGGTTTATTTTAACCTCATATATGGCCTTGTATGCATGGTCTTTTGGTTTCTTATCAAAGTCTCTATTTTTGGTCGGTTAGGGACCTAGCTTATCATTCTTTTTCTTATCTAGGTGTATTGCTTTTATTTCTAATCAGGGTCATTTCATTACGTCCTTTAGCGCATTTCCCATTATTATTTGTTATTCATCCAATTAAATTGACATTTAACATGTTAATTTAGTCAAACATCTATCATCTATCTATATTCATCTTATCTACTTTGTCCAAAAAACATATCAAAGCATGTATTGCAAACACATGTGAATCTACCTATCTATTTTCATCAAAATTAAATTAACATCTTAAACATATCAAATCTATCAATCACATCTATCCATCTATCCATCAATCATCTAAAAACGTGTACATCCAAGTTACACTACATCTATCTATATCTATTTTTCATCAAAATTAAATCCACATATCAATCACATCAAATCACATCACATCTATCTATCCTCTATGTCTATGTCCATCAAATCACATCTATTTTTCCTCTATCATATGTCTATATCCATCACAGTTACACTACATCTATCTATATCTATTTTTCATCAAAATTAAATATCAATCACATCAAATCACATCACATCTATCTATCCTCTATGTCTATGTCCATCAAATCACATCTATCCTCTATCAGCATATGTCTATATCCATCACAATTACGCTACATCTATCCATATCATATTATCAGCATAATTAAATGCATGAGTACAATCATATGACACAGAAAATGATGAATCTATATATATACATGAGTGTCTGTACAACAAAGAATGGATGGCTTTCAATCAAGCCATCTATATCATACATCAAAAATGCCTTCAAATCGAGGCTACATCAATATATCGATACAAAAATATAACATATCTATATCGTGAAATCTGATAGGTGGAAGACACTATCTCCTCCACCCTCCTCTGGTCCAGGCTGTCTCTCCTGGCCACCACCTATCGAGCTAGAAGCACCTGCTGCTGGGGGCCTACTGCCACCTCGGTCTCTCCCGGTGCTCCCTCCCTCTGATGCACCACTAGCTACAACTGTCGTTGATCTCCTCCTCGCACCGTAACGAGGCACATCAGGGGCATGTTGTGCCAGGGCATCCTCATAGTATCTCACCTCGGCAAGGAGAGACTGATAAGTACTCAGGCTCACCATACCAGGTGCTCGTAATGGTGCTACTGGTGCTACTAGTGGTGGCCCTCCTAATGTCGCACCCTGTAACCCAGACTCTGACATAGTGCCTGTATCACCATATTTGGCCCTGAGGGCCTCTCTATGCTGATGGTAGCGATCCCTCTGCTGGATCACTGTATCTCACTCCTGACGAGCTGTGTCTCTCTCTAGTATCAGTGCATCCCTCTCCTCCGTCAGAGCTCTGATCTCCTCGAGGGCAGCCTGGTGTGTCTGCACCAGGGTGGCATGCTCTCCCTCCAGCCTCTCCAGCACTGTGGCTATATCCTCCTCGTCTGCGTCTATAGATGCTGGTAGGTGTCATGGTAACTCTGTAGAATACCATGCCACATAGCCATCATCTACTCCGGCATCGTCATCACTATCTGTGGAAGGTGGGGCCTCCCTCAATGGATCTATCGGGATCAAAATCGGCAGATCAGTCTCTCTGCTATCTCACCTGTATGGCCTGTAGGTGGTCGGAACTGTCTGAACTAGGCCAAACTACCTCAATACCCATATAAATGGGACACACTCCCACATATCTGGCCTATGGCCCCTAATCACCCTGCTCCATCTCAGCCCCACCAGGTGAGCCTCCTGACTGGCCCATGTCGGATAGACCCGATATGGTCTCCAAATCACCTGCTCTGGTGTCAGCATCCTGAAACGCTCAGCATACCACTCTGCAGATCTCCCTGTATCTCCTGGGGCCATGTCGGCCTGCCATCGCCAGAATCCATAATCGAGGGCCCCCACTACTGCTGGCATCCATGGAAGCCTAGATGGCCTGATCACTGCTATGTGCTCATATGCCCAGCAATGGAGCACAAAGCTAACATCGATACCTGTCCACCTACCGGTGGTGTACATCCATAACTCATAGTATATCTGAGCTATCAGGGCATCGGTAAACGTGAACACCTGTCTGAACTGTAGGATGTCACACACACAGTCTAGTAACAACAAGGGAAATCTCCCACCTCCTGAATCTGGCAGAGCAAAATAGGAGATCGCCATCTGAATCAGTGCTATCCATCTACTCCTGACATCACCCTGTCTATAATGTGAGGCTATCCTCACCACCCCAGACACTATCTCTGAATCATCTGCCCTGTCTCCATATAATCGTCCTAGGGCCCTCTACTGCTGCTCTCGTGGAGTAATCTCAATCGGGTCCCCGGTGATCGGTAGCCTCAGGATCCTATATATATCCTCGTGGGTGATGGTCATCTCACCCGTCCTGAACCAGAAAGTGCATGTCCTGCTATCCCATCGCCGCACTAGTGCTCGCATCAGCTCTACATCTCGAGGCACCCGTCGGTAGTACCGAAAGCCCCCGAGCCCAGCTAACTCTAGGTGGCGCCAATCTGCATCAGTCACATCGGGGAGAATGGTCTCCAGAAGCTCAGGAATAGCATCCCGCATGTGTAATGCCTCTCGTGCCTACATCCATGACGTCAAGAGCAATGTTAGCTTCCCATTTATCCAAATCAGAACATCAAAAAACACATTCTATCATCTTATTAGTCTATTCGGTCCAATCGGCGTCGATTTAGTTAAATCGGTGTCGATCCAACCTAGTCGGCGTCGATTAAAGTTAATCGGTGCCGATTTAATCTAATCGGCGTCGATTTTTCCAATCGACGCCGATTGGAAGGCAGAGTGTCAAAAACACTCTTGCTTCCCACTTATTTCCTTTTTCTCTTAAAAAAATTGGCATTCTAGTGTGCTATTTAATGGTAAACATGTACATGAGATTAAGGAGGATCCACTTACCCCAGGTCGTGTCCTCTTCCACTTCTGACTACTCCCAGAGGCTTCCATGTTGCTCAAAATCAGTTTTTGACTCTCTCTAAATCAATCGTCACGGTCTAAATAAATCGTTCACGTTTTCCTTTCACATATTTATATGGGCTCGGTATGGTCGGCACCGATTTGTATGGTCGGCACCGATTTTTATGGTCGGCACTGATTAATCTTGATTGATGCCGATTTAGGCCTATCATTGCCGATTGGTTGCACTTTTGCTTCTTCACCTCACTTTCTTCCATCTCCTAATCTTTTTGCCATAGTGTTGATGCTTGGCTTATTTATCTGGTCATTATTATGCCCTGAGTGTTTCCTTTTGGCACATACTTTCGATATTCTCACCCATTTCGAGTCTGTTCCCTGTACATGGGGCACTCACATTTTTGGCAGCTTAAAGATAACGGGTCTGTAGGCACTAACGTCGTCTGCTTCGCAGACCATCTGGTTGTCCCTACCAATGTGTCTCTCTTTAGGTGCTACTATTTTGCAGCCCTCCTTACACTCACGGGTCTGTAGGTACTAACGTCGTCTCATGCGAAGACCGTCTAGTCTGCCCTACCAATGTGAGTTCCTTAGGTTGCTGCCTTTTTATTATTTTTGTGCGTCATTAATGATCAGATCTACTCCAGGCATCTAGCTAGGGCATCCTACGTTTTCATCTACCTTTTTCAAACTTGGGATCGGTTGCTCTTTCGGGGCCCATCCCATCCCTAGTTTGAGGGGGATCACATCATCACTTTTTCTTCCTTTCTTCCAACTCCTTGTTTTTGTCTTGCAACTTTGCTTATCGCAAGTTACTTGACAAAAAGGGGCAAAATGTAGACACCTAAAATTGGTTACCCAATTTAGTGTCCCCCGTGTGTTTTCCTTCTCGGGTAACCTGGGCATGTTTATATCACCACTTCTCCCTTAGGGTATTATTTAATATTTGATTTAAACATCTATCCTAAGTTTATTTCACCCCATTATGTTTTACCCATAGATAATTAAATATTAACTATTTAATTACACTTTTTACATATATCTTAACCACTTATCTACCCCATATCAATTCCTAACCTCCCATATCAATTTTATCCATCTATCCCCCCTATTTCTCCTCCTCCCAAACCATGCAGTGGGATATTTCCCGTATTTGAGGTAGAGGGATCACTTTCATCTTTCCAAAAATCACCCCTTTTGGCCATTTCGGGAGTCTGTTCCCTGATCGGTGCCGACCGGTACTCGGTCGACGCTGATTTTTCGGAGTGGCACCGATTGCATCTCGGTCAGCGCCGATTACAAATACAGGGCCAGAATTCAGTTCTGGTTAGACAGAAAGAATGACAGAGAGTTTTGAGCATCAAGTCTGAGCATTATCTATCAAGCGAAAGTGAATTCTGTCCAAATCAATCCCTGAGAGGAGTACCGTTACTCTGCTCCTACCACATCGACATCGTGAGCCTCCATTGATCTCTTGGTGACTCTGTTCCTGCATCCAGTGAAGGTGGAGCTTTGTCAGTATCCCTACAGCTCTTGCAGATCCAGCGGAGATCGACGATCTAGCTTCCATTGTCTGTTTCTCAATCTTCCTGTAATTTTCCCCTAGTCGACGCCGACCGTACCTAGTCGATGCCGATTCTCTCTAGTCGACGCTGACCTATCTCAGTCGATGCTGATTTTCCTAATCGACGCCGATCTACCTGCCTGGACAGGTAAAATAATTCAGGGAACACAAATCCAGCATTGTTTTCACACTTTCCCATTTTCTATTGGTTTCTGTCTGCTGTTTACATTCTGTCTGTCATTTTTAATCAAAAAAATCTAGACATTTACTTACATCTTTTATCATGTATGCTTCTTTCCTTAATTGAAAACGTGGACTGACATCCGCCGAGGGAGCTTATCACTTCCCGGACCCACTTTTCGGGTAGTCCACCCAAATATCTTTTAACGTTGTCTTTTTCTGTCAAGCATCTGTGTCTCACAGGTTTCTTGGATCTACTTTGCAGGATCGCTCGTGTGCGCCCGTCTTGTCTACATCGGCTTTCTTTTCCATCTACATATTTGGATCTTGTCTTATCTATCAGGTATTGATTTCATTTGAGTTTTTCAGGGTTTTTGTGTTTAGTTTGGTACATTAACTTGGGGGTTGAAGATAGATTCCAATGTTACAAAACCCTTTGGAAGATTTTTTTTTTCTGCAGCTGCACTACTTGGTTCCCGTACTGCTGCTCTAATTTGTCTTGGTTCCTAGCTGAGAATTTGACCTTTTCTTGCAATAAATTAACAATTTGTTGATCATTCTCAAACACCTGCCAGCTTCTGTTATTATCTAGAACTATTGTCCTTACAATCACATGGATATGTGGTTGTGTTTTGTCTCTTTAGATACTGTCAACCACATCAAATGTTGCTCCAACTGCTACAAGCCTATCTATAGCTTCATTCTTCTTCCTGGGTATGGACACAATGTTGAAAGCTTCAAAGTCTTCAATTAGGTCCCATACCCTATTTTTGTAGCTCTTGAGTAGGTCATTCTTTGCAGCATGTTGCCTTCTGACTTGATTGGTGATTAGCTCGCTATCACCAAATACTTGCAAATTCTTTATGCCTCTTTTCCTGGCCTAATGAAGTCCATGAATCAAGGCCTCATATTTAGCTGTGTTGGTTGAACAGGAAAACTGGAAACAAAACACTGAATAATACTTGATATTCTGTGGTGAAACTAACATTGCACCTCCTCCAACACCTTGTTTTCTTCTTGAACCATTGAAATATAGTTTCCATACTTCATTTTCATCTTCATTTTTTGGCTTGGTGATGTTAGGAATGGGTGATATTTCTTCATGTACACAATATACACCCAATTCAAATTCTTCCATTTCCTTAAATGGGTCAAATGCATGCCTTTTGTTTTCCCATTCATCCAGAGTTAAATATGGAATACCCTCAACCTTAGTACCTATTTCTAGATCAGTTGAACACTCCTCCTAATTGAAGGCTGAGAAATTTGAGTTGATAGGACTTGGCACATGACGCTTAATGTGAAATTTTACAATTGGTTCTGACCTAATGGTTGCCTTGGCTCCTTACCTTGTTCTAAATAGTATGTATGACCAACTTGCTGATAGATATCCACCAATTCTGGTAGTGAATTCTCTTGAAAAACACAGTGCAAAGATTGGTGGGAGGTCAATTACATACACATCTGGTAAGACTGTAACATTGGGACATGCATGCAATGTGAGGCTCAAATATTTGATTACTCCAACTATTTTCATTGCTTTCCCATCCAATTGCACCACGCCTTTAGAGATGACTTCATATTGAAGGCCCAATTGATCAACTATATCTTTAGGCATAACTGAGCTACTTGCTCCCGAATCAATCATGTAATTATGTACCAACTTATCTCCTATTATTAATGAGATATAGAATGGTGGTGGATTCAAATTCTTACCTTGATGGTCTCCATGATTTCCTTCTTGATGAGATGCATTGGTGAGCACTTTTTCTTGTTGATTGGGTGGCTGATTTGATACTGACCAATTTTCCATAGCAGCTTGCAATAGGTCTCTTTGTCTTGGGATAGCCAATGACTCCCACATCAAGATGTTTCCATTTGTTTTCTTCATCTGCTCAATGATGTTGAATGCATATGAGCTATCCTTCTGCTGCCCTTTCCTCGCACATTCTTCTCTTGCACATGGGCTATTACAACGGGCACTTGAGCTGATCTAGAAGGTGGATTGGGCTGACCTTGCACAATGGGAGCTGCACTTTGATTGCTAACATCTTGAGAAGTGATGGAGGGTTTTGGATCACTTAAAATTGATGATTTTTCCTCTCCAATGTTCCTTTTCTTGGAGCATGTATTGGCTGCTACACTTTGAGAAGGCATTTGGTTTATACCACATAAATATTCAACCTACCAATTGAAAAGTGTGGTCTCATTTGGAGGTGCATCTTGTTGAGTTTCTCCCTACTACTTATTTCATTCTTTGCATGTCTCTTGTTTTGCACCCATTGTTGTCACCATAAGGGATTGATTCAAAGCACCATTAAAACACATTGACTGGTTATGAGGTTGATTGCATGGGAAAAACCAGTCATATTCCTAAGCCATGTTATTTTATACTGATACCATAGCTCTAGATGTGGATGTAGCATTATGATTGTGAGGCTGGAATGGTCTATTAGTAGGAGGCCTGATTTAGTTCTGATTTGTAACTTGAAAGGGTGGCCTGTTAGGCTGATATGGAGGTCTATTAGGTTGAGTTTGAGGCTGATACGATTTGAAATTTTGAGCTTGTTGCCTCTTAAGTTTCACTAACTCATTACCCAAGTTCTCCAATTGCTTCATGACTTCTTGGAGCTCGCTTGAGGTGCTGGAAGATAAGTTAGAAGCTTTAGTTGAATTCTGATTTCTTGGGGAAGGAATCGGAGCTAATGTATGTACTTGACTAGTGCATAGAGCTCCTAGTTCTAGATATAGAGGCATAGGTGGCCTAGGTGTAAGTTTACCAGCCTGAATTAAGAAATTTTAAGCTTTAATAGCAATATTATAGGCTACGGATAAATTTATACCTCGCATTGATTGAATCATCATGGAAATATCAGAATTTAAATATTTAAGAAAGTATAGGAAAACACCTTCAGTTGTTGGTCTCACAGCCAATGGAATCTTGTCCTGCGTCCTCTGAAATCTGAAGTTGAAATTGCTAAAAATTTTCATTAGGAGCCCTCTTGATTGTTGTTAATTGTTCCAATAAAGATAGATTATCCCCCTTTTCTCCAAATCGATCGTGGAGAGATGTGCATAAATGGTCCTAATTCTGGATGGATCCCACGGTTAGAATTCTAAACCACTACAAAGATTTACCTTTAAAGGAGGATGCCAAAAACTTGACAGAAATGTCCATTTCAGCAATTTCATGAATTGCACAGACATTTGTAATGTCCTAGATATGATCAATTGGAGTTATTTGGTTATCTCCAGTAAAATATGGAATGTTCTTCAGTGCTGCAACTGGAACTGGATGTTGTGCATTAAGAGCCAACGGGCTGCTAATAGGGAAGTTGACATAGGGGTTGGGCTATGCCATCCTGGTTGGTCAAAGAACTTTAGTCAATTAAACGAAAGGCCTACCAGGTGGAGGTGTTGACAAGGTTCTGTTTTGTGGAGATGGAGACTTTTGAGCTCTTATTCCTCTTCTAGTTCTTTCTAGGGATAAATGCAGATAGACAAATAATCCTTCTTCTCTTGTTCTCGAGATTTTCTGAATTCTTCTCATGAATCTGCCAAGATTGGACTATTAAAACAAGTGGATTCTGCCCTTTTTGGAGTCACCAGATGTGTAATTTCAGAGCTTCTTACAAGCTGGAAACTTACAACAAGTGCACATCAATCTTGTTGCAATAAAAATAAAGACTTCTTAGTCCCACCGGGCATGCCAAAATTTTTAATGGTGAATCAAAACACCCTTGAATGTCTACAACTAGATGGGTTGAGATCATCAGTGTGATTGTATAACATAGTGCTTTTCCCAAAGTGTGGGACTTTCCAATCAGGAAAGCTCTCCGGATGAAGGTCAGTTCCTATTCCTTTGTTCAGGTGCACACATATAATTTGCAAAATATCTTCTCTAAAACCTAATCTAACTTGCCAAGGAGATAAGGTTAAGAAGATGCAAGAAATTAAACCTAAATTGACAAAGGTGATGCACCAAAGAAATGTTCAACACCTTCTTTAACACTAAACACAAACCATAGGAATGCAATACAACCACCATTTACAGTCAACCAAACTGCAATGAGAGATTAGGAGGATGTAATGAATACAAGAGAGGGTTGAAATCATCCACAGACTTATCTTATTGCTCCAAAAATTAATACAATGCATTACAATAGCCAAGAGGAAAAAATTGCATTACAACTTGAATGGGAGGTTTGAAAACTCCACAAATTCAATTGCAAAGAAGGGAAGAAGGGAGGGTGTAAAATAAAAATGTCCAACCTCTGAAAAAATGCCCCTTTTTATAATATATAGGAAGAATATGAGAGAGAAAGGAGAGAAAAAATCGAATCCTTCTTCAACCACCACAAAAGAGCACTGAATTCACCTACAAAAATTATGGGTTCCACTGTAAAACCCATGCCTCCATGTGTTGTTTCTTCTTGGGAAAGAAAGGAAGCTCATACTTCATTATGGTAGTAGGTGAGAAATCTGACAACCTCAAAAATGATAGACTGTATTTTTCATTTTTAAGAACTTAGTCCCACTAATTTAAAGATATCCCATCGTAGTTGAGTAGAAGACATTGAGAGATTTCCAAAATTCCTCTCTTGCTCAAATCCAAGCTTCCAGTTGAAATTTATGATCATTTGAAGGTCAGGGTTGGGCATTCCACACGGGCTCTCACAGTATTTTACAAGATCTAAGCATTTAAAATTCTTGGTATGCTTTGTGATTCATCTTTCATTGTTGGACCCTAGACATGTGGAGGGCATGTGCTTGTTTGGGGACCTACCTTTGGATTTTACCTTTGAATTTGCGCTAATGAGGCATGTAGAGTCTTCCACTATCTCTTCCCATGCTTAGAATTTTCAACGGCTAGTGCAACTTTCTCGGGCTTTGACCAAGTGGAGAGCCCGTGCTCGTTTGGGGACCGGCCTTTGGATTTTACCTTTGAATTTGCACTGATGGGGCATGTGGAGGCTTCCGCTAGCTCTTCCCATGCTAATAATTTTCAATGGTTGGTGCAACTTTCTCAGGCTGTGACCACGTGGAGAGCCTACGCTTGTTTGGGAATTTTCTTTTAAGAATCATACCAAAGGTGCGCCAAAGAGACATGTGGAGGCTTCCGCTAACCTTTTAGGGTCCTGGGAATGCGACGTGCTGAAACTTGGCATCATTCATGAATATGCTACTTCTTTCCTTTAGGTGAGTAAAGGGCCCCACTATATATAATGTCAAAACCCCTTTTCAGGTGGGACCTTTGTAGTTAGCTCCACGTGGAAACTCTATGTGCTTTCAAGATTTTAACCTCTCCTTTTACTCTTGAAGTTGCGATGGTTGTACACTTGGTATCATCCGTGAGCCTACTCTACTTTCTTCGAGTCGAATCGATCTGGGCTCAATTTTGAATTAATGAGTTATATTTCTTCATTTCTTTGGTGTGGAAGGTCATGTTTGATCAAAATTTTCCCGAGGGGAAAAATTTGATAACAAGCCCTTAAGATCACAAGGAGAGGATTCATTCACATGTTTCTTAGACTTCTCATTTAGAACCAGACATCAAGGATCATTAATATTAAGCATGATTTCAATAGTGTCATGGGCCATGCTTTTTTACAAGTTGTCTAGTCGAATCCTGGAATTTAAAATATGAATAAAAGGGGCTCGAACTAGACTCGGAACCCACTAGGACTAAACTAAAAAGTACAACCAAATGTGTAGAGTGGTCCAATTCCATGCCAATCTAACTAGGAGGTCCTAACTTCCCTAATTACATAACTTGGGAGACCATGACCAAGTCAAAGACATCACCCTATGAGGGATTAGTGAACACCACCAGCAAGGGAGGCCAAACATGGGTTAAATTTGACGGCCACATATGCCTATCAAACAATTTTTCTACGATGATAATATTCCAATACTGCATTTCAAAAATTTAAGGAAATTTTATTTATACAATACTAATAAAATATATACAAGACTGTTTTATTTTTTTTTTATTAATGGTAAATAGTTTTGAAGGGATTATACCCTGTTTACATAGAGGGCCTAAAAGCCAAATAAAACATTAATAGGTTCCACAAGAAATGTATCAGCATCCAGAATAGGCATTAAATCCAACCGTAACCAAAAATTTACTATATAAGAGTAAAACAAATCGAACGTTACAATAATGCAACCAAAATACAACAGAAGAACAACAATGATGAAAAGCAACATCTGCAACGAAGACCTCCTTTACCTCTTGGCAGCTTTGGTAATTCTGGATTTAATAGTTTATAACGAAGGTAAAGAGATCCACCATCGTCATGTGTGTGGGGTCATTAGCATCCATCTTTTCCATGGTTTGACTGCACTCCTTGTCTATACCCCATAAAGTGTCCGGGATCCCACTAAGCACAGAGATGCTATGAACATGTTGTTTAAGGAAATCACTGATTGCATTAAAAATTGTCATATTGTGGTCATGGCGATCCTATTCTCTCCCTAGATGATTTTCCAAGGAGTTAAGATTTTTGCAAATGTTCTCAACTTGATTATTGTCAAGATCAGTATCATCTTCCATCTTCCTTTTGCCTTTTTTCTGGGCCAAATGTTTGCACTTCTTCTATTTAGTTTCATCATCTCATTCTCCAAGGCTTCCAACCTTTGGGAAGTATTATTTCCTTCATAATTCTGTAAGGCCTCTTCATGGCCTGCACTACTGATGTGCAATAGGTTTTGGACAAGTTCCAATTCCTTATTGCTATGAAGGACTCTACCCGAAACAGGGGTGTCTAATTTGGGCTTCTTATGGTTCCTTGTTTTAGGCTTGGAAGTGGTGGAAGGGATGGGGGTGGGGGTTCATGGTGGGAAGGGATGGGGTGGGGGGTGGTGGGAGGGAAGAGTGGAACAATGATGGGAGAGGATGGGAGACTGGGGTATTTAGTAACACAGAGCTTGTGTAGCAAGAATATAAGACCTTGATGCAAGGGGGGTAGCATGGGTATGCTTCTGAAACTCCAAGATGGAGCGTTCAAGGGAGTTCAAAAGATAATGTTGGAAGCAGACCGTGATTTTCCTACCGAAATGGTTAAGGAACACCATGGTGTTTAATAGGAACTATAACATATCTCCCTTCCAAATATATGTACGGGACCATCATATGGGTGATTTCATCAAAGGGCGATGGGATAGGACTTACCCTCAAACCCACAGTAATAAAAACCATAGCTCCTTGTTATCAGCAGCAAACTTCTTCTCCTCGGCCTTTTTGTTGATCCTCTTGCTGAAGAAACGGAAGCCTTCCATCTCCAGGCCTGTAGCTTCGGCAATTAGTTCTTCATTAACAGGGATTTTATGACCTCCATAATCCAATTTTTTATCCTTCCAATCCATAGTGAATTGGATTGAAATGCTCTGATCGTGCCCCTGAATTCGATCAATGAAGTTTCATGATACTGCCCTGCTTAAGGGGGTTCCACAACTCCTTATTGCTTTTCCATTCTGGATCACTGTTGGGTTCAACTTGACATGGGGATCCTCCCATTTTTTCTCTCCCTGAAATGCTTGCAACTCTTGTCCTCGAAACCCTTGTTTAAACTGCTGTAGGAAATGCAGTTGGCTTTCTACCTGTCCCAGATAATAAGAATTCTGTACACATGTTAAGAGTAATGAAAGTTAATGTGGCCATAGCTTCCTTGATATTTCCTACATGGGCGATCTTTTATCTCCTCTAAAGCCCACTCCAAATAATCATTATCCTTACTCCATACTTGAGTGCCCATAAATTTCCACTTGAATGCTGCTTTGTACCTTCTCAAGGATGTGATTAACATTATCCCAAATAATTAGATTATTATTGATGCCATAATTATCCAATTCATCAGCAACCTTATTTCCCTCTCGATATGTGTGCTTAATTTGGATATTTTTGAAGGTTTGACAAATGCTTATAGATTCCATGATGAAATCCTTGATATTCCATCTTAGAGGCGAAGACTGATTTAGATGATTAATGATATTTAGTGAGTATCCTTCCAAAATAATATTCTGAATGTTATGTGTCTAAGCAATTCTAAGCCCCCATAGAGCAGCCAAGGCTTCGGCATAATGGTTAGTTTGTATCCCCATTTTACCAGCATAGGCAGTAATCAAATTGCCTCTATGATCTCAAATCACTCCTCCCCCTGCAGCAATCCCAGGATTACCCTTGGAAGCCCCATCAAAGTTTAACTTGTGCCAGTTGAGATCAGGAGGGTTCCAATGTATCAAAGACCTGTCAATGTTGGAACGGATGCTATTTTGAATATTATCAACTCCAATCTTCCAGTTGGACAAAATATGCTCTTCATTTTCAGGATAATTCTTTTTCTTGGGAGGTTTGAATCTTTGGATGTTCTCTTTGACAACATTAGTAATCTTAACAAAGCTAATCTTACACTGTTATTTAATGTTTCTAAAAATGACTGTCATTTCTATCTTTCCATATCCTTCAAATAATATGGGGCATTACCAGATTCCAGAGTCTTCTCACAACACAGTGTTTAAAAGGAAGATTCCATTGGGTTCAAAACTAGATGAAGTCCTTCGGCATAGCCCAAGAAACTTTGAAATTAGAAAAGGCAACACTCCAAATTTTAGTGGCATACTCACAATGGACTAACAAGTGTCTGATATCCTCATATTCTTTTTTACAGAGATGGCATCTATTTGGCATTATGAAACCTTTTCTTATCAGGTTGTCATTGGTGAGAATTCTACCCCTGAGAGCAAGCCAAAATAAAAAATTGATTTTAGGTGTGAGCTCAGCCATCCAAATCCTGCTCCAGTTAAACTCACTCTGAACAGTATCAAAGAAAGAATTATATCCAAATTTAACAAAGTAATCTCCATCAATAGAGTTGTTCCAGACCAATTCATCCTAAACATCCAATTGACTTAAGGGGATAAGGTCCAAATGCTCTTGCAAAGAGGACATCATGTGGTTCAGATCATCCCTGTCCATAGAGAGTTTTTTCCATTTCTTCTTGTTGTAATCCCTGTCAATGTAATCCACGATTCTAGTACCATACTTACTTTCAAGGTTTTCTTTGACTGCTCCAAATCTATCAATAAGACTGCAGTTAGACCAGTTATCCCCCCAAAATTTTATATCTCTGCCATTCCCCACTTTCCATTTGCTTCCATGTTTGATGAAATTCCTGATCTGAACTAAATTATTCCAAAAAATGGATCCATAAGGAAGGTTCTCTTCCTAAAGAAAAGAAATGGTTGCTTGTTGATTAAGGTATTTGGCCTTAATTAGTTCAATCTAGGGTTGTTTCTCCAAGAGCTTTCTCCAGCCCATTTTTGCAATTAGAGCCTCATTCATTTTTTTGATGTCTTTTATACCTAGGCCCCCAATTTTTTTGGGAGTGAATACTGTGGTCCCGAGCTACCAAGTGATATTTGAATTTATCCTCCATTCCCTGCCATAGAAAGTGCTTCTGAATCCTCTCAATTTTTTCTCTAAAATCAAAAGGGATATTATATAGTGACATGATATATATAGGGAGATTCTGAAGAATGCTTTTTATGAGCAGACACTTACCAGCACTTGATAGAATGGCTCCTTTCCAACCAGCCATTTTCTTTTGAAATCTTTCCAACAGGTCATTCCAAACTTTGGTTGATACTTTTTTCGTACCAAGGGGGAGCCCCAAATAAGTAGTGGGGAGTGAATTGATTTTACATCCCAAAATTTTAGCAATTTTAAGTTGTCTTTCCCCAGGGGTGTTAAAAAAGAAAATTGAGCTTTTATCAAAATTAATCTCTTGCCCAGAAGCAGATTCATATAATTTCATAATATACTTTGTTGCCTTAGCTTCAAGGATTAAAGCCATTAACATAAGGATTGTATCATCCATGAATTGCTAATGAGAAGTTGCTTGGTTAGTGGAAGTGGGCTTAGAACCTTTTAAAATACCATCTGTGATTGCTTTATCAATTGTTCTGCTAAGACTATCTGCCATAAGAATGAATAGCAGAGGGGATATGGGATCCCCTTGCCTTAGTCCTCTACTACTAGTAAAAAATCCCACCGGCTCTCCATTTACCACCACTGAGAATCTAGCCGTAGTGATGCATGCCTTGATAATTTTTCTGAATTTAGTTAGAAAACCAAATTTTGTCAGAACCTTGTCCAGAAAGGCCCAGGAGAATTTATCGAAGGCTTTATTCATATCAAGTTTAAGGACCATGTTTGCTTTTTTGTTATTATCCATAAAGTGAATAGTCTCATGGACCATAATCACTCCATTCTGAATAATCCTGCCTTTAATGAAACCACTCTGTTGTTTTGATAATAAGTCATTCATAATGAACTGGAGTCTGGGAGCAATGATCTTGGTAAAAATTCTATAAATAACATTCACTAGACTAATGGTTCTGAAGTATTTGAAATCCTTAGCGTCCATTTTTTTTGGAGCAAGCATAATGTGGGTGTTGTTCAGTTCTTTCAAAAGGTCCCCAGTTCTATAGAATTCATTCACCACCCTGAGAAGATCATCCGAACATATTTCCCAAAACTTCTAAAAAAAGTTGACAGAGAAACCATCCGGGCCTGGTGCCTTATCCCCTTCAAGAGTAAACATAGATTTTTGAATTTCTTCTAATGTGACAAGTTTAGTGATGTCTTTAAATCTTTGCTCTTCAATTTTGTCTTAAGGGATAGCCTCCAACATGAAAGAGACTGCCTCATCATTAATGATATTCTTCTCATTAAGCAATTTTTCATAAAATTTGAGAGCTTCCTCTTTGATGCTCCTTGGGTCTTTTATAACAGTGCCATTTCCTTTAGCAACTTTCATTATCCTTTTGTAGACTCTATGCTTTAGGGTGGTCATATGGAAGAATTTTGTATTTCTATCTCCTTCTTTCAGCCAAATAGCCCTGGATTTGAGTCTCCATAGGGATTCTTCTCTGCTACATACCGTATGCAGCTCTGAAAGAATATTCTTTTCCATTGATTGATCTTCAAGTGATATCCCCTTTGAATTCATCTTAATTTCCAAATCTTGGTGCTTTTTCTTTATTTCCTTTTTTTGTTCAAACACATTCCCAAAAACTTCTTTGTTCCAGATTTTAACCTATTTTTTGACATTTTTAAGTTTCTGAATAAGCCTAAACTGAGCAGTGCCCTCACCATCCCAAATCCACCATTCCTTAATCCTGTCATGGATATCATCATGTTCCATCCACATATTTTTCAAATTTGAAGGAACTCCTGGTGGGCTTAGTCCAATTGAAGATTTTTAAAGCAATCGGATTATGGTCCAACCCAATTTTGGGTAGACAAGTAAGATGGAAGTCCTGCCTAAGAATCCAGCTAGTAGAGAAATAGAGCTCTATCCAGTCTTACTTGAATTAAGTCTTTCCCCAACCTTCTGTTAGTCCAGGAGAACTAATTGCCATGAAGATCCACATCCATGAGATTAAGGTCAGCAACAAAATCAGCAAATTCATCCATACCTGTGGAAAAACTTAAGTTTCCTCCTTGTTTTTCTCCTGGGTTTAGGGGAGAATTGAAGTCTCCCATAATAAGCTAGTTGGCAGTATTATGTTGACTTCTTAAAATCTTAAGATCAGTCCAAAGTTTTCACCTCCCAATAACCGTATTAGGGGCATAGATATTAGAAAGGATTTAGTCACAATTATTCTCAATAGCGTGAAAATTAATAGCAAGATGGTTATTGGTTTCAGTAAGAATCATACCAGTATACTATATTTTATCTCAAAATGTATCCAAGCCTCCTGAAGCACCCTAAGAATCCACTGCAGCCACGTCGAAGTTTTCCCAGAAATTCTTTTTACTAATTTCAAGAACCTTAGCAATCATCTTGGTTTCCTGTAGAAGCAAAATGCTAGGTCTACTAGACTCCCATAACTCCTTGATTATTCTTTGTTTGGATTTTCCATTCAGTCCTCTGATGTTCCATGAGATGATCTTCATTTATAAGATATAGGTGTTGGGATTGCCTGATGGTTCAATTGTCGTTGATTTCCATCTGCAATGTCTTCCTCTATTCTCTTGGATCTGAGAGCCTTTTTTGAGGTTCTTCCTCTTTTAGAGATGCTTCCAAAGTCAACTATTCTTCTAGTAGACAATCTAGTGGTTCTTGATGTTGAAGTTTCCCAGTTGTCTATTTTCTTTTTTTTTCATGATAGAGTGAATCTGGGATCTTTTCAAATCCTTTCATTCTCTTCTTTTTCTTAGAAATGACCTTTGTAAATCCAGTATTTAGCTCCGAGTCTTCCTCATAGAGAATGTTTTCTCTAAGTGGCGTTACTTCCCCCTCCTCTTTCTCTCCCTGTTTATTGATAGGTTGTAAATTTGTTGATTTGATGCTAGATAGGTGGTTCTCACTTTTAGGTGAAAATTTATTGTTTTCCGACGGAGAGATTTTCTGTAATAAATCTTTTGGTTCCATGTTTTCTTTTTCCTCATCCAAAATTTCCTTAATGATGAACAGAGGATTCGGTTGATCTATCTCAAATACTTTAGTTTCATTCTGAGTTTCCACAAACTGAGCTAGCTCTTTAGAAAGAATATTTACTTTCATTGTTCCCTTTTACTCGTCAACCTCCAAAACCACCTTTACTGGGTTTTGCATATCTAAATATTCTTTGGTGATTGTGGGTACTCCTAGTGAACCTGCTGCTAGATTTTTTGGGCGCCAGAGCTTCCTACAGACCAGAGGTTTTCTGATTGTAGTTTTGAACCCCTTTTTTCCTTTCTTCTTATGGTTCCACTCAGGTTGGTTAAGGGATTTTTCTTCCCTCTGGCTATGATCAAGTTTCGTTTCTATCATCCTAGCTTCCTGTGCCTGAGCTGAATCTCCTTCAAGTTTTTCCTTCTTACTTTTTGAATCCTCTTGAGAGATCTCCTTATTAGGGAATTTTCTGGTGAAATTCCCTATGCAATGGAATTTATTACATTGTAAATGAAAGGTTTCATATTTGATATTTTGATGCCAAATTTCATACTTATATTATAGAATAATATGTTTCAGTAACTACTGCTCCATTTTAGAAGAAATATAGAATCTAGCAAAAGCTAGTTTGGATCTATTTCTCATAGGTTCCATCAAGCCCAATTGGAGCACCAAGGGATTTAACAATATTTAATAGGATCTCATCATCCCAAAATTGGAGAGGTAGTCCTAGGAGTCTACACCAGACTAGAATGGTGTTTATATTCTCAATGTTCAGATCAAACCCAGGATACCATCTTTTCAAAAAAAGGCCCATATTACCCAAACACCACAGGCCTCCCAGAAGTACCAATTCCAACTCAATCTGTTGATTAAAATTTTCTATAAAAAAATCCCTTGACATTATGGTAATTCTCAGATCCCATTTTGGTTTCCACTTTCTAAAATCCCATTTTCTAATGACATGAATGTTAGGTTTACAACCTAGAAACATGCCAACTAGGGAAGGATTTTCTTTGTCTAAAGCCATTTGCAAGTAACCATCTGGCACCTTGAGACAATTTACCCCTTAATTTTCATTCTCCCTCATGAACTGCACCTTTTCTAGAGAATGCGGACCCACATTTCTAGTGGGGTTTTGAATAATCTTATTCTAGGATAAAGGTGTGGATCCCAATGTGAAATATTTCTCTATTTGTGGCTTAACAACCATTTGATTTAAGTTAGAAAAGCAGCCCTTTCACAGCCATGATAGGTCTAGATCATAGACATTATACAGCCAATATAGCAGAAAACAGCATTGACTGTCCCTCCATCGCTCGCTTCCTCTATTTTTAAATTATTTATTTCACTATATTTATTATATTTATTTAACTATAAAAATATAACTATTATTTATTTAACTATATTTATTATATATTAATATAATTTACATATAAATATATATTAAAAATGACGCTCATATTTTAAATATGTAAGTTGCTTGTGATGGTTATTTATGAAATTTGCAAGTATTTTACGACTAAAATAACAAAAAAATGTCTAAACGGTCGTCAAATTTAACCCTCGAGGCCAAGTATCATTGTTATCCTCTAAAATATCCTCTGAAACTTCCTCAAGATCATTCGAACAAAGAACAAAGTTATCATTATCATCAAAATCATCCTCTGAGTCTTCCAGATAATCCTTTTGGCCCAAAATAGAGTCCATAGAAGGGTTTGAAATTCATTCACTCATATCATCTCCGTCACCAACAAAAGGGGGAAACTACTCATGTGAATCTTGAACTCCAAGCATCATCTCCCCATGCCCAGATATGGGCACATCCTAGTTGATTTTAACCTATCATCTTTGGAGAGAGGCCTTACAGGTTTTTGACCCATGCCTATCCGAGCAACATATAGCATAAAAAACAGAGGATGCTTTGTAGATACTCTTCTAGTCCCTAGTCCCAGTTGAATAGGTAAGACGAATAGATTACGAAAGCTATTTGTCATGGCACATGCTAACAAAAAATATTTCACACACCATTCTTGTTCTGGGAATATTAGTTACATCAAAGAATATAAATTTGCCAAAGGATTTAGCAATCCCAAGGAGAACCTCTTTTTCCCAAAACTCAATGGGAAGAGCTGGAAGACAAGCCTAAACTAGCCAATAGAGAACCAAAGAGTCCAAAAAACCCCTTGGCTTCTTACTACATTGATTAATGATGGCATTTTACAAAAAAAACCATGGCCCCCATGTTAAAAATCAATTAAATCAAGCTCTAAACCAAAAATGAATAAAACCTCTTCATTGGTCAAAACCCTTAATCTTCCATTTTCTTTTTCCCAATCCCTGACTTGGTCTATCTTTGGTCTAATCCCAGAAAAAACCCAAGAAGGCTGATCCCAAACCTATTGTTGGCCTTATCCAGAACTTTATCTGGCATGGTTAGAGAGGAGGCGTCATTCACCCAAGAGGGATAAAGGGAGAGAAAATTTAGATCATTTTTTACAAGTTTTCCCATGATTTAGCACCATTCTTGATGGTTCCATCCCATGACCAACCTTTGTAACCATCTTGCTCAGGATTCAGCTCTAAATATCCTTGTTCATAGCCCTTTCCATCCTCTCACCCATGCCTTATTTGAAACCATGTTTCCCATGCATGAGATTCCATCCAATAATTTATTAACATTAGGAAACATGGATTTGGAATGAGATCCATCACAAATATTTGAGATCATTTTAGAATTTTACATTGGTTCTTCGTAAATAGTAATAGGAGTTAAGACCTTGATGTCATAGACCTTACATTTCTCTTCTTGATCATTCAAAACCATGGCCTCTTACCCAAGGAATTATGAATCTTCATGTTTTTCAATAGTCATGAGTACATCTATTTGCGGGATATGGGTTAGTTAGTAGAGTGAAATACCAATCTACACTAGGTATTCAGTATTCAATTATCTTGAATTCATCTAATGGTTCATATATACTTTTATAATATATTTTTTGACTTATATTTCTTAGAATTATTTTCCCTCCTTGCCAATCTGAATATCTTACATCAAACCTCAAACTATCATTCTATACAAAGTGGATTCAACATAGTTATTATTATCCTCATTTCTTGATTTGAAACTTGATTTACATGTGTAGGTACTTATTTGCAATTGAATATCTTAAATCTCTTCAAAACATCACTAGCATAATTAGATTTATGAATGAAAATTCCATCACTTTTGTATTTACATTAATTCTAAGAATATTATTCATCAAACCTAAATCTAAATAAACTCTTTCTTCATTTATTATTTGAATAACTCAACTAACAAAATTATTGTAAATATAAAATTATCAACATATAATTAGAATTTCACTTAGAACATTCACCTTCGTATAAATATTTGGTTCACTGGTGTTTGTACTAAAATATTTAGTAAAAAATCATGAGTCAATACGGACTTTACCAAGATCTTGGTGCTTGCTTAAGATTATACAAATATTTCATTGATTTCTAGAGCTTGGTCTCGTGACTAGGAATATCATAGCCTAATATTTTTCAGTTATATACCCTAAAATTTGTCAACTTATCTTTTACTAATGACAAGTATGACATTTTTTCGATTCTAATACAAAGGATGACATTCTAAGCTCAATCAACATCTTTCTATCTTACTATTCACATTCTCATCTATACACATTGTTATGGTGTTCATCCAAGAAATATTAATTAACAAAAGCAATAATTTATCTCTAGGAATCATTCCCAAATTTTGGATTATTCATATCACTACATGCCTATCCAAAACCATACATCTCAACTAGTCAGTAGTGGAGGATGGTCATGCCTGATCTTTATGGTGTTTGACCCTCCCATATAATGACTTTATATTCAATTTGATTACATTATATGAATCGTTACATCTTCCCTAGGTTGGCCATAATGTGAAAGATTGTCATATGAAATTTGTATACACTCAAATTTTATAATTTACTCTTTGACATTGTAAGTTTTGAAAAATGCACTTATGTAAAGGTAAATAAAAAAACTTTCGATGTTCACTCTTGTACATCCCGAGGTTTCTTTTCTAGCATGTTTATCATTAAAAACTTATATGTTGACACATTTTTTAGAGTATGATTCATGAAATTAATCTACTAATTTAACCTCACTTGATGTAAACTTCATTTAACACGCTTTTCATCCCTAGTCAAGGCCATATAGTTTTCTGAGGAAATTATATCTGGACCTAAACTATCTATATTATTTTTCTTTGACATATCCTCCATATTTTATTTTAGTTCTAAACTCTCTGATGGGTTATTTATTCTCTCTAGGTTGGCCTTTTTTTGATAATTTACCTTTGGAACCCTATATAAATAAGTTACCACTACCTCATTTTCTTACTTGAATTTATCCTGTAACACTACATTGATATAATCACTTCCAACACTTGCAAAAAGAAACCAAGCCTTCCTATAAATCACGAAGGAACATCAAAATTTATTAGGGAAGCAATCACTATAAGCTTTAATATTCTTAAGTTGTCTAGGTATTAATCGCTCTCATCCACAAGCACTTAAACATCCATTCTCCAAGTATTTTAGAAAGAGATAAAATAAAATTCATTAATTTCAAAAAGCTTGCTAAATGTAGTGGCATTCATTAAGATCTCACATGTCAGGTTGATAATGACATGTGGTCGGAGGCCTCATTAGATTTATTCTAATACTAGTGGTGCACAGGGGTGCCCAACACCCAAATAATATTTATTTTTTAGGGTTTACCATCCATGGTTAGCGTTTGATATATTATTAGGGATGTTTAAATGGCTTTGCAACATGACCAAAAAAAATAGCGTTTGAAAATGAAAAACATTTATAGCTAGGTGACAATATTAGAATGTTACAGAGCTAGAAACCAAGTAGGTGTTTAACCCTAAACTAAATTTCTACTAAAATTTAATTATGTTTTATAATTTAAGGGAATGAATTTGGTTCCCATGAAATCACATATATAATCCTTTGAGCTTGATAATATAGATTAGCAACAGTAAGGTTTGGGATAAAAGATGATATATCTAAGGACCCCGTGATATCTTTATTTGTTTAATAGAATAACAAGAGATAACTTGAAGACATAAAAGATATCATAATGCATCACATAAATATATTTGTAACTCTCAACGAAATTCAAGGAATGATTTGGTAGAAAATGTTCAAAATCTTCCACACATTCATTTCCTTTCCGTCAAGACCAAAAAATTATGCACTTCATCATCTACACATCATCTAAACATCATCTACACATCATATATGTGCTTTAAACCTTCATAAACATAACCTACACATCTAAATACCCGTAATAGGATTAAGGATGTTAATTTGATTACAATTATTGTATTTGGGGTGTGACTGTTCTCATGAAACAAATATAAAAGTTAGGTAAACTACCATGACGAGACGAGTGTTTCTAAAACATTGAAACTATGTAGAAAATCCATTCCAATGTTAAGTCGGGATTAGAGAATCATGAACAACACAAACTCTGTTATTCTTTTGTATGTTATTACGACCTTTCATTCAAAGCTTGAAAATCTCTATTTTTCAATTCTCACTCTATTACATAGTCTGTTTCCTCAAATGAAAATCCATCCATCCTCTCTATCTTCTTGTTCAAATTTAGCGCTAGAAAAACAAACAAATCTTAGATTTTCTCAACCCAAGGTGGTTACCATGTTGGGTTGTATAAGAATTTACAACTTGAATAAGGTGACCTTCTGTACACTATGTTCTAGTACATTTCCATTCTATTTCCATGAAGGATCAAAATTAATCAAAGAGAGAAGACTAAGGTAAAACACCTATTAGACAAACTAGGAATTCAAAATTTTAGAATATTAGGTTTTAGTTAGAAAATAGGTTTGAAAAGATATGATACAAGGGGATAACAAGAAACAATAGGAAGAATCCACTTTGTTGAACTAAAATGAGTTCTAAGACTGTAAACAACAAAAATTATCTATATATACATCTTGATTTCCCTTGCATTAGTTGAGGCATACAAACTTAAAATTTATGACTATATAATATGGTTTTGTCCCCAATTAAATCGAACATTTCACATTCGGTTGATTGAATGGAGGAGAGAGGTAATTTAGCCTATTTGAGCCATATAAACTTAATCATGATGATGTCATGAGATTTTTAGATTAGTTGATCTCAATAACATATTACACTTTAAATCAATTGTGACTATATGTTGTGTTTTTGGGTTTTATGTACCATAATTACATCATTAGCTAAAATAATTAGTTATATGTGTGAAGAGAGAAGTCACCTAGAGGTACATGGTGGTACATATAAGCATGTTGTAGTGAGGAAGGAGGATATCATGGAGGATATTGTTGCTATAGACCAACAGTGCACAGGAGATTACACAACTATAAAGGAAAATACTGTAGAATATTTCATAGCTAAAGAACAAGGGGTGTACAGAAGGAGTCCTAACAGAAGGAAAAGAGTGAACAAAATATTACCATGGTGCAAAACTAAGTGCATAACAGAGGAGACAATAATGAAAAGGTGAGAGAGTGGAAATTAGTGTGTAAGAAGAGAATACTACAGTTAAGGAGTTAAGAAATATGTAGGCATGAGCACACATGACAATGTGAGAGATAAAAATCCATATTGAGAGTGGCTATGTCATTGTAGGTCATTAGAGCTGAGTAGAGAAAATAAAGAGTCTAGGATATGTCCCTATGAATAACACCAATAGTTTGTACAATCTCTGGGCACACACGTATATGGTGAGAAGGATAATTTGAGTGCACCTCCTTTTTAGACCACCAATGTCCAACAAAATTTGCCATGGTGATGTAGTACCTTGTTTCATCGTGTTTGATTAGTAAACCCTTTCTAAGGCTAGTAATATCATTCACATTAGCATTGTGAATGTTGCATTCGAAAATACAATTAACCTTCACAATTTTGAGATCATAAGAATGGCGATAATAGTTTGGTATTTAAATAAAATAATAAATAAAGTATATATATTCATGTATACTAGTTTAAATTAAAAATAATAATATTATTATTATTAATAGAAATAAAAAATAAATTTTAGAGAGAAAGAAATAGTGTTTTGCAAATTAGGGTTTATAATTGCTTTGGGGCTTGGTAGCTTTGGGGGGTGGCGACACTATGAAGAAGAGCTTTGGAAACTTTCAATAAACTACATTTAACAGGTTCAAAGCCACACTCCAAAAGTTTTTCCAACATCTAACACACCGCAAAAATACGAGATAAAAAATAGGTCATAGATGCGCTACAATGCATTTTGCAAGGGCTTTTAGTCATTGGTTACTGTTGTAGGTCGTGGAAAGAATTGTACACAGAATGGAGGTTGTTGTCAAAGAAACTTGACATCTTGGAACACACACTAATTATGGAAGATCCCTTAGTTTCATTTAGTTGGTTAAAAGGTGGTTGTACACTAGAAAAACAAAACATAATTTTGAATGTACTTGACTTCTCAAGGTTGTGCCGAGACAATTGAAATATGGAAGATGAGATAGGTAAAGTATAGGTAGCTAAAGGACAACTTGAGGCTGTGAACTAGTAGCGTGAATTGTTAATAGATAAATTGGCTAAATGATAGTCATAGGCTATGAATGGGTCACGTGAATTCCTTATAACTAGGTATGTTGTTTCGATTTGAGTTCCTAAACTAGTTTAAATCCTACTTTTAAATAAATACTGGAAGGAATTTTAATTTAAATAAAAGAGAAGTGTGTTTAATCTTTTAATTAACGAAATTCCTTTGCAATTAATTAAATAAAATGAAATGAACTGCCTATTCTATTTTTTAGTATTCTGAGAAGCTCTTAAAAGAAATGAAATTAAAAGAAATTAATTAAACAACTATTGATTTTGTATTTTTTGATATTATTTAAAATAGAATAAAATCTACAGAAACAGAAAGAAGGAAATTATTAAAATAAAATATAGCTACTTCTAATAAAATAAAACTAAAACATGGAATAATTGGATGTGGTAATTCCTCTGTTCTACGGTTGTCTGATAACACTATTCTACGAAAAACTATTAAAAAGTTATTAATCGATTAAAATAACAATTCTTAAGGAAAATCTTATCCCTCAAGTTTTTCCAAAAGGGATAAATACTCTCATAAGAAAATTCCTCTTTGCAGTATGAAATTTCCTTGACATAAGTAAATCTAAACTGATTAAAAGAATTATATAATAAAATAAGTGCATAGATAATAAGGCCATGTGGTCCATGCTCATAATGTCCCATGCCAAGTCCCTTCCTTTTGTAATAGTGGAGATAGGTGTGGGAGAAGAATGGTATGTTGAGGAAGCCAAAACCACCAGTATAAGGTTTGGCGTGTGGATGATCAATGATATGAGAAGAAGGGGTATCGAAACCACTATAATCAATTTTGTTCAAAGATGTGGTGGACCGAAAGGAATGATATTTCTGATATTGGGTTGGTACATTGGAGATTTTTTGGGTCTAACAAGACGGTGAGGAGTAGGCAAGGTGTTGAGTGTAAG
Source organism: Taxus chinensis (assembly GCA_019776745.2). Taxonomy (NCBI): domain Eukaryota; kingdom Viridiplantae; phylum Streptophyta; class Pinopsida; order Cupressales; family Taxaceae; genus Taxus; species Taxus chinensis. Next base: position 747,398,446 of record CM034154.1, read on the forward strand.
AAAGACAATACTCCCCCAACGTGATTTTTTACATTACTGTGTCTAGCGAGTAATTCTTAGGAAGTTTGGATGAAGAAATGGATGATCTAATGGATGGGGAAAATGAATCGTTCTTAGGAATGAGAACATCGTTGGGTCAATAGGTCATGTTCTTCTCATGTGGTGTCTGGAATCTCAATATCAACAAATGGGATAGTAGTAGAAGTTGTAAGTGCTCCTACGAGATATGGGAAGGTCTGAGCCTCATCACTAGATGTTGAAATATGCTTTAAGGTTTCAGTGAGAGCCTATTTATGGTCAAGAGAGCTTTCGATGTTGATTGAAATTTTTCGTTCCTATTTATATTAATGAAACATATACTAAAGAAATAAAAACAACTCCAAAATGCAAGGGTTTAAGGTACCTCAGATTATGATGGATGCAAATGGACGAGCACAAAGTAGATGACCTCTTTGAAAACTTGATGAACCTACAAAACAAAGGTAACTAAGATGAAAATGGATTATATGGTAGATGAGGGGGCTTCCCGAAGAATTTAGTTCTAGTGATGACAGAGACCTGTAAACACTAACACAAACCTACAGAAGAGAATCTAAGATAGGAAAAAAAGATGTAAAAAGACAGATTAGGCTGAGTTGGCAGCGATTGGAGACAAACAAAATATATTTGGGATGATAGAAAGAAAAATAGAAAAATATGAATACTAGGATCAGAAACAGAATAGAGGAGTGCACTGATGAGGATCTATAAATAGAATGGATGACAACACATGGATGGGTCAATGGAAACTTGGGTAGAGCAACGATGACCTAGGCAGTGGTAAACAAAGATGAGGGTGAATAGATGATCCGGTGGAAATTATTATACATTAGGAGTTCCCTATATCTTCCTAAACCACAAAAAAGTGGTAGAGCATTATGCAATCTTTCTTTCGATACCTAGAACACAGAAAATGGACTCTGTATGCTCAAGATATAGCCAGTCAAATTTTTATCAACATTAATACCTGGAAGAGGCAATTGACAACCGTGGCAGTGACACATGGCAGATCGTGAGTGTGGAGGAGAAAAAATCATATTCAAACGAGTGGTTTGTTGTGTTTGATATTTCATCATGTGGTGGTACCTCAAGCCACCATGACCATGTTATTAAACACGAGACAACTTGGTTAGACAAGCTTTCTACCTTGCCTGACACATTGTAGAGAGAAATCATTATTCATATTGGAGGGTCAGATATATGTTGGTAGGCCAATTATTCATATTGGAGGGATAAATATATGTTGGTAGGTCGAGGTGACTTGATGATCTCTCTACATAGCTATTGACCATAATAGTTCAGGATATACTATGCAATCAAGCCTTTATAAAGGCTTTTTGCAGGTTCTAACCCCTAAATGTGGGATTTCTAATTACCACCACCCCACATTATAATATGGATGCCCATGTGGAGCTAGTGGGCAAGTGGACCGGTCATGAGGAGAGCCATGTATAATTGTAGAATTTATAAAACAAAGAGGCACATTCAAAAATGTGGAAAGCCACATAGAGGTGGCTAGGTATTGCGGTAGTATATGTCAACAAAAACATTAATGTTTATAAACCTTAAATTACCACTATGTAGTTTCTTGGGTATACATGTGCCATGTAGGGTTAAATGTGACCGTTATAAATTAAGAGCCTAATAAAAGGCTTGAGGTGGTGGAAAGTTAAGGTAATAAAATAATTACCTAAATACATGCCACAGTTATTTAATGTGTTAAATGGTGCCAATATATGTCTTAATAGCCTAGTGTTATGTGGTAATGCAAAAATGTAACAGTGGAAGTTAAATGGGATTTGAACCCATAACCACCCATGGCTAAAAGTAGCCACTCATCGCCACACCATAATGGCTTGGAAACTATTTAAAGGAGATCAGGTGTATTTGAACACAAGTTTGCTTTTTGTAAGGCCATAGGCTATGGAAGGGAAACTTTATATATCACTATGTTAGAAGGAGTTAGGATAAAATTGGCCTTAGATGTAAAAAGGGAAAATGCTCAAAATTCCCCATACTCCTAGTGATATATTTATCTTCCTAATTTGGAGGCATTTGGACACTGTTTAATCAACGGGAGTCACATCAGCACTTGGTGTCAATCCGGAGTCATCGTCAAGTGTGCATCTCATCCAAGGAATATTACTTGAAGGCATATACTTCTATGATGGTCACTATCAGCTGAGCTTCTACTTCTCAGAATACTTGGAGCAAATTGTCTTCATATTTCTAGTTTAGAGTATTCTACTGGATCGTGATCACTTGTATTTATCTGGTTCAGATTCATATGCAATTAGCTAGATATGTGATCATAGAGGGCGGTATCCCTATACCACTATCATAAGAGTGGGATCCCTATACCCCTATACCCCTATAATTTTGGGTACTCAGATAGATACTTTCCCTGGTATTTGCATATAGGTTCATTGCTTCATTGTATGTTTGTACTAGTTTACAAATTTGAAGCGTAATGAATTGGTTCATATGAACCTGGAGACATAGGTTTTTCCAAACTCCATTATCAATTTCTTTGCAGTGTGTATGTGCTTTACTTTACATTGCATTTTCCATTTGAATTTGATAGCATCTATGTGGAGAATAAAAAAAAAATTAGTGCCTATAGGGGTTCGTGGGTAGTTAAAAATTTTACCCGTTGTTTATGAAGCAATAGGCTCGATAGATGACATGCAGATAGAATCACCGAAAGAGGAAGGTAAAGATGAGGCTCTAATGGTAGCTAAACCTGCAAAATGTTATTACCTAAAAGATAATAATAATTATAGCATGTGATAGCATGAATCAACAAAAAATGAAACTAAACCTCCCAAACTCTCCACAAGTGATGCATTACAAGCTCAAATGGACTCCAAGAAGGTTAACATAGCTTTAAGGATGCTCAATCTCAAAGATAAGTTCACACAGCGTAAAAAAAATCTGATTATCCCTCGTTTAGGAGGGGGTGAAACTAGCTTTATAGGGTCGTTGGCGACCCAGGTGGGTCACTACCAACTATGGGGAACCATGCCTTTGGATGGTGGAAGGGTGATTTATACAAGATATGGGGATTTTATGAATTAGGATCAAGTTTTTTAAAGGATACAGGTAGATTAGGTTTTCTTAGGGAAGTGATATGGGTAGGTGGGATATAAAGACGGATTAAACAAAAGCTAGAAAAGCATAGGGATTTGGAACTAGGTAGTTAGGGATAATAAACAACCTAGAGAGGAGAAATGAAATCTATAGAGGTAATTAGTTAATGAGACGAGGATTAGGAAATAATTAAATGAATATTAATTAATATTTAAAGTTGATAAGTTAATAGATAGGAAAGATACAAATATAAATTAAAATAAAGGGGGGCCTAGATAAGAGACCATGGTGATAGAAGGAAACACAGGAAACAAGGGTAACGATACCAAATTTTGGTGTCTAAATTTTCCCCTTTTGTCGAGTGGTTTGTTCTTAGTGAGCCATGAGCCAAAAATGATAAAATATAATGAGTAAGATGAAGGATGAAAAAAGGATTGATGGTGAGCTCCCCCTTAAATGAGTGACGATAACATAGAGGGGAATTGATTGCGAGGTTGAAAGAGGTTGATGATGAAGGGGTGGGTGGTATAAGAAAGATATGTAAAATGATAAGGTGAAGCAAGATGCCCCAAGAAAGAAGGATTCAAAAAATAAAAATATGGCAGTGATTCTTATATCACGTCTATAGGGAACGAAAGACGGTCTCAATGGAGATGGCGATAATGTTTTAGAGACCAGTGAGTGGGAAAAAATCACTGTGAAATGGAGTGAGTTGAATGGGAAATCAATTAAATGGGTGAAATCCATGGGGACGAACGAATCAGAGGTGTACATAAAAACTATATGCAACCAAATGTGAGAACAATGTGAAATCCTTCATAAGTGAGGAATCGATTAAAATATTATGCGTCCGCAAATGATGAGGATGAAAGTAATGGTGCCCTAGCAAGGGGCACGAGAATGACCAAAAAGGTAAATAATAAAAAGTGATGAAATAAAATTCCACAAGGGGGAATAAATATGGCCACAAAGGTGGAATTTGAGAGAAAATAAGGACAAATGGATGATGTCCTAACAAAGGACACAAAAACAGGGAAGGGCAAGCCATAGTAAAGGATGCTAATGCAAGTCACCAATGACCAAGGCTAATTAAAGGTGACCCAAGGGGGTGAACGGAGACTTGGTTCAGCAGCTATATAATTCTAGCAATCAGTCGACGATGCTCATTTTGACACTTGTAATTGACTATTGAGTGTAGAGAGCTATAAAAGGAGATTGAGAGATGGAGGCCAGAGTAGCAGCTAGGAAATGCCAGAGGGTGCGTTGGATGGTGAGTAACGAAACCCATAATTATTTTTCATTTCTTTTTTTATTTTTGCACTTTTTTTAGAATAAATGTATGACACAAGGGGAGGCAAGAAACAACCCCACATGGTCTCCATCGACCCAGCCCTAAAAGGTGGTGATCAAGCCCTGGACGCATCGACCCAACCTAGGTCGGTGTCGAATAGACTTGATTGGTTAGTAAGATTAATTATTTTAATTTTAGATGATGTTTAATGATGAAAGGATATGATGTTTATCTGTTTGAGTGGTGATTTAAGGCTCGAGAGACCTTATATCTAAGAGATCAAGTTCTAATGTTATTTGATCACATTAGAGGGGATGTGGCCAATGCTGAGTGGAATCACTTAGTGGTTATGCGGCTTGGAGGATTCTGGTATTATTAGAGGATCCTATGAGACATAGGGTTGATGATTGCACTAGCTAAGAGGTGGGATATGCACATTAGAACCTTCTCGTTTAGGACAGGTGAAATGATGATCACCACGGAGGATGTATATCACATCCTAAGATTATCTATTTAGGGGGAGCAGATAGTCCCCATTACAACTGACAAAAAACTTGCAATATTGACATGACTATTTGGAGCCAATGCACCCCAAATCAGATTATCTTGACGGGATTTTTCATATGAATTGATATATGATGCTGGGGTACCACTAAGCTGATTTATTTGCTTGATCATGATGGTAATTTCGTGTTATGCATTTCCTGACTTGGGGGGGATCCAGGTTCCCATGGACACTAGCGGGTGTTGTAGTAGATAATTTTGAGCATTAGACAATGTTTTCATTTGTCACTACTTTGCTAGCATAGGTATACTATGATCTAGCCATGTACAGAGTAGGGAGGTGATTGAGATTAGATGTAGGCTTCCTACTACATTGATGGGCCTACAAACATCTTATAGTTATCTGGAGACCAGGGATACTGTGGGTCATAGTGGACCACATAGAGATTACAATGGGGTTTTTGAAATGGTGAGCTGACTAGAATCATGGAGATAGGGGATATAGAGATTCAAATCTAGGTACGTGGTTAGGTTTGTAGAGTTTGAGGCAGAGATATATTAGATGACATCCCTGTACAGAGACTTACCTACATAGCCCAAGGTAGATGCAAGAGTTGAATGGGTATATGCAGAGGGCGAGATGGGTGTAGGGTACATGACCAAAGATGATTGACAGGTGATAAAGTTTGATAGGGCATGATGATGAAATTTGGTAGTTGTCATTCAGATTATTCTCAAGAGATCCCATCTCTATACAGGTGAAAGATGGAGATTCATAGGAAGTTTTCAGTTCCTGAGATGATATATCCTTTATAGGAGGCAGCATAGTTGCTTGGGATGATGACGATGATTTGGGATGCTTTAGTTGGGTTTTTCTAATTGGATGACTACAAGCTTAGGTGAAGCTCAGGTTGATGGAGTGAGAGGAGAGGAGAGGAGGATGACGAGGATATGTATGTTGAAGCTAGGGAAAAATCCAAGGATGTAGTGAAGATAGAGGATGGAGGATAGTCTGCAGAGGTGGAACGAATACGTGAGGAGATTTGGATCAGATGCAAGGGATGAGAGGGACATTGCGATCCTAATGGAGGGATGTAATTACATAGGAGTGGGACTGAATCACCTCAGGACAGAGACTCGGTACTGCATAGGAAGAGGGAGGCCTAGAGGGCCTATTTTCAGAGATATTGCTACTGATATTGGCCATAGAGTCAACAAGTCGCACACAGATGGAGTCATAGGGGACTAGACAGGTGGTATCTCCTAGCATGATTTTTATATATAGATAAATAGCCTTAGTCATAGAGGTTTAGAATTATGAGGGTATCCTTATCAATAATTTTCTAAAGACACTACGATATTAGGATAATTTGTAGAGGTGAGAGGCAGCTGGAGCTAGGCCACTTTGGTGCATAGAGTGTGTGGCTCAGTCATTTGTGGCTTAGCCACAATAAGAGGAGGGAGGAAAAAAGGGTGATGGTGACGAGGCTTGGAGACAGATTGATAGACATACCTCAAGAGGGAAAGATTCGAGGATATCAGATGTATAATTTACATATTTTGATGATATCTTTACTTTGAGAGAGGGATGTTAGAGGCGAACTATAATGTATGAAGATACTTATTTTGATATATATATATATATATATATATATATATATATATATATATATGTATGATATATGATTTTTGTGGATTAGCACATTTTTATATGATGTGATGAATTGATTTATACTGATGATGATGTTATGTGATAATGATGATTTTATGTGTGACTTTATAGTAGATGATGTTGTTTGAAGTATATGATGATCTATTTTATCTTACATTTGATGATGATGTTGATGTGATGATGTGATGAATGTTTTATATTGATGATGATAATATGATGTATATGATGATGATAATGATTACGTGTTTACTTTGGATTTGATAAGAGAGTTTAAAATAGATGTGATGAATGATGAATATAGATAATGATAGGTAGTAAAAGGTAAATAGATGGAGGATCATGGATGGGTAACATATAGGTGATTTAGATAAAATAGATGTGCTTAAAACAAATATGTGGAAAGGTTTAGAATAAAATGAAACTTAACAATGCTGACCTTGGGGTACAAATGATGCTTCATCATATCAAGGGGCACATGAGGAAAATGTGTCTCCAATCACATTGGAGGTAAACAATAGGGGCATTCAAGTAACGCAACGCACATGCGAGCAAAACATATGTTACCACATAACTAATGATAGTTATACCAAATATCACAAGGGAGGTATTGAGTGAAATAAAAGTCATAAACATAACATCAACATGACAAATAAGGGGTTTGTGATGTAGGTTATGCCCAACAAGAGGATTCTCCATAAGTGGTAATCCCTAAACCTATACACCATCTTTGGGTAGGGGAAAGAGAAAACTGATACTATGCGGGAAGTTTCCTATAATAATGATGATCAACGTAGGAAGCTTTCGATGGATGCTGATAAAATGGAAGGTTGATCAATGTGGGAAGTCTTCCATGCAACGAGATAAAAGAGTAACCATAATTCAAGGGGTTTGGTCTACTTTATACATATATGATATAGATGAAAAGAGTGGTATATATGATATCCAGGTGTCCTTCAAAGAATTGGTATATTTATTTGATTTCTTTTATTTTCTTTAATTTATGAACATGAACAACTGTCCTTCGAGGGAGTCAGTTTATTTTTTATAGATTTCACTCTTTTGATAAGATAATCCCCGAATTTTGATTTTTTTACATGGGGGAGAGCTTGGAAATATCTAGGTAGACCACTTAGAAGGGAGAAAATGAATGTACAAAAGACACCCATGTGGACCCTTAACATGGTTCCAATAGGTAAATAAGAGGGTAATGAATGTAATGACCACAATATTTCTCACCAATAAGTGAAAAACTATCTGTAAGGAAAATTCTATGAGTGAGTCGTGGCACCCATATGGTAAGGTGCATATCTAGGAAAGCGATAAGTAGACCACATAATTCCATATCACTCATGATGTTTTATGGAAGAGGCTAATGATGGAGGAATGAACAATATGAAGGTATGACTAAGTTCTCACTTGTAGACATTATAACAATATAACAACCACAAGTACAATGCATTAAGCGAGTTCTAATTCCTAGTTTACAATCAAGGGAGGCTAAATGATAAGATCTTGACCTATACTTATATGATGATAATGTATTGATCGAATCCAATTTGGGGAAAATTTTCCACATTGGCTCCTTTCTAGGGTAGTAATGTTCTTATTTTCTTTAAGAACAAGGGTTACCAACATTAAAGTCATGTTCATTGAGTTGTTTATTGTAAGCAATTCTTAATGCGATCTTGATAAACGTGATGCGTGTTCAAGAGTGAGGAGGTGATTATTCATCTAATAACTTGAGATGTGATAAACACTCTTAATGATAATATTCATCAAAGATTAACTCGTGAATATATATGCACATAAGGAAAAAAAGTTTAACTTTGAGAGGAAGAACGGACTTTAGAACCATATACAAGAGAAAGTGGTGTAGCACCTGTGGAACTACTGAATGCTAGTCTGATAAGCCCTAAAGAGTGAAGGGGAGATGAATATGTCAACTATAACCAGAACTGATCAATAGAAGTTATACAGTAATTTTATGAAAAATCTTATTAGGTGGCTTTTTCTTGGCCGTTATCTTGAGCATAATATGGAGAAGAGAAGACTAAGTTTGGATACTGAATGAATCACAATTTTTTCTGATATATTTGTTTTTGAAGGACATTCTGTTGTCCATCTGATGAGTTTTTAAGGAATGACCAAAGTGGTAGATAATGTGCTTGGTAGATAATAGTTAATAATTGGAAAAAATTTAGTTAAGGTGAGGGGAATTTATTCGACCCCACTGTCAGTGAAGTAGTCAGTTGCAGTGATGATAGAGTGATGTTTTTGTGAAGATCGAGGATTGATAAGACCAATGAGATCAAGACCTCATTGTGAGATCGCCAAAATATACTGAGCTGGACTACAAAGCTTGACTAGGAAAGATGAATAATATTGAGGAATGTTGCTCAAAACTTTTCAAATTTCTTAACATACTCACAGCAGTTATAATTGAGAGAAGGTCAATTGTAGCCAAGACAGAAGAATGCGCGATTAGAAACGACTGAGCCACTAAAGTTTCCACCAAATATACCATCATGGACCTCTTCGATAGACACGAGAATATTAATGGTATTTAAGGAATCGAAAGGAGAATACCATACAAATCCATGCTTGTAAATAATATCACTCTAAGGATAACATAATGGTTGGCATATTGAAGAAAATACCTCCCTAACATTGTTAAATAGACTCAGAGAGTGAGTCATGGATTTGGATACATAATTGATATATTTTGGAATACTAAAGATCCAGCGAACTAAGATTCAATAATATTAACGCTTGGGTTAATTAATGGAAAGGTCAATCACTACGATAAACAACCGATAAAAAATCCTATGATTCTTTCATTGTTCCATGTGATGACGAGATATGAGGGGATGTCCATCGTATCAAGTGAAATAATTTGACATGATGAAGGAACAACATTAAAAAGAGTAAGAATCAAATGCCTTAAGGAGTACACGAAAAATGTCGCTGATACTTTTGAAGAGTTTCATTTTTACACTGATACTCACACGTGACTTGTTTGATGATAAGTTCGAGAATCCCCATACATATCCATAGGATTCGAACAGCATAGAAAGGATAGACAGTTTCAAGAGCTAAGATAAGCGGATTTATACTCTTCCATATTCTCTATGTAACCTCAAAATTAAGCTTATTTACAGAGGGGTATAAGAGTATCCCCAAGGAGAAATGAGAATTACACCAACACCTTCCCCTTGTTGAACACTTAGAGTCATCAAAGAGAGAGGTTCATCTTAAGAGTATCATACTCATGCTGAAATTTATTGATGGATTCATCTCAGAAACTTCTCATTAGGAAGATGTGTAACTAGGAGGAGGGGATTCAGGGAATTGGTATCTGCAATCAGCTTGGCCCTTGATATATTTTTGATAAACGAAATCTAGAGGTCAAACTCAGGTCATGAGCGTCATCCATCAAGTGATGTGATACGATGTGTGATATGGCTTAGAATGCATCATACTTGAGAATATGAAAGTTAGTAACGACATAATTATTATGATTAATGAAGATAGTGTCAAGGTTTAGAGGTGCCAAAGAAGACATTGCAATAGATACTTTTTATATTCTAGTGTAGTGAGTCTCACATTTATGAAGGGTGTCACTAATGTAATAAATGGCCTGCTCACGAAATTTTTCATCATAGATGTGCTAACATATCCCCTAGAGCATGATAATTACCAGATATATATATAATCGATCTTCTTCAACATGGAGGTGTAAACAATGATGGAGAAAAATATATTGTTTAATATCATCAAAATCCTTTTGATATTTATGATCCTAATTGAAGTATGTTTCTTTACAAAGAAGATGATGAAAGGTTTGGAAATGATTTGAAAGATAAGAAATGAAACGACAGACTAATTAAAGTTGTCCTTGAAGAATGTGAAGTTGTTTAAAATTCGATGGAGGAGGTTTTTCAATTATTTCTTTAATTTTTTTGGGATTGACTTCAATGCCCCTAATAGATATAATAAAGCCAAGTAGTTTTCCATTTAACACTGCAAATACACACTTAGCTGGATTGAGATGAAGGAAGAAATAAATAAGGTGATCGAAGAGTACTTTGAGCATGTAAAGATGGTTGTGTCGATGTTTATATTTGTCTAAAATATCATTGACATATTCCTCTATGGTTTTTTGGATGATATCATGAAAAATGTAAGTAATGGCCCGCTGATAGATAACTCCGACATTTTTCAGACCAAAGGGCATGATGCAGTAGTAAAAGATGCCCCAAGGATTGATAAAGGAGGTATTATTTTGGTGCTATGGTGTGATAATAATATGATTATACCTAGAAAAAATCTCATGACCTGTGGTAAGATCCACAAGTTGATCAATGTTGGCAAGAGGGAAGCTGTTTTTAGGGAAAGTGAGATTGAGATCTCAAAATTTGATGAATATACAAAGCTTGCCGGTTGCTTTAGTGACGAGTATGATATTAAAAACCCTCTAGGAATAGTTAATGGGGATGATGAAGTTGGTAGAAAGATGATGTTGCAACTCCTCTTTGACTAGGAGGGAAACTCGAGGGTACATGAGGTGAAGCTTTTGCTTAACCAGTTTTGCATTGGGGAAGATGAAAATATTGTGGACAATGATGAAAGGTTCAAGACCTAGTATGTCTTAATATTAACATGTAAATGCCTAGCTATGATGAGAGAGGAATAAAATGAAATACTCAAGCTCCTCAGGATGAAGAGATTGACCCACTTGGAGGATGTGAGGCTCTCGAGGAGTCCCGATATTGATGTCAATGGTGGCTTCATTCAAAAGAGTGGATGTGTCAAATGGTAAGGTCTTATGAAGATAGGAATCCTATGCCCCCATATGGGAAAGAATTTCATCATCATAAGTGTAATGAAGAATGTCGATGATAGAAGAGTCTTCTTCCATCATCTTCAGATGGTGAAGGGGAATGGAGCTAGTCTAATTTTGACAGTGATAAGTGACTGGTCCTAAGGTGATGGTGGAGACTAAAAAACATCTAGGATCAATAAGCATGGTGTCATCCATTTCCAAGGCCTCGTGGGATGAAGAAGACACATAAGGCATATATGTAATCATCTTAGATTTTGGGATGGGGTTTACGGGTTACTCCTAATAGCCAAGTCTACACTTTCATGAGTTTTACAACATTTATCAATAATAAGGCCATGTGTCCAATGCACATAACTTCCAATTCCAAATCCCTTCCATGTACAACAGTGGAGATAGGTGTGGGAAAAAGATGGTTTATTGAGGATGCCAAAACCACCAGTGTAAGGTTTGTTGTGTGGATGATCAATTATGTGAGAAGAAGGGGTGTCGAAACCACCAAAGATGAGATTGGTTCTGAGATGTGGTTGACAGAAAGGAACGATATCCCCAACATTGGGTTGGTACATTAGATGCTTTTTAGGTCTACCAAGATGGTTTAGAGTGGGAAATGTGTTGAGTGTAAGAAGACGATACTCCCCTAGCGTAATTTTGACTATTAATTTATCTAGGGAGTCATCCTTAGGAATTTTGGATGTGTTAGGAAATAAGGGATAAAATATGTAGAATTAATCCCTCATAGAATCGTAACACTAGAAACTAATATGAAGAAATTATTACAGATCTCAAATAAAAGTGCAGAATAAAATAACACAACCCAAAGAGATAGTATTTAACGTGGTTCACCAAATTTGGGCTACGTCCACTAAGAATCACTTGCTCATATTTTATTACAAGCCACCGCTCTCTCTATACAATACCCAAATCTATTTGGAGCTATGCTCAACAAACTCTATAGAATTCACACTCACGAATTCAAAATACATTTGTAATGTCACATATCCTAACATATGCATAAAACCATATAAGTAGACAACTGCTTAAGTAGTTTTAAAAAAACCATGGGTATCAAAACCATGGGAAAAAACTGTCCAATAAACCTATGGCTCAAAATCCCGCCCATATGAGAAAAGCACATATTCTGGTAAATTGGGCACGTTTTAAGTCCCAAAAAAAAATCTCAAGGCTTACGCCCTTGAACCCCTACTACCAAGGGCTTCCACCTCCGGACCCTAGTGAGACAACTGTGGAAAGTGTTACAGTACTCTTAGTGTACAGTATTAAACACTTTCACACATAAAAATAGGCTCCACAACCCTAAAAACCGCCTGCTTGGAGACTAGTTTTCCTCTGAGCAAGCTTCTCAACCCTCCACTAGTTTCTGTGAAGACCAAACCAAAACTAAACACACCTTCAATTTTTCCCTTGTGACCACCTTGGTCATCATGTCTACATGGATTCTAACTGGTATGAATCTTTTCCATATTCAACTTCTCTTCCTCCATAGTTTTTCCCGATGAAATGGTACCTTAACTTTATATGCTTCGTCCTAGAGTGGAAAGTAAAGTTCTTAGCTTGGTGTATAGAACTCTAAATATCACTATGTAACTTTCCTTCCTCTTGCTTATGCCCCAACCCCTCAAGCAATTGTTGTAACCAAATTATTTCTTTTCTTGCCCTTTGTGGTAGAAACATACTCAGCCTCCATGGTTGACAAAGCCACCAACTTCTGTAGTCGTGAAATATAGCTTACTGATGTCCCACCTACAGTGTAAACGATAACATGTTGTGCTCCTCCTACTTTCTACATTTCCAGGCCATATCAGAATCTACATAACAACACAAAGTGGTGTCTGATCCACTGTAGCAAAAAACTATCCCCATGGTCCCTCTCAAATATCGAAGGATCCACTTTACTGCCTATCAGTGATGTCTACCTATATCACTCATAAATCTACTCACCGCTCCCATTGCATGGGCAATATCAGTCCTGGTGCACACCATGGCATACATCAAACTTCCAACCATTGATGAGTAAGGTACCTTGGACATCTGGTTTCTGTCCTACTCTTTCTTAGGATAATTCTCCTTTGATAATTTGAAATGGCCTGCCAAAGGAGTCCCAACCAGTTTAGCATCCTGCATATTAAACCTCTCCAAGACTTTCTTAATGTAATCTTCCTGAGATAAAGTTAGCTTTTTGTTCCTTCCTATCTTGAGATATCCTCATACCAAGGATTTTTTTGGCTGCCTCCAAATCCTTCATAGCAAAGGATTCACTTAGCTGGTTCTTGAGTAATTTTATTTCCTATATGTTTTTACCTATAACCAACATGTCACCCATATACTGGCACAGGATAATATAACTTCCATCCTCAAATTTATTTATATACATGCAATGGTCAGAATGACATCGAATATAACCTTGCTCCATCATGAAGCTATCAAATTTCTTATACCATTGACATGGAGCTTGTTTTCAAGCCATACAAGCTCTTCTTCAGTTTGCACACCATCTCCTCTTTACCTTTGACCTCATAGCCATATGGTTGCTGCATATATGGTTCCTCCTTCAAATAACCATGGAGAAATGTAGTTTTTACATCAAGCTGCTCTAAGTGCAAGTCTTTTTCTGCGATTTATTCCAAGAAAAGTTCTAATAGAAGTCATTTTAACCACAAGAGAAAAAATATCATCAAAATGTATACCTTTTTTCTGTGCAAACCCCTTGACCACCAACCTGGCCTTGTATCTTTTCTTACCTCATTCCTCTTTGACTTTGAACACCCACTTATTTTGTAATACTCTTTCTCCTTCAAGTAGCTTCACCAAATTCCATGGCTGGTTCTCCATGATAGCTTGATGCTCGTCATCTATGGATTGCTCCCACTTCTTCCTAACATCTACCTGCATTGCTTCATCAAAGCTCTTTGGATCTCCACTATCAGTGAGTAATAAATAATAAAGAGAAAAAGAAAAATGTTCAGGTTCTCTTCTTACCCTATAAGACCTCCTCAATATAGGAGTTTGGGGTTCCTGTTGAGGAGGGTTCCTGAATTGATTCATGTGTCACTTTTCCATCCGGAAGATCCTCTACCGATACATATTATTTCTTGGATTCTTCCCTATTTTCTTGCTACTAAGCTGCTTATACACGACTTTATCATTAAAGACCACATCCGTAGATCGAATGATTTTCTTGTCCTTAATACTCCAACATTTATATCCAAAGTCATCACCACCATAACCAACGAAAGTAAATTTTTTCTGATTTAGCCTCTAGCTTGGTCCTATCATCCCTTGTCTATATGGGCAAACACCTCACATCCAAAAGATTCTAAGAAATGAATAATCAAATTTCTTACCATACCAAGCCTCCTCAGGTATGCCTCCATCCAAGGAACTTGAGGGTCCTCTGTTTATCAAGTACATAGTTGTGCTCATCGCTTCTTCCCAAAAAGAAAGAGGCAGTCCTGTATGTAATCGCATGCTCCTAGCACATTCCATTATTGTTTTGTTCATCCTTTCTGACACACCCCATTCTATTGCAGAGTTCTTGACCTATTTCATTCTCTACCAAGGAACCATATTTTACCTGTGGATTCCATCCTTAGAACAATAATAATCAAATTCATTACTGCAATACTCCCCTCCATTATCTGACCTGAGACATTTTAGCTTAAGACTTGTTTCATTCTCTACCAAGGCTTTCCATTTAACAAAACAACCATCACTTCCCAACTACCATGTTTCAAATACATCATATTTGTTTCTAATACAATAAACCCAGACTTTTCTTGTTGCATCATCAATAAAAGTAACATAATAACTTGAACCCCTCAGAGAGGATACATGAGTTGGCCCCCCACACATCAGAATGAAGATTCCCCACTAGCTCTAACTTACTCTTTTTCTTTGTACGTCCAACCTTGAGAAACCTTACTCACTTATGTTTCCCATATATGCAGTCCTCATAGAACTCCAAACCTATGGGTCAAAATATCGCCCATACTGAGAAAAGCTTCTATCTGCATCTTCCAAAGACTAAAATTCTGCCTGTTGAATTTATCAACCCTTGATCTTCCATCATCTTCCATAGATCTCACTCAAGCATGTTTCCTGGTATATCGGGCACGTTTTAAGGCCCAGAAAAAAATTCTCAGGGCCTACACCCCTAAACCCCTGCTACTGGGGGCCCGGCCCAACCTAAACCTATTGGTCAAAATCTCGCCCGAACCCCGGCGAGACAACTATGGAAAGTGTAGAGTACTCTTAGTGTAAATTCTTCAACACTTTCACACATGAAAATAGGCTCCACAACCTAACCGGATGAAGAAATAGATGAATTATTAGATGATGCAAATGAATCACTCTTAGGAATGAGGATATCATTGGTTCGATAGGTAATGTTCCACATTTCGAAGAGAGGAATGTCTTTGGGAAGTGTTAAGATATTTACCTCATGCTCATTCATACTTGATGCAGTGATGAAGTGTAGAGGGGACACAACACATAGCATGGATCTAAGGTCGTGCAAGGAGAACATAGTACTAAAATTCCCCTTCTATAATGTAGAAGACCTCGTGGAGGAGATTCTCACCCACGTGGATAAGAAGAACAATTGTTCCAAAGGTGGGGGCGATAGCTTCGTTGAAGGCACGAGGAAAGCAGGTGTTTGGGGAAATGGTGGATTTTGGGATCTTGAGTTGATTGAAGGTATGTGATGGCATGATATTAATGCTTTCCCCATTATCGATCATGGATCATTGAATGAAAGTATCATTGATCTTAACCATGATGAAAAGGGTAAGGTAATGTTCTTCCAGTGTGATGTCCAGAATCTTAGTATCATCGAATGAGATAGTAGCAAAAGTTGTAAGCACTCCTACGAGAGATGTGAAGGTTTAAGCCTCATCACTGGATGTCAAAATATGCTTTAAGGCTTCAGTGAGAGCCTGTCTATAACATTTATTTCACTAAATCGAGACATATTCCTCTTAATTGAGGACTCTAGTATTTCAAGTATTAGAAGAAATCCATCTCCATTATTACATATATTGGATTCCATTATTGGCTATACTAGATTCCATTATTAGAAATATTGGATTCCATTAGTAGCAATATTGGATTCCATTACTGTCATTATTGGACTTATTCGAGTTCCAATTTCTTTATTATTGGATTCCAATTTAGCTATTATTGGATTACAATTTCGCTATTACTGGATTCCAATAATGCTATTATTGGATTCCACTTTCGCCACCTATTAGAATCCAATTAGTAAATCTCAATTTTTTGGATTTCAGTTTCACTATTTTAGGATTTTAGTATAGCTATTTTAGGTTTTGTTAACTTAAATAACCCAACTAGTTACAAACTTACATAATCCAAGCAACCGCTAACTTCAAGATAGTACGTAAGTGATTGTTATCATTTATGCCACATATCAATCTTAATATCATCATACATATATGACTATTAATGCATACCTTATTCAAATCAATAAACCTTGACGTTGAAAAATACCTTCCGTGAACATCCTTTAATGGTGTTAAATTTGACAAATTTTTAGACGTTTATCGTGATTTTAGACGTAACATACTTTCAAATATTTTAATAGAACAAAAACGTGTGACACACATGTTTAAAAGGTGACCTTCAATATTTTATATAAAATAATTATTCATATATATTAAGCATAGTTAAAAATATGGAATTGTCACTTATAAATTTTGTAAGTAGTGTATAATTGCGAGTGATCACACTTACAAGCGCAAGTGGTTGCACGTCTAAGTGCGAGCCTTGAGTCACACATCTCTTGAATCACACTTTGAGTGCAATTCTTTATGGAACTTCTAAGTGCGAGTATCGAATCAAAATTCTAAGTGCCAATCTCGACCCTCACTTCAAAGTGCCAGTCTCGACTTGCACTTCTAAATGCGAGTCTTGATTCACATTGTTAAATGCAATAACTCACATGTCAAAAAAAAATTGGGTAGCGGTAAATTTTCAACACTTCCCTTCAAAAATATAAAACAATGTTTATTTATATCAATTATTTTGTATAAATTTCATTATTTTTAATATATATTGATTTAACTTTTTATAATTTTTAGATAAATATATATTAATAATTGAGGGTTAAATATTAAATATGCAGATTCATGTGTGACATTTATTACAAATATTTTCTATTATTTTTATGGCTACAGTCAACACAAACATCTAAATGGGCATCAATAGTCACACATCGAAGTGCAAGCACAAGAATTAAGGGGTTTATTTTTTACCCCAAATTATATAAGGGATTTTAATTTACGAGTACCAAAATTATAATATTAAATTTTTACATTAATTCTTTTAAATATCAAATGCAGTATTAATGATAGCCATATTTTAACGTAAAATGTTAATTAATTTTGTGGTTGCCTCAACATTAATTAGCCATTAATTTGACCTATGTAAAAATTTCCATTTGAAAAGTACATGCGCCATTCAAAATATGTGTTCCCTTTTGGAGCATGCAGCTATTGTCAACCATTAATTAGCCATTTAATGAAAAAGCAATGTAAAATCATACGTGTGCCCTCTTAATTTTGTGTACCAACAAAATTAGCGGTTGGATTTGTGAGTTACATATCACTATAAGAAGACAATTTTCTAGTTTATATTTGTAACATTTTCCTTTCTATTCTCTTCGTCGATGCATAAGCTTACTCATCAATAGAAAAATTTCACGAGTGCAAGCGTCAAAAATGATGTGCTCAAGTTTCTGGAAATGTTTTGATTTCCTCTACATGCTGAAAAATTGGTATGCATTCTCACCTTCAGTCCCTCCAAAATTATGAAATTTTGTTAATGTAAAATTTTCTATAGCTGATTAAGGCTTATATCCATGTAAAAAACTTCATAGCTGATTAGGGCTTTATATATATAATTAAATGGAAGCAAGTTTTTTATTCAATATTTTGTAGAAGGTAGTTTTGTTTATCAAATAAATAATTTCATAATATAGTAAAAATTTGTTAGAGCAGTGTAAGAGGACGGAATGGAGCACACCTTGATAGAGAAATGACACAACTTAATACGTAATAACATGAGAGGAAGATTTACATAATTTTTAAAAATCCAAAACACCTACCAGAGAACTTTTTATTGTTGAGTCTCGAAAAAGAAGCTTGGTATTATGGATGATGGCTCAATTTGCACAGTAAAAAAGTGAATATCAATATCTATTTATGGTCATGATAGTGTGCAGGAATAGAAGAGCATGTGTATTTTATAAAATTAATATTATTTTGTTGGCCTTATTTTAGAAGATATTCATGTTAAGAATGAGTTGACACTCAATGTGTTGGTGATGGATTGCAGTGACCTATTTGCAAAAAAATATGGTAATGCAAGAGTGGGAGAACCAAACAAATATTGGAGGATAAAAGAACGAATAGAGATTTGTGAAAGTATATTTCTAGGAACAAGGAAACTCTAAGATGCTACTACTATGGAAGCAACAACTATCCTAAAAAAGTTTCACAAAAATACAATTTTTCTCTATTTGCATCATGGATATGTGGCTTTTTGTCTTTTGCTACCTGTAGGATTTCTCTCTTATATGCTTCAATGGCATATTTTGCCTTAAGAACCTTTTTGTAAAAGGATGTGGGTCCTTTCAAAAACCCCATATTAACTCTTATACAAAAAAAATGGACATAGTTTTTGTACATTGAAATATATTGTTGTGGCATAGCCTAGCAGACTCTATGTGATAATATCTTACTTTATTTTATTAATTCCTATCGATCGATAGTATCCAATTACTATAGTGTCACATAACATAGTGGATGCTAAGTTAAAAAATAAGATTATTTGACTTGTTAAATGCTAGTAATCCATAAGTTCAAACTTTTATATTGTGGAAGTATTAGGTTACCATAGCAGGTGCTAATCTCCGAAACATCTTACTTAAAATTTCTCCTCAATCCACCAATCAAAATAAAAAAATTCTATGACTTTTCAAATTTCTAATATTTACAATTTATTTAAATAATTTTTTAAACTACAAAACTTAATTATATTTTTCTTTATTTGCTAGTTATTATTGATTTGAAAAATATGAGGCCTTGTTGCAACATTGATTTATTTGATTTAATAAAAATCATAATTATATGAAAGCAATCGCACAACAACCACATCTAGCACAGGTCGCGTAAGTAACACATCTCCCATCCGTGAGACATGAACTTGCTACTTTGTCTTACTCAATTTAAAATGTTGTTAACAAAATTACTATTAACAAGGTTTATTAAATATATGTGAACATAATGATTGGCTACTTTATACATGATTAAGGCACCTAGAAACCTTACAATAAAATACGTGGCGAGCATCATCAAGAGTGAACAAAAAAGAAACATGATAAAAAGGGCTAAAAAAACTTATTCCAAACGTACAGTATAATAGATCAATACAAGGAAAAATCATAAACATGGAGGAGAAAACATCCCAAATGATATAGTCCATAAATAGTCAAACAAGATCTCCAAGATCCAACCAAATAGTTAGTCTTCAAATTTCATATTATCATCCTGCTCACTCGTGATAGGGATGTTGCCTTGAACCTGCTCTTCCTCATCAAAAATATTGAGGTGGAGATTTGTACCTGCGAACTTTATGTCCCTAGTCGACCTTAACCACACACCCCCTGCAAACTCCAAAACCAAATTTTTGATCTCTCCATATTGGCCCTGACAGAGTTTTGGGCGATGCAAATTTTCTTAGAGGTGTCGATGCAATGCATGAAACTATTTCCCATATCTGTTCCAACGTTTCCTAATGCCTCCGTATCCATTTCCAACTAACTCACCCTGAGATAAATTTTATCAAAAGCCACATTACAACCAAGCTCCATCCTCTCTTTCCCTTAAGATGACTCTTGTTTTGTATCAATTAGATAACCTACAGTCACAGTACCAAGATTGTCATTCCCTTGAGGTTCCTTACACTTTGTTCTCCTCAGTTTGTTCATATGGCTTGCAAGAGTACAATTTTCATCTGAATCCCCAGATTCAGGATCTAATTCCTTTGCCACCACCAGTTTACCATTCTTAAAAATTAAAATAATTAGTCCATGGTGTATCGCGGGTATTAATCTTTCCCTGTTGAAAATCATGCACTGATGCAAAGAGTGAGATACACAATAAAAAGAGGAGAATCATAATAATATTATGCCCTAAACATATTAAGCATAGTAATATGGTGAGTAAAGATATTTCTATAATTAACTTAAAGAGTAATTTACCTCATAAGGTGGAGGTAGACCATATAATAGATATTAGGGATGCAAAATCTAGCTATACCATCTACCAAAAGGGTAAACCATTTCTTTACTGAGGAATAAAGTATCAATTTCATGCTTGTTTCTACTACGGTCTTTGAATATATTTAAGCCCTCTATCTTCATTATAGTCACCTCAGCTATCGAATCATCTGAAACCTAAATTTCCATGACTTAGATCAACATGTTGCCATTGTTCCATACCAGACCAAAATCCAACGCAATATAAGGATCATACCTTGTGATTTTTGAGATGCAATTCCTAAACCCTCCAATTTTTAGAATGCGCCATAAGGAAGGGTTGTTCTTCAGGGAACCATAGCTTGTGGGTTCTATTAGTATCCAAATTGATTCTCCCTTGGAAATTGATCAGCATCAAAGATTTACCAAGACACTAAGAGACAGATAGATCATATTATGAGTCATTTTGTAGCTGGGGAGGGGATTTTTCTGACTCTTTATCACTCAGGCATCAGAGAAATGGATAGCACCTTCATTAAGGATTTGATCTATCCTCATTGTTTTAGGCCATGCCTTTCGACCAGGGTGAGAGGACCCATTTTGTAACCTTTTTTCGTGAAGGAGAATGAAGATATCCTTCTTTGCACAAATTTGAAAGGGGACCCTGAGAAAATATGATCAATGCACCACAGTTTAACTCTCATGAGTTGTAACTTCTAAAGAATGGTGATATTTCCTAAGCAGGGTTGAAGGTTACTAAAGACATTATGGGATCCTGATTACTTCTAGATATTTTGGCAGTAGAATTTATTCATTTGTGGAAACAAAGGGCAAACATGGGTAGTTCAGGTGGGATTCATTATTTTTTTTAATAATTTTGGTGGGAGATTAAGTAGGATAAAATTGATTATTCTAGGTTTCTAAGAACCTTCATAATAATTGGAATACTAAAATGAGAGAAAGCTTCAAAATAGCCAAAATATTCCTTCAACCAGAAGGTGTGCATCAATGGAGGCCCAAATTTGCACGGTTTCACACAATCTCCATTAATTTAACACGAAGGCTCAAGATAAAGACTTAATAAAAAAATTAAAGACCCCTAGTTCCTCATGCCTAAGATACACTCGAAGGCTTACAAAAAAATCTTTATCAACAAATGCTTGGAGTAAAGTGATTTTAAATTGTTTATCTCATTACAAGATGAAGGCTCTTCTTGAAATGAAATTACAAATGCCACTAAAACTGTCATAGGGACGAGATCATGTGTGATTCGGATGGGACTTTCAACACAAGATTGCAATAGGAATAAGAAAAACTACTTGCAGAACATTCTGAAATAAAGAAGACACAAATTGCTCCCACAGATTAACATAGATTAACTCGAAATTGATTAGATTCATCAGTAGGGGAAAGTTTCTTTTGAACATTATCTCAGATCTTGTCAATGGCTGTACACTTGCAACCAACTTGACATGATTGAAATCTAAAACATAAGAAATTAACAGGTTTCTCAGATTGGTCTCTCAGGAAGATGGGCTCTCTTAAATTTTCTCTTAGGAATTCAACACCCGCACTCAAACCATTTGTATGAGTATTCTCATTGCATTTATACATTTCACTTCACTCACTCATCCCAAAATTTTCACCCCAAAAATAAGAATATTCAAGGACACCTTTGCTTGTTACCAATTTCCTCAGAAAGCGATGTTTGCAAAAAATTCACATCCGAAAGCTTCCAGGTGGAAAATGTAATCAAATCTTATCTACATTTCTCAAACCCTCGATCTAATAAACTAGGATTCATGGCATAAATTTTTGTATTCCTTCTAATCATTCTGATTCTAATCATGTGAGAAATTCCCATTTTTAATAATTTTTCGGTGGCTCTATACAGGACTGGATCTGGAAAATCAGGTAATCCTTTTCACATCTTCGATGGCAACACCTTTTTCATCTTTTTTTTCAACAACCTCCATCATTTCATCCTTTTCCCATTCTTTCCTCTACAACTCTGCCCTGCATCCTTCTTCTTCTGGTAATTCATGGTTTTTTGCAACTACTTGAGAAATTTCCAATTTAAAAATATCAACCTTAACAATTCTTGGACTCATAAATTAATGTTCTAAATCCATTCAAATGGCACTTTTGTAGACAAAAACAAACAAGGAATTTCATCAAAAATGATGAAAAATGAGTGTGTATTCACATCTCTCAGGAGTCTTGTTAACAAAAATGGTAGAAAAATTAATGAAATGCATAAGCAACCATTTATTCTTCCCCTTCTCAACTTTAGATTTAGAGTGCATCCACGTGTTTCTAATCTTAGCAAAACTGTAAAGGTGAGGTATACACTTTAAAGTTTCCAAACAAGTGCAGGCCTTCCACATTCCCTGGGCCCAAGAAAAATGCCTTTTGGCCTTTGAAAAGTCTCAGTATAAAAAATCCAGTGGAAGCCTCCACGTGTGTCTCAATAGGGCACACTTTGAGATGGTCCCAAAAGTAGGAGACCCCAAACAAACACGGGCTCACCACGTGTCTCAGTCCGGATTAAAGTTTTTAAAAATTTTGAAGGATTTCAGTGGAAGGCACCATGTGTCTAGGGTCTGAGAAATTTTCTTTTGGCTGTTGAAAAGTCCAAGAAACCTCAAAGTGTCCTCCTGGCTTAAGGATAGAGTGAGCGGAAACCTCCAAGTGTCCTCCTGGAACTTCTTCAAAATAAAATTTAGGGGCTGGTCCCCAAACATGCGCGGTCCCTCCACGTGTCACAGGCCTTTAGAAAGTTTCTTTGAAAAGTTTAAGTATAGAGTAGGAGCCGATAGAATCCTCCACGTGTCTCCCCAACACAACTTTGAGATGGTCCCCAAAAGCGGAGACCCTGAACAAGTGCAAGCTCACCACGTGTCCCCTTGGTTTACCAAAACTTAAGGTGGGACCCTGAGATGGATCCTCAAAATGAGTGTCGGACCTCCACATGTCCATGATTTGACTAAAGATACACTAGCCACATGAAAAAAATGTCTATGTTTAGGCAAGGCCATGGAAACCTCCACGTGTCCTCCCCGGTGTAACTCCAAGGCCAAACAAAAAGGTGAATTTTCAAATGAATGTCATGTTACCTCCACATGGAGAAGTTTTGGGTTGAATTACAGGCCATAGAGTTTTTAGAATTTCCCTGCTGAAGCCGCATCCAACCAAAGAAGAGCCATCATTTTCCACATATATTGTAGAGATGTAAATTTGATGGGGGAAAACACACCCTTCAAACCGTGGAAAATGGAAGGTCGGGAAAATACCCAATCGTTTCAACCCAATGTTATGAAATTCTTATCACAAGGACAGAGGAATTTGGAACAAACTTACAAGGTTCAAACATGATCCTCCCAACTACATCCATTCACGTTTCCTCAGGTATTTGGGACACCAAAAGAAAAGGACAACATAAATGTGACTCTATCAAAATAGAGGAGATTAAAAAGATGACAGAGCCCACAGTTTTAATAATTTCAAAGTAACAGACTCTTTCATATGATCAAATTGAGGAACAATAAAAATTAAGGCTTCTAAGTGATCCATGGCCAAGGAAGGAACTGATCATGGCAACCAAGTGGATGGACAGGATTCTTCTGCAAGCACTTCCCTGGGGAGATAAAAATGTGACAAAGGCCTCAGTGCTAAGGGATTTCAGTGACATATGGGGTGAGACTAATTTGAGTGCCTCAGATTCTACTATCCATGAATCGGGCAACCCGAAAAACCATTTTCACTACAGCACGTAGAAGGAGATCCTAACACAAAAACATGAAAGCAAACCTTTGAATCTATTCATTATACAAATGTTGCTTACCTTGGTCATATAAGTCTGGGAACTCAATCAAGGAAATGGTTCTTTCTGTAGAATTAACATGGAATATTCTGAGCACTATTCCCATCTAAGTTTTTTAAGAAAAATGGTATCTAGTGCCTACATGTTGAAATGTTCGCACTGATGGAAGTATCTTGGTTACCATCCACCAATGTCCTCAAATGTTACCAAATCAATTTCCTTAGGTATCAAACTTGACAGTCTATCCCAAGAACCATCTTGTCAAAATACTCCAACATTTCTGAAAGTTCTTAGTAATGTGCTTATCAAGATAGGCCTCCTAGTCAATGCCTTCTCATTAAACTTCTCCAATGTACAAGTGGCATCATGAAACTCCTATCTCATCGTAAGTTCAATACATCTAGTTAATGTGACGTATGGATCATGGATATCCTACTTCATCATCTAGTCCTCCATGTCAATGCAATACGCATGGATGGTATAAATATATTTACAACTAGCTTGAAATGCTTTCAGTTCCATACACCAATTGTAAAAATGGGCCTTGTTCTAGTATATCTTTTAGCAATCATGGTTTATAAGCCCAAAAAGTACAACTTCACTTTGCTCATCCCAATCTTTTCTTCCAACATCACAAGCGTACTCTGTCTAATGATCTATGAATAGATTTGTTGACCTTCTACTTCATAATTTGTGCACCATTCCCTTGAGGGTCTCATAGTGCTGGAGGCATATGTCTAATAGTGTTCTCCCATATTCTTTACCAACATTACCATTAAATTTCTCACTTCTAAGAAATGAGTGGCTTTACCCCAGTATCAATGCTTCTAACTATACAACCAAACATGTTAATTATATGGTTCAATAATGAATTCGTTTGATCAATTTTGGTGTCGTTATACTTCTTATGTGATATATGCCTCTCCTACCAAAGTGAAGTAATATAGTGCCCCCAACGAACTAATGTAGCATGTTGTCTTGTCCTACGTGTGGGAGGGTCATAAGAAAGATCCTACAATGAAATCCAATAGCCCATTGCTTGAAATGTTTCTTCACTTGCATACAATTGATGCTAAGGAAGGCATCTAATCCCTTTGCCAGTAGTGCCTTACGCATAAAAAGATGAGTGCAATTATCACATCTTTTACAAAAAAGGATTGAAACATCTTTGAAAAGATGTTTCCACCAAAAGTATGACCATAAGGATCTTACGCATAGTTGTGACTCTTCCTACAAAAATGTTGTACCCGCTATACCTTTATGTGCCCTCCTCAATGATGAGATTTAGTAATTATCTTGGGACTTCATCTTCCCTAATGTACCTTAAGAGAACTCTCTCCAGGTTTCTTTTAAGCTACCTCCAATCAACTGATAGTAATGACACATTGAATGGGAAAGCCAAATTTTAGCTCCAACTTATTTTTTTAATTGCCTTTAGGCTCCTATACTACTGTAAAGAAAAATTATGCAATTATCCATGTCAAATCCATCTAGGTTTGTCAAGGACCTTTCCACAACCTTCCTTCTAAAACTTCATCAGGAATGTTATCCTCAATGCCTCTGCAAGTGTTCTCTCAATCCATCTGTGAAGCTTATCAGAGCACTAAAATTCTCTTTCCAACTTTGTGGTTTGATATCCAAATCATATTCCTTGGAATGGGTCTTGTAGATCTGTATGCACCTATGCTTGAAACAACCAGTGTCTGATAAGAAATCCAATGTCATGGTGATATGAAGTAAGATAAATCAACTTCCAAGAAGTCAAAATGTACATAAAAACTTTTGTGCTCATGTTAGAACATAGGAATAATGCTTGATGCTCCATAATGGTGTATACCTTCAAAATCAACCCAATGTCAATGCCTTGCTACAGAGGAAATGGAAATTGATCTACAATTCAACTTCCCCTATTACACCAAGATCTGCACCAATCACCAAATGCATTGAGTGCTTCTTTAAACAAAATAATACATTTGGAAAGGATTCTGGTATAAGAATCTAGAAAGCTAGGTAAAACAGGTGGCATGTTAGATGCAATCTTTCTTTGATCCCAGTTTGAAATGCTTTGAATGATAGTGTTCTTACTCATGTGAGGCCAACTTGAGATCTCTAGCCTTCAATGAATTCGTCTAGATGGCATGGTAATATTTTCAACAAAGTTTCTATATCCAATATTCCTATACGTAGCATCTATTTCCCTCAAGAATCTGTGCATCTCACTCTTCTCAGGCTCTTCTAATTGGGACTTCTGATCTGCAAGGCCTCTACCCTTGGTTAGGATCTATCATCTACACCTTGCTTTGCACAATGATTATGACATAAGTGGCCTTTCTTCACTCTAGAAAAGATACACTTCTTGCCATGTTGAGTGAAATTCCATCACCTCCTACACCAATCTTATCAGCATAAGCCTCCAACATGGTACAAGTTGTCACTTTTCCTTACTGGACCCATATACATTTCCAACATCTCTAAATAAACTTGTAAGACATTTATGATATTGAAATGTCTAAAAGGCCTGGACATGCCATTGCGCTTTGAAAATATTTCCTAGCACTTAGATATCGTAAAATCAAATTTAGGCTATTTGGACATATACGTGAAATTGAGTATTCCCCACTCAGTAGTAAAGGTTGTCTTGATTCTTTCTGTCTTCGTTAACAATGTAGCACCTGATCGATATCTTAAAAACCCATCATAAAGGTAGCATAAAATATCTCATATGTCTATCAACTAATTGTAGCAGATACCTTTCCACTTGGTGAATGGTATAGGGTAATCAGCCACTTGTACACGATGCTCTATTCAAGATTAGTCTAAAATCCATATAAACTGTCCTTATTTTCACCATCCTTACTTGATGTTTATAACTCAGATCTAGTGCTAACCCACTCAAGAATACTTCTTCTGGGATCGAATAGTCCCACTCCCTCAACATTTCCTCAGAGTTAACTTCTTGCACCTTGACATCATAGGATTGGGATTCATCCTGGAAGGTTTTTTCCTAACAGGTTTTTCATTAGCCTTCTTTCAAAGGCAATTCTAATCTCTGGAACCAATGATGCTCCATGCCTTTAATTCAGTGATATAACCCAAGCTAAAATATCCTTAATAGATTATGCAATCATTCTCAATATAGGATTTGACTAAGCACTCCTGCTCTAAGTACATAATGGCCCCAATGATTGCTTCCTTAGGTTTCCCCTTGTGTGCTAATGTTAACTCCTTAGCATTTTTATGAAGAGCTTGCATATGCACCTCTCATTACTAATAGAATGCATGACCTCAAAGCATGTACCAGATCTCATCTAAGTTTGGAGAGCATCCAGGTTTAAAAAAATTCTTCATGATGGAACCAATGTACATGTAATATCCAATTACACATAAGAATACACTCCAGAGCGCAGCCCAATATGTACTTCCATTATATCTAAATATCATAAACATATAGAAGCTTCACCTAAAATATCAGTAATATTCACATAACATAGTTTAGCAAGCATGAGATCTTATGTCTTTATATTATCCCTCTAAATTGTATGCACCTCATAATCTCTAGAGCCTCATGTATAGGTGGAGTTATTATTACAAACTAATCAAGGGTGGGGAATTGAACCATACTTGCACCACTTATCGCATTGCCAATTTTTAGGTCTGCTCTTCTATTATCTAAGCCACGTTCCATCAAAAAACTCATCCACATCCATGCAATGTGCACTAACAATAGACTATTGGTAGTTATACTGACAATGGCAGTAAATCTATCTTTGGAATTGTGTCCATAGTTTCTCACAATAATGGCTTCATATCCAAGATGAAGTCTTACCATGATATCGAATGCATATGCATGCACGTACATCTACCTCTAAGTAAACTGTGTGCTCTGCATAGCCTGATGTAGACACTAAAATTAGGTCACACTCCCCTTTCATCCCTCGACATATAAACCCCCCTTTATTACACCTACCTAGACATGACCCCCTTCACGCTACTAATATTAATTAAATTATTTTAATTAAATTAATGCTATTATCCTCACTATATTCATTATTTAAATATCTTATTTAGATAATACCTACACATACATTTCACTTAGACACCTCACCAAGCCAACTCAACCTAAGACCTATTCTTAGCAAGTTCCCATAACTAACTAAGAATTACCCAAATCCTTAAAATCAATACCTACATTCCCTCTAACCACATTCCTGCATGCTCGCAAGAGGCTCCGAGTCTAATCCATATGGGATAATGACACAAGATCCAAGGAAATCATAAGGATCTCCCTAAGTTTAGTAAACTTAGGAAATCCCACCTTGACCAACGTCGATTACCCCTAATCGTCACCGGTTAAGCCAGACTATCGTTGATTACCACCTTTTAACCAAAAACAATCTTATTTCTCAAGGTTAGAACTTGGAAAATTAGAAGTTGGCAAACATTGGCAAGAAAGAAGGTGGATGAGAAAGAATACATCTTAGAGAGATAATGCATCTTCAGAGAGTAAATTCTAGTGAAGAACTCGACATCCAAGGAAGGTGAATGAGAATCTTCTCCTGCACAACCATCTCGGCCATGATCTGATCTAGCCAAGCAAAGAGGAGTGTACATGCAGACCATGTAAATGCCTTCCTTCAGTTGGTGATCACTTGTAACCTTTCAAACCCTTCATCTCAACACCTCCATTCCTCATGCACATAGGCCTTTAGGAATGAAATCCAAGTAAGTACAACATCATATTTTCTTGGTTATTTCATTTCATCATTGTATTATCACCCATTGTTTATTATTGCTCCCTAACAACCCATATCCAACATTTTTTACATCCATAGACCCATCAAAACATCGTAAAAATCCTATTCCAGTAACCCAATACCTCGCTCTTGACAAAACAAAGCCCTTTGTACAATAAAAAAAGATACCAAAATCCCATTCTATAACATTTCTAGATCTCACAGTAACCGGCACCGGGTTATACCTAACCACGGTCGGTTACCCCTGACCGATGCCGGTCTCTATGTTTACCCACCATAGCCTTAGAACAGAGACCTATCCACCTAATTTTACCTCTCCTTCACTCACTTGTGACCTACCTGAGATCTTTATCAGACCTGCAAAGATCCAAAACCAATTATTTGACCTTTGGATTCTATTTTAGCTTAGCCTGTTAGATTATATCTGTTCTCTTATTATGTTTTTAAGTGAGATACTTAAATCATTTCAAAATAACAATAGGATTTACTTTGTTTACAACATTGAATTTGTTTAAAACATTGTACTGATAACCATCTAAGATGTATCACGCTTCCCGGATCTAGCTTATGCTAGGTAGTTCACTGCCCATATTGTTTAATTCCTTTCTGGTGGTCTTGATTTCATTACAACTATTTCTTCCTATCCAAAAGTAATCTCTCACGATCAACTATGGATTTGGGAGTCATACGCACACAACAACCCATCAAATGACATTTGAACAGGTATTCCTCCTACACCCATTACCTTATATATTTTTTCAAATGCTTCTAAGAAACAATCTAAGAAAAAAAAGGTGAAACATTTTGGCATAGCCGGTGGGACCCATCTGAGGGTTCTTTGCATTTTATTCATTCCTAGGAAAAAAATTGTGTCGTTTTTTTCCCTTCTAAAAAAAAGTGTACACACTAATTTTCTTCCTTGGTACTTCACTTCTTTCTTTTCTATTTGCTCTAAAGGAAATTTTTCTTTTGGTATAATTAAAAAGAACCATTTCTTCATGTTTTTTGCATTGTAGTGAAAGAGCAATCCCTCTTCCTCTTCATCGCATTGTGTCATCCAATTTCACATTTTTGATTTGGGTTTTAAAAATCATCGTACATTCCATTCTGACTTATTCATGTATTAGCTCACATTAAATTGAGCGAAACTTATACGTTCGAAGTCATGACCAACTGATGGTTTACAAAATGAATCGTAGAAAAGACACTTCTATTCTTTTCTCTCTTTCTTTAAGTCTTGCCAAACCACACAAAAATTCAAAATACATACATTCTTAAACAACATCTTACCTGGAAGAAGCTGTAGGTGATCACATGATCACAGCACAGTGGGCACCTAGCTCTTTACTCTGTTGAGTCATATTTCAAAGAGTAAAGCCCGCCCCCACCATAAAATACCTAAAACCTCACCTTTTAGATATCCTCCTTTGTAGGAATTCATCCTCACCAAAAAAATCTATTTCACAACTCACGTGTCAGTCCCTAAATAGCATAAGATAACACAAACATAATAGAAAAGGGCACTCCTTAGGATTCGCATTTTCTTAATGTTTTTGCTTGGCTTGTACGTTTTGAGGTGAAAGATCATGTTCATCAACTTTTTTTGGTTCATCCTTGCATGCTCCTCATCATAGCTGGTCTATTCCAGCTTCACCTAAGTGTGCTTCCTGGGGCATATCACCATCATTCCCAGAATTTTGGGTCTTGATTTTACATCAGATTTTAATTCATAACCACTTTCTTTCATCATTGTTTCAATTTCACAGTAACTGTCGTCAGTTATCTCTGACCGCCATCAGTTATACCCTACCAACGTCAGTTCTAGGTCCTTTTACTAACCCACTCCAAAGGACATTCTTACTCCACTTTTTTCCACATTTCCACAAGTCTTTGTCACAGTCACTTGTTCCCATTGATGTTTTAAACATAACCCAAAATTTGGCATACTTGTTGGATTTTTACCTTCTACCTCGTTGTTTACTCACCTGTCCATTTTCTACAAGTGATCGGAAACAGTTACCCTTAATTGACATCGGTGTTCCCTAACTGGCATCGATTAGCCTATTTCACATTCTAGCCACCATTTGTTACTTTGTCCATTTTTTATCACTAGATTCACCTGTTCCTACTGTACCTTTATATCATTTACAAAGAAACATCCCTACCTGATCAATAATTGGTTCACATGGTGCTGACCCAAAAACAAGTGAAGAGCCCTCATGTTCCATGCCAGTTGCCAACTGCTCCCACCTAGGTCCTTCACCACCTTATGTTTTTTCACCAGCTATGGATCCTATCCATCCTACTTCTATCGCTACTAGAGATGAGGAGTTCGCACAACTCCTTGACTAAAACTCTTGGTGCCTTATAGTTTTACACTTCTCTTACTCGTCCACTTGAGACACCTCAGGTCAGTTGATACACGATCATGTCTGTATCTATCCCCTTGACTCTCACACACCCAATTCCGTATCGGCCACATATGTCTCCGTGTTAACCTGCATCCACTTTACCCCCATTCGTTTCGTAGTTAGGTTCCATACCCTCCATGACTTCCTCATTCTGTTACCTCTATGGTACCCATCACATCCACCATATCCTCAATGACTACCCCAAATAAAACCTCATCCATCCACTCATGTCTCACACATATCTTTTAGCTACGTTCCCACCTCTAGTGTCAGTGACCCCTACCCCATTTTAGAATGTAGTTCTTTCCATTCCATAATCTTTATCCCCTATTGCCACTAGGGTTACCACGACTCTTCCTCCCCCATATACATACTACCAACAACCGCCTGCTTCATCTATTATTCATTCCGGGTACGTGCCCCCTATTTCATTTCCTACTTCTCCACCACCTTAAAGAGCAACCCCATACACTGGAATGCCACACCCCATTATATGTTCAAAAAAAACCTCCTCATGCTATAGGAGGCATCCAATCATCACAACCCACCAAAGACCTAATTAAGTTGATGATGGAAAGATACAAACAATGGAGGAATTGTTTCCAGATCCCACAACACTCTCACTTATGATGATATTTTCAATGAGCCTATTCACGCATCCATTCATACCCTGTGCATTGGGAAATGCCTAAATTCAACCACTTCAATAGTAAAGAAGACCCACAACGACATTTTCCACTCATTTAAACACGGATGTTATTTGATTACTCATGATGATGCCTTACTTTTGAGAACTTTTCCCATGTCCCTCACTAGACCTACATTATACTGGTATAGTGGGTTACCCAAACACTCCATATTTTCATTTAATAAGGTAGACCAAGCTTTCTTGAATAATTTTTCCATCAACATCGCCAAGAAAGTTACTATGACCGATCTATATTCCACATGTCAGTACGAGGATGAATCTATCACAGATTTTGTTTCTCACTGGCACAGCCTGATCAATCAGCTTACCTTTCTACTTCCAAAAGCTAAACTCATCGAGCTCTTCACTCAAGCTTGTGCTAGACATATCTCCCTGGCCTTGTAGGTTCAAAATTTCAGAACATTTGATGAGGCATTCACTATGGCACGGAAGTTAGAGATTCGGGCCATCGAAGAGAAGAAAATCCAATTACAAAATAAGAATTCAGCATTCAAGTCAAATGAAACCTCTTCTTCTTCTAAACCCCCAACCAGTTATTCAAAGGCTAAAGGTACTACTAATGCATTGGTACTCAAGGCTGGCCCAACTCATTCATCCAATCAAGCCACGCCCTCATCTAATCTATCATTTGTACAAGATTTTCGATTCAGACAAGAGCAGTGAAAATATACCCCAATTGGGGAACCTTACTCTTCTATTTTAGAAAAGTTGATCAAAGTTGGCACCATCACCCTTCCACCCATAAAACCACACACTGGTTTTAACCTTGTTTGCCCAATGCCCGCATGGTATAAGGAAAAAGATTTATGTAACTATCACCGTGTAAAGGGTCATAGTGACGATAACTACATCACTTTTAAGAATATTGTCCAAGAACTGCTTGAGAAAGGTGAGTTGACTGTGGATAATCCTAACGCCGCCCCTAACAAAAATATACAAATCTTTAAAAAACCATTTCCCAATCATGCCCCTTCATCCAATCAAATCAGTGAGACATCCACTCACGATACCTATACCCATGAGGTTCACGCAATCTTTAACGAGGTACTGTTGACATTAAAATTTTCCTCCGTAATTTCTATTTTATTAATGTATGTATTAGGAATAGGATGTTGTCAAGTATAATTAGTAGTGGCGTCCAATAGAATATAATGGCACCCGTCAGTACGGTGCCGCCAATACGGTGCCGCCAATAATATAGAATACGGTAACAGTCAAAGTATAATAGGAATGTTGTAAAAAGTAAATATTTGTCGTAAGTGGTCCGGTAATGTTAAAATGTCAAAGTTGGGATAAGTAGAGAAGTAGGGTCTACATGATTAGGAATTAGAAATATTATATTTTTAATAAGGACAAAGAGTGATGTCATAAATATTTTGTATATTTTATTTGTGGAAAATTCTAAAAAGGTGGAACCCATGTGAGATGATAAGGTTTATCTTATCTTAGAAGATAAGCCTACATGTAAAGGCAAGAGTTTAGGCATGGAATATGATTGGCCGGAAGAGATTTCCTATCCTATCTTAGAGATAAGGTGGATAAGCCTGAATTCCTATAAATAAAGAGGCCACCCCCCCTCATTTAGCATAGAGAGAAGTAGTGAGAAATATTGTATGAGTAAGTGTGTAAAGGAAGCCATCATTTTTGAAGGTGTGTTAAAGAAGCCATTAAGAGGTGTAATTGTGAAGTTTCTCCCATAGTTATTGTTTGAAGGCAAGTGAAGTTAATAACACTTGAAGAACCTCATGGGTGAGATTGTAACAATTTCATGTTGATATTATAATTTACACTGATATTTCAGATTTATCATTATTCCTTCTTATCATAGTCTATGGTATTCTTGTGTTATGTTTGTTGTTGTGTTTCCAGATTACATCCACCAAACTAAGAGTTGTGCATTAGTTAATAATCATAGCATGAGGAGTTCCCGGTGAAGAATTATCATAGTGCCGGATTGGTGTTGACATTTTGGTTCCGTTGCCGGGACCATTCCTCGTTGGTGGATTTTCTGGAGAAATATTCCCACTTAGTCAGAAAACATTTGGAGGGTAACCTTGTTTTTACTGTGCATAGTAGTTACCATGGTAAAGTCACTTTTTGCCGTGAATAGTATTTACCGCAGTAAAGTCACTTTTTACCGTGAATAGTATTTACCGCAGTAACTTCACTTTTTACTATGAATAGTGTTTACCACAGTAAAGTCTTTTTACTGTGAATAGTGTTTACCACAGTAAAGTTTTACCGCAGTAACTTCACTTTTTACTGTGAATAGTGTTTACCACAGTAAAGTCATTTTTTACCGCAGTAAGTCAAGTTTTACCATAGTTTACCGTGGTCATTTCTATTTTCTATTATAGTGATTCCAATTATTTGTGCACATAAGTCTTGTTGATTGTACTTGTGGGTTGGTATTTCACTGTGGTTACTTTTGGAAATGGGGAAGATTCCTGTTTTTTCAGCCCAATCTAATGAAGATGCTTCCTCTTTCATTCAAGAGTTTAAACGATCTTGTATTTGTAATGGCCTTATAAGAAGGGAACAATGGACTAAATTTTTTCCTACCTTTTTGGATGGTTCAGCCCTTAGGTGGTTTGAAACACTAGGTGATAATGTGAAAAACTCATGGGATTTATTAACTGAAAGTTTTCTTGAAGAATTTGGTGAACAACAGAAATATGCAGATCTCATGATCGATATCACAAAGCTAGCCCAAGGAGAGAAGGAGAAGATAAGGGATTATCATGCTCGTGTTCTAGAGCTAAGGAGGAAGCTCGATGCCCAGATCCGGAAGGAAGGATTAGCGGATGGGTTAATGAATGGCGTGGATAATCTCCTCTGTAAGCACTTCATTCTTGGGATGAAGCCAGAGATCAGACAATGAGTGAAGTATGACCGCCCAGCTACCATTGAACAAGCAAAGGAGATTGCAAGAAGGCAAGAAGAAAGCATGGAAGAGGAGCCCAAAGAAATTGTTGCTAAAGTAGAGCCTACACCAGCACCTTTGGTCCAGAATCCACAACCACTCTCGGTGAGCACAAATCCTTCTCCTAGTACATCTACTGAGTATGAAGATCTGCTCAGAAAGATGGGTCAGTTAACTATTAATCTTCTTCAAGGAAAAGAATTTAGTTCTCAGGGAGGAGATAGAGGTCCAAAAAGAAATATTTCTGAAGTTGTATGTTATGGTTGTTATAAAAAGGGTCATTATAAGTATAATTGTCCAGATAGAGCTTCTACATCTGGTACAAGAGATAATGATAAAGGGAAAGCACCTGTGAATTCTTTTGATGTAGTAGATAAGAGCATAAATAATGAAGTAGATGTGTTTGTAACAAAAAGAAAGAAAGAAAAAGATAACCAAGATGGAAATGATCCTAAGAAGATGAAAGGAGAAACTAGTAAGAAACATAGGAGAAGAAAGTTGGGTGTGCAGGATTTTCTGATTTCACAAGGACAAGGACCATACTCCATCTTAGACGATCTGTCCAAAAGGCCTGCAAATATTACATATGGTCAACTCTTGGCTATGTCTTCTGAGAAGAGGTGGGAGCTGCGAAGTGGACTCAATGCTCAACGAAGGAAGGAGGTTGAGGTCCCTGTTTTGGAGGCAGAGGCGGATCCCTACGCTCCACAAGCTGAGGTATTATGTAATGGTATTTCAATTCATGATGTCTTAGTTGATGGAGGTGCTGCAGTTAATGTAATGACCGAGTCTGTAATGAATATGTTGGGTTTAAAAATTGATCGCCCCTCAACACTTATGTTAAGGTCATTAAATAAAGGAAAAACTAAACCAGAAGGTGTAGTTTCAAATGTGGCAATATCTGTTATGGGTGTTGTATGTGTGGTAGACTTTCAGGTGATGAAAAATGGTACTGTTGCGTACCCAATGTTGTTGGGAAGACCATGGCTAAGGAGAGTTCATGCAAGAAACTACTGGAATGAAGGCTTCATGACACTTGGACGTGGTAGAGAGAGGGTGAAGATAAACGTGATCCCTCGGCATCATAAGGTAGAACCTGTGGATTCAAGTGATGAAACTGATGATTGGACATCCTCTGATTACTCGAGTACTAGTGAAGTGGACACTGAAGATGAAGAAAGTGAGGTTGATGTTTCGGTCATGGATATCCTTCCAGTCACACCGACTCATGATCCCATAAAATTATCTGAAGAAGAAATTGATGATCGTCTCCAACAAATAAAGATTGGTGATGTTGTGATGGAGAGTGAGAAGGAATCCTACCTCCAGCTCTTTCGAAGGTACATACACATATTCACTTTTGATTACAAGGAACTCCATCAAGTAAGTTGGGTAGAACATTCTATTGAGCTGGTAGATGGTGCTAAGCCCATAAAGCAAATGCCATATAGAATGAATCCTAATTTTTCCAAGACTGTAAAAGAAGAAATAGATAAGTTGCTTGATGCAGGATTTATATTTGCTGTGGAGAATTCAGAATGGGTTTCTCCCATTGTGATCTCAATAAAAAAGAATGGGAAGCTACGCATTTGTGTTGATTATAGGAAGCTCAATAAGGCAACAAAGAAGGATCATTACCCTCTTCCATTCTCAGATCAGATTTTGGACGAAGTAGCTGGCCAGGAGTGCTATAGTTTTGCTGATGGATATAGCGGATACAACCAAGTTCGTATAGCAGAGAAAGATCAGCTGAAGACCACGTTCACCACTCCTTGGGGAACGTTTTCTTATAGAGTTATGCCTTTTGGGTTGTGTAATGCTCCAGCAACGTTCCAGCGCTTGATGAATAGGGTGTTTGAACCCTACATTGGGAACTTCATCAGAGTATTTCTGGATGATTTTTGCATCTATGGGAGCAAGATGGACCACCTGCACCAGATGGAGACAACATTTCAAAGGTTAGATGAAGCACAAGCCTCACTAAACCCTACAAAGTGTGTCTTTGGATGTTCTAAAGGTGTTTTGTTAGGGCATGTTGTATCCAGAGATGGTATTGGTACTGATCCTGATAAAGTTTCAAAAATCAAAGAGTTACCATTTCCTATGAATAGAAGTAAGTTGAGATCATTTTTAGGCCATGTGGGTTACTATAGAAGGTTCATCAAGAATTTCTCAAAGATTGCACAGCCACTAACCCAGTTCTTGAAGAAGGATGTTACTTATGAACCAGGAAATAAGGCGCATGAAGCTTTTGAACAACTGAAGGAAGCCCTGGTGTCTTCACCTATTTTAAAGAATCCAGATTGGAGCAAGCCATTCATTGTGTATACTGATGCCTCAGATGCAGCACTAGGAAGTACTCTGAGCCAAAAGGATGAAAATGGGAATGATCATCCAATTTACTTTGGGAGCAGACAAATGAGCAGTGCTGAGGTAAATTATACTGTAACTGAAAAAGAGGCTCTAGCTATCATTTTTGCTGTAAAGAAGTTTAGAAATTACTTGCTAGGGCAGAAATTTATAGTTGTAACAGATCATCAGGCTCTAAAATATATTGTCAATAAGCCTAACCCATCAGGGAGGATAGCAAGATGGATAATTTTTGCTACAAGAATTTGAATTTGATATTATAGATAGGCCAGGAAAGAAGCATGTCAATGCAGATGCACTCTCTCGAGCCTATGATGGTTTAGGTTCACCTTGTGATGATGATGATTTCCCAGATGCAGCATTGTTATCTCTTGACACAATCCCTAGTGAATACATAGATATTTGGAATTATCTAAATGAATTCAAGTTTCCTGATGGTGCCAATGCAAAGACTAAGAGGAAGATTACTCAAGCCAGTCGTCCATATTCTATTCTACATGGAGTATTATTTCGAATAGGACCTGATGGACAGTACAAGAGGGCAGTTGGACGTGATCAAGGGAAGGAGCTGATAGAAGAATTCCACAATGGTACATGTGGAGGACACTTCTCTGGACAACTTACAGCAAGAAGGATCTTGGACGCAGGTTATCACTGGCCCACTCTTTTTAGAGATTGTTATAATTATTGTAAGACATGTGATATTTTTCAAACACATGGTAACCGTAAGACTTCATCAGCTCCATTATGCCCTATTCTTCCACTTGGTCCCTTTGAAAAGTGGGGAATAGACATTGTAGGTCCACTTCCAACTACCCCACGCCAAAATAAGTATATTGTAGTTGCCACAGATTATTTAACCAAGTGGGTTGAAGCTAGGCCATTGAAAACAACTTCCATGGATGAAGTGGCAAGGTTCATATATGAACGCATTGTCACCAGATTTGGTTGCCCATTAGAAATTGTAACAGATCAAGGAAGCCACTTCATTAATGAGGTGGTAGAAGCCCTAGTCAACAAGTTTTCTATTAAGCACAGGAAGGCAACAACATACAAGCCAAGCACAAATGGACAGGTGGAACGAACAAATTTTGTGTTGTGTCAAATTCTAGCAAAAGATGCAGCCTTGCAGGTACATAAGTGGGATAAAAGGATTCATGCAGCATTGTGGGCATATAGGGCAACATCAAAGTCAGCAACAGGATACTCCCCATTTCAGTTGGCTTATGGCATTGATCCAGTTCTTCCTATTGAGTTTGATATTCCCACTGTGAGAGTTATGAAAAATGAAAGGATGGATGAAAGTGATTCAATAAAAGAAAGGTTGGTACATCTTCATTTGCTAGAGGAAATGAGGGAAATAGCGAAGGATACAAGCTATAAGAAGAAAATGAAGCAGAAGGAATACTTTGATCAAAAGATCCGTTGGTCTCCATTTCATGTGAATGACTTGGTTCTAGTATATGATTCCAGATACAAAAAAAGAAGACAGAGAAAATTTCTTCCAAAGTGGATGGGGCCCTACAAAA
The DNA here is from genome assembly GCA_019776745.2 of Taxus chinensis. Taxonomy (NCBI): domain Eukaryota; kingdom Viridiplantae; phylum Streptophyta; class Pinopsida; order Cupressales; family Taxaceae; genus Taxus; species Taxus chinensis. The sequence goes on from CM034154.1 coordinate 747,437,696, forward strand.
TAGCAGTTGTGCATGAAAATGGTACATATCGACTGGAGGAATTGGATGGTACTCCCATTACAAAATGGGTCAACCATGACAAGTTAAAGATTTTCCAAGCACCAGCTTCAGAATGTCCATAAGAGTCTACTCCAAGGATGGAGTAGAAGTTAGGAAGGGGGAAAATGTCGACATTAAAATTTTCCTCCGTAATTTCTATTTTATTAATGTATGTATTAGGAATAGGATGTTGTTAAGTATAATTAGTAGTGGCATCCAATAGAAGATAACGGCGCCATCAGTATGGTGCCGCCAATAATGTAGAGTACGGTAACAGTCAAAGTACAATAGGAATGTTGTAAAAAGTAAATATTTGTCGTAAGTGGTCCGGTAATGTTAAAATGTCAAAGTTGGGATAAGTAGAGAAGTAGGGTCTACATGATTAGGAATTAGAAATATTATATTTGTAATAAGGACAAAGAGTGATGTCATAAATATTTTGTATATTTTATTTGTGGAAAAGTCTAAAAAGGTGGAACCCATGTGAGATGATAAGGTTTATCTTATCTTAGAAGATAAGCCTACATGTAAAGGCAAGAGTTTAGGCATGGAATATGATTGGCCGGAAGAGATTTCCTATCCTATCTTAGAGATAAGGTGGATAAGCCTGAATTCCTATAAATAAAGAGGCCACCCCCCCTCATTTAGCATAGAGAGAAGTAGTGAGAAATATTGTATGAGTAAGTGTGTAAAGGAAGCCATCATTTTGAAGGTGTGTTAAAGAAGCCATTAAGAGGTGTAATTGTGAAGTTTCTCCCATAGTTATTGTTTGAAGGCAAGTGAAGTTAATAACACTTGAAGAACCTCATGGGTGAGATTGTAACAATTTCATGTTGATATTATAATTTACACTGATATTTCAGATTTATCATTATTCCTTCTTATCATAGTCTATGGTATTCTTGTGTTATGTTTGTTGTTGTGTTTCCAGATTACATCCACCAAACTAAGAGCTGTGCATTAGTTAATAATCATAGCACGAGGAGTTCCCGGTGAAGAATTATCATAGTGCCGGATTGGTGTTGATCTCCTCCACCCATAAAAGAGCACCTATCTATTCCTCCCCTCATAGAGGAACTCCCATCATCCATTCCACCCATCATAGACCTGGTAGGGATAGCCTTGCCTCTTGGTGAGAATTCTCCATCCGCTACTCGACATCCAACAGACCTAATTTCAACTCTCTTACCCACGGAAGCTGAAATTAGCTGATTCCCCGTCTCCAAGATTCATTTTACGAGAATTCCCATTAGGTCTTCACCACCTCCACCCATAAACTCTCCATTCTCATGTTTGGCTGATAACTTAGAGTATGTGGATAGAGCCTTGTTATGGGGCGCCTCTTACTCCCTGTCTCAACACAAATGCAGAGATCCCTCAATGACACCTCAACTATCTACCCAAGCACATTTCCACCCATTGCACCACATACAACCACTACTGTTGTAACCCCTTCTATGATACCCATTAGCACTCACACCACACCCTTACCCATAACCCAACCTATGCCTAAACCCCAACCCATACCCAAAATATTTACCTCCACTAAACCTATTACCACTTTAGGGGTTACCTCGACCACCAGCCTTACTCATCCACCTATTAAACTAGATTTAGCTACATCCTCCAAAACCACACCTACTCCGACACCCAAGCCAAAGGAACAAACTCATCAACCTCATACCCTTACTGCACCAATCACACCCACACTTGTCCCATCTCCCATAAGACCTCAGCTACCTAACATGGTCAAGCACCCCTCACCCATTCATAATCACCCATTCCTGCCTCACTAATCTCTAACCTACCTAGTCACACAACATGACTCATACCCACACCTGTAGCCTCTTTACCACCAATACCTCCGATACCTTCATTTGTTGCTTCACTACCTACTACACTTCAGTTATTGTCCCTCACACCCCAAGCATGACCTACGTCATCTACCTTAATAGCACCCCTGTTATCCCCATGGGTAACTCACCCTCTTCCTCCATCTACTGTTCCTTCTAGACCTCATACACCCACATCACCTTTACCGAAGAAGGTGCACCCCAAAAATAAAACCCCACTACCCCATGACAAGGTAGTCAAACCAAAACCACACCTTGCTACCCATCAATCTATTGTACCCATACCTAAACAAACCTGACCAATACCTCAAACCACACCAGCACCTAAAACCATAGTTTTACCTGTTCCTACAATTCCAAAAATAATTCCCAAATAGTCGATCACACCTACGCCCAAAACCACATTCACTTACCATTGTGATCCACTAGCAGGATCTGATGCCAAGATTTTAACCAACCTCCTCGAGATATCTGTTATTACATTACCGCCACTTTGACCTTATAACCCCCTCAAACCCAAACCAAAAGGGTTTGATGATACCAAAATTGGTGCATACCAATGTGTGTCAGTGCACGATGTGGAGAACTATAAGGCTTTGAAAACCGCCCTTCTCTAATTGTGTCCACCTAAAACCAACTTTGATGATGATGACCTTCTTAACAAGGATCTTGCTTCACCTACCCCCATTCCCACACTGCATACTCAATAACCACAACCTCCACCCTCACAGCTCCGAGAACCACACACAAAAGTTGAAATTAACATGGTTCACATCAGAGAACTTGCCATGCCACCACCCAAATGTCTCTGCGCCCAACTGACCTCATAGGGATTTTCTCCTCCTATAGGTTTTTTCCCTTCATGTCGTTATACCACTTACCCTACACCCTCTCCCTTTGACAAATTCCCTCAGATCAACATGGTACACATTACTACATGTGCACAGAAGGATAAAGAAAAGGCAGTTGACCCACCAACCAATCCTATACCTAACATACCATCTGCACCTATACCTAAGATAACTATCTGTGGCCCCACATACCCCATTTCTAATGGCGTCCCACATCGCACCATGGTCAAAACATTACACTAATCACCCCTTAAAATGTCCTTATATGACCTCATCCAAACCTCGGAATCCCATCGGCAAGCCCTCATGGAGGTTCTTTAATCTATCAAGGTTTTACCCAATGACCCTACACCTGTAGCATCCATTATCACACCCCATCATGTAGCCTCTCTCACCAAATTACCACCTTCATCCTCACCTCCCCTTGTTCACCAAGTGGCCTCCCTTAGCTTCTCATAGGTAGTGATCGCACCATACCAAAATGATGACCCGGACCCAACCCTCTTCATCTCTATACACATTGATGACATATGGATACGCTGTGTGATGATTGATGGAGGCGACAACATTAACATCATTTCATCCCATGAATTTTCTCAAATGTGCATACCTGAAAAATTACATGCACAAACATTCGGTCATGTTGCGTTCGTTCAACGACACTATCACCTCCACACTAAGAACTATCATCCTTCACATTCATGTGGGCCCCCACGCTATTCCATAATTGTTTTATGTTTTGGAGGGGGAATTCCAATATAACTTGTTGCTTGGTAGACCCTGGATCCATGTCATGGGTTGCGTTCTGTTGTCCACTCAAAAAGTAAAAATTTCAAAATTTTGAGTTTAAATGTCTTTTCTGTCGAGCTGGTGGTGTGAAAAAAGTCTTGAAGTCGAAAAAATCTAAGTTTTGGGTCATTCTGTAAGTATTTCGGGCCTGTCGGACATTTTTGTCCCAACTGTCCCAAGTACAAAAGTGCATTTTGTTCCCCGATCGGCCGAAACCTCCGAATTTGTCCCATTTTCGGGCCCGTCGGAAGTTTTTGTCCCAAGTGTCCCGAAGTTACTGTGCGAGATGTTCCAATTTCAGCCGAACCGCCCGAACCGCGTACTTCGCACTTTCTTGTCCCAAATGTCCCAATTTCAAAAGTGCGCTCTGTTCCAATTTCGCCCGAACCGGCCGAGTCGCGTACTCCGGAACTTTTTGTCTCAAATTTCTCAAGTTCAAACTTAAAGTGCACTCTGTTCCATTTTCGGCCGATTCGCCCGATTTCGTCCCAACTGTCCCGAGTTCCAAAGTGCATTCTGTTCCCCGATCGCCGCACCCGAACCGCGTACCCGAACCGCGTCCCAAGTTCGGAACTTTTGTTCCATTTTCGGCCGATTCGCCCAAACTGCGCTTTTGTCCCGAATGTCCCAAAGTTAAAAAAGTGCAAGCTGTCCCATTTTCGGCCGAAACTCCCGAGTCGCGCACTTCGCTCTTTTTCATCCCAAATGTCCCAAAATGCATTTGTGCGTCCTCTCCCTGTTTCGCCCGAATCGGCCGAGCCGCGTGTTTCGCGCATTCGCGTCTCACTTGTCCCAAGCGAACCAACGGTCATTCATACTTAGTTTCCCGCTCTACCCGAATATGCTGTTTTTCAAAATATGAATTCAAATGCGCGATTATCCTTCTCTCTCCTCAACGGCTATATAACGGGAAAAACCTCCTTTGCAATTCTTACATTGTTTCGAACCCTTGCAATTTGAAAGCATGTCCCCTCCCTCTGAAACTCCTTTCCGAGCCTGGTTTGCAGCTCTGTTACTATCAATATGAAGATCAAGCTCCTGGAGGAAGCTTGGGAGAACTAAAGAAGCAGTTACGAAGGACTTTCAAGACGCCGGTTACATCAGTTTTCAAAGATATTCATTGTCATCCTCAAGATGAAATTTCTGGTGTGTCCCTCGTGGCAAGGACATGGCTGAGACGTGGAAGAAACTCAAGCAGCGGTTTCTGAAGACAGTGGGTCCTTCTCAGAACTGGCCACCTGTCTCCTTCCCCATTCTTTTCTCTTCTTCCTATTCCTTTCGTATTCCTTGTAATTAGTTAAGGTATTGCGATTGGCATTCCTTAACTATTCTTTAGTTAAAAGAAACGGTTACGAAGAGTAACCGAATTGTAAGCTATATAATGGCCTTCTTTGCGCCATTTTGAAAGGAGGAAGAACTTGGCATATTTTCTGAAAGTGTAAATAGATCTTAAAGAAATCAATACAAAAGGGCTTTCTATTCATTGTCTATCTGATCTCTGCTATTTCTGTGTTTTCCATTTAATATTGTGAAGATCATTTTGTCTCTAATTTGTTAGTCTCTCTGATTGCATACTGTCCGGTTTTGCAAATACAACGATCTTGTATAACCAAGAAGGAACTTTGTGTCCTTGATTAATGAATCTGAAGAAGGTTATTTACAGAACTTTGTGTCTTTAAATTTAATCCTATTCAGCCAATGCAAATGATCTTGTCTTAAATTCCTTGAAACTTCGCATACATAAAGAATTATTCTGCTATCTATAATTCTGAATGTTGCTATTCTGCTCATCCTCTTATTCCCTTTCCTCAGTCCTTTTGTAACTGATGATCCTTGTGGAAAACACTTTCGTAATATCCAAGTTCAACCATAAAATAATATTTTGTACATTTGTAAATAAGTTCGTTTCTGAATAAGGGAACCTCTCCCATTAAAGAGGAGGGACTTCTTGTCCCCTGACTGTTGCTCTTCTAAAAAGTCCTATTTGAAAACCAACAGTTTTTGGCGACTCCGCTGGGGAAAATCGCATTCCAGTTCTGTAATTTTTGATCATCCTTTGATCTGGCGACTCCGCGTTTCACTCGAGGGAGAAGGGCCCTTGGTATCGAAGATTCTCAGTTTCAGCTTTTAGAACAACAAGGTTTTCCTTTCCCTTCAAATTCAACAAGAAATAGAAGGACCCGTTCGACAAGCACTCCACCTGTTCAAGATAGAAGTCCTACGGGTGGTATTCCTTCAGAGCCTGCTAGTCCCAATCTACGAGCTTTGATCCTTGCCGGTGTTACAGTTCCTCTCCAAGCCGTTTTTCCAAGAATGGCAGCGCCATTACCATGGGGTCATCGTGTCGGGCCTCTGGCCCTTGCTCAGCCTTTGCATGAGTTACCCAGAGGAAACCGGAAGAACTTCCCCAAATTCAAAGGCGATGGCAAAGTGCACCCTGACGAACACATCGCAGCCTTCGTTGTTGCATGTGGAGTTCTGGGAGTCGAATATGAAGACGTCTCCGTAAGGCTGTTTGTTGAGACGTTACAAGATAATGCTGCTGATTGGTTCTATCACCTTCCGGCCGGTGCTATAACCGACTGGGACACAATGAGAACTCAGTTCGAGAACCGTTTCAAGCCGGCAGAAGATGTGCATGCCTTGCTTGCCCAGGTCTCTCAGATAAAGAAAGATTCACAAGAGCCCATGAGGGAATTTGTGGCCCGGTTCAACAGGTTGGTAAATAAAATTCCAACGCCTACCCGACCTGTCGACCAAATTCAAAAGTGTTTCTTCCTAAATGCTCAATCGCCCAAAGTTAGTTATGCACTAAGAAGGGCTAATCTCGGAACACTAGCTCTGGATCAAGAACTGGCTGTTAGTATCGAAGATGACTTGATCATGTCAGGGAAGTTGAGAAGAGACCCTCCCAAATCTAAGTCTGCTGCTTCTTCCTCTTCCACCCCTGGACCTAGTACTGATCCATTAGTCCAGAAACTCGCAAATGATCTTGTCGCTATAAAGAAACAGTTGGCTCAGCATGCCCCGTATGCAGATGTTCCAAGAAGAAATTTTCAGCCCAGAAATCGTTTGCCTGCTCCTCACACAAGACTAGCACTTGAAGGACCTCCTGTTAAGGTTCCTGTGAACGCAACCTGTGAAGTTGAAGAGCCAGATGATGATGAAGCTTGCGAGGAGTTTGTGGAGGAATTTGATGATGAAGCAGAGGAACTTGAGGGATCTCGGGTTAATTTCTTTACCACTGAGGGCATTGATGATTATGATGAAGTGGTAGCAGACATGAACAGTGAATCTTTTGCTGTCATGACTCGAGAACAGACAAAGCAGAGGGAGAAGGTGACCCAGCCACCTAAGAAATCCAAGGAGCAGTCGGCAACTATCCCTGTAATTGCAAGAAGAGGATCTCCTATCCCTACTTCGTCTACACAGAAGGTGAGTCCTATCAATCCAGTTACCAAAGTTGCTTCTTCTTTTTCTCCTAAAGTTGATAAGCCTAGAATTCCAAATGATGATGGCCCGTCCACTTCTGGATCCTTTGATATTGTTGATCACCTGAAAAAGACCAAGGTACAAATCTCAGAAGCTGAGTACTATCAAACCCATCCCAAAGCCTTTGCCAAAATGATCCACTTTGTTAATTCCAACTCTAAGACCACTTCTAAAGGCCTTTTACCTACTCCTCCTTCTGCACCACAGCCAAGTCTGGTAGCTGCTGTCACCTCCCCTGGTGACAAAATTAAACCATTTTATGTAACACTTCTCATAGCTGGCCATAGGCTCAGTAATTGTGTCATAGATTCAGGAGCCTCAGATAATGTGATGCCTGCTAAAGTAGCTCATGCTTTAGGCTTGACCCTCACTCGTACTTATGGATCCTGCTACTCCATGGAGAGTAAAGAAGTGCCTTTGGTTGGAAGGATTAAAGATGCACAAGTGGCCTTTGCTGCTTTGCCTGAAAAGAAAGTCTTGGCTACCATCCTAGTAGCAGACATTCCTCCTTCTTATGGAATGTTGCTAAGTAGAAACTTCTGTAAAGATGTGGGTGGGGAAATCCAAATGGATTGGTCACATGCACTCATACCTGTCAATGGACAAATGAAGAAGTTGTTACCTGAGAAGCAGTCTGAGTATATTGTGCAGAAAACGGATGATCCTAAGGCACAAATACTCTATGAGGATATGGGGCATGGTAATTACATGATTCTGTCCCCTGATGAAATCCAACCCTCCAAAGTGTCACCTAAAGATCCCAATGGTGTTTGGATTTTAGAATTTGATGGAAGTTGTTCCTCAGCTGGTTCTGGAGCTGGTGTCCTGCTAGTGTCACCTGAAGGATGCCTACATCCTTTTTCATTTAAGTTGCAGTTTGAAAACACTAATAATACAGCAGAGTATGAGGCTCTCATTCTTGGACTGCAAGTGGCCAAAGAACGAGGTGTGAAGAACCTTCTGGCTCGTGGTGATGCAGAGTTGATTGTGAAGCAGGTCAGAAACCTCTTTCAGGTAAAAAATGGGAGGCTGAAGCATTACCGGAATCAGGTTTGGGATTCCATTGAATTCCTTGATGCTTTCTCTATTGAAGCAATACCTAGAGAAAAGAACAGCAGGGCTGATTCACTGGCTGTCTCAGGGTCACTACTGATTCCCCATCCTGAATTCTCTCAGGATAAGTTCACTATTGAAATGGTCCACCGGCCTAGTGTACCTGACAATACCAATAACTGGCAAGTTTTCAACGATGACCAGCATTTGCTTTCCTTCCTGGAACTCAAGGGTAATTTCGAACAACTGTATTTTGAGGGAAGTGACAACCTGCCTCGTGAGAGTGTGTCCTCTGACCAAGCCGTCACCCAAGGAGAAGAAACAGATCAAGATGGATGCATCAATCTCAAAGGAAACAAGATTCCTAAAGGGTTGGTGAGTTTGGAGGAACTATTTGATAAGCATGACAGGTATGTGAAATCTAAAGCTTCTACTGGACCTCAGCAATCAGCTGAGTATGATAAGATTGATATTGGGAGTTCTAATGACCCTAAGCTAGTAAATATTGGAAAATGTTGTACAGCAGATGAGAGGAGAAAAGCAATTGATCTTCTAAGAAGGTATAAGGACGTTCTTGCATATTCTTATGAAGATCTGAAAGCCTTCAAGCCAAAAGATATGCAGCACTCGATTCCTCTCAAACCAGGAATTAAGCCTTTCAAGCAGAAACAAAGGCAGTACAACCCCAAAATAGCTGACACCATCTTTCAGGAGATTCAGAAGTTGTTGAAGGCTAAAATTATTTTTCCTATTCACCATTCAACATGGATTGCAAATATTGTGCCTGTCAGGAAGAAAAATGGTGAGATCCGCATCTGTGTTGATTTCAGGAACCTGAATCAGGCTTCTCTGAAAGATAATTACCCTTTGCCCATGATGGATCAAATATTGCAAGCAGTAACAGGCTCTGAAATGTTATCTATGCTTGATGGATTTTCTGGATACAATCAGGTAGAGGTTGATACTGCAGATCAACATAAGACAGCCTTCACCACTCCTTGGGGTACCTTTGCCTACAAGAGAATGCCTTTTGGGCTTATTAATGCTGGTGCCACTTTCCAGAGAGCTATGGATCTGGCTTTTGGAAGCTTGAAAGGGAAGTGTATTGTCATATACCTTGATGACCTGACAGTGTTTTCCAAGACAAGAGCGGATCATTTTGATCACCTGGAGACAGTTCTGCTGAGATGCAGAGAGCATGGAATCTCTCTGAACCCTAAAAAATCTGTCTTCTGTGTTACAGAGGGAAAACTATTAGGGCACATTGTCTCCAAGGATGGTATTAAGATTGATCCTGAACGAGTTCAAGCCATCCAGCAAATTCCTCTCCCAACCAGTAAAAAGGGCGTGCACTCCTTCTTCGGTAAGATCAATTTTTTAAGAAGATTCATCCCTGATTTTGCTGAATTAACTTTGAATATTTCTCAGATGATGAAAGGGAAGCAAACATTTGGTTGGTCTTCTGAAGGAAAGGAATCCTTTGAGGGTATCAAGAAAGCTATCGCTAAAACTCCAGTTTTGGCCTGTCCCGATTTCAGCAAAGATTTCATCATCTATTGCTATGCTACAGATAATACCCTGGCTGCTGTCTTAACCCAAGAAGACTCCGATAAACATGAGCTACCAATTGCCTTCATGAGCTATATCCTGAAGAATCATGAGCTAAAATACACCATGATGGAGAAGCATGCTTTTGCAGTAGTCAAAGCTGTTAAGCAGTTCCGTTTCTATATCCTCAACTCTCACTCTATGGTGCTGGTTCCAGATACAACTGTTAAGTCAATTCTTACACAGCAAGAATTTGGATCCAAGAGAGGGAACTGGGTGGCTAAGGTCCAAGAGTATGACATTGATATCAAACCAACCAAGCTGGTTCGTGGAAAAGGTCTTTGTGAGCTCATTGCTGAAGGAGCCAAACATGAGTTGCTGGAGGAGAAAGCTGACCTTCCTACTGTTCTGTTCCTGAGTTCGGTTGATGAATGGTATGCTGACATCGCCCATTTTCTCACCTATGGGGAATGCCCCCCTCATTTAACTGCCAAAGAAAAGAGGACTGTTAAATTGAGGTCAGCGCAATATGTATTGTGGGAAAATGCCTTGTTCAAGCGTGGCTTAGATGGGAGATTTTTGAAGTGTGTGGACAAGGAACAGCAGAGAAAATTGCTCTCAGCTTTTCATGATCAGGCATGTGGAGGGCACTATTCATCAACGGTCACTGCTCACAAGATACTCCGTGGAGGATACTACTGGCCTTCCTTGTTCAGAGATGCATCCAAGTGGGTGGATAAATGTGAGGCTTGTCAGACTTTTGTGGGAAGACCTAAATTGGCTTCTTTGCCTCTCAAGCCAGTTGTGATTGAGGAACCATTTCAACAGTGGGGTTTAGACTTCATTGGTACACTTAATCCTACTTCTAGTGCTGGTCACACTCATGTGCTAACTGCCACTGACTACTTCACCAAATGGGTGGAAGCTATTCCAGTCAAGAGCACTACTTCTGAAGTGGTATGCAACTTCATCAAAGAGAACATCTTGGTAAGGTATGGTGTACCTAACAAGATTGTAACAGATAATGCTTCAAACTTCTCCTCAACTGAGATAATGGATTTCTGCTATGGGTATGGCATCTCTCTGGCTCATTCTTCAGATTATTACCCCCAGGGAAATGGGCAAGCAGAATCCACAAACAAGAACCTGGTGACTATCATAAGGAAGTTGGTCAATGAGTCTCAACGAAACTGGCACAAGAAGCTATATGATGCTCTTTGGGCAGACAGGATCACACCTAAAAGAGCCATTGGAATGTCCCCTTTTCAAGTGGTGTATGGAGTAGAAGCTCAACTGCCAGTGACAGTGGAACTGCCGGCCTTGCACCTGATGAAGGCCATTGAAGATACCAGTTTCAGGGATGCTTTAGATAAAAGGATCATGTACCTGCACAAACTGAATGAAGACAGATTGGAGGTTGCTGATAGGATATCTGTTCACCAGCAGAAGGTAAAGGTCCTGTTTGACAAAAAAGCTAGGTTCAGAGAGTTCCAAGTTGGAGACACCGTGCTGTTATGGGACAAAAGACATGAACCTCGTGGCAGCCATGGAAAGTTTGATTCCCTGTGGCTCGGACCTTTCAAGATCAGACACTTTGCTGGTAAGAACTCTTTCTATCTTGATTACATGGATGGTTCGCCCCTCCCACTTCCTTATAGTGGGCAGTATTTGAAGTTGTTCAAGTCCTAGGTGACTAGGGAGTCCCTTTGTATATTCTGTACAGTGTTTTCCTTCTGTTGTTTTGGTGTGTTTCCCTTCTGTTGTTTTTGTGTGTTGCCCTCTGTGTTGGTCTGTTTTTGACTCCGTTGCCCAATGGATAAGGCACTGGTCTGCTTCACCGAGTTTGTCTAAGTTCTTGCCTTGTCTCATTCCTTGAATTTATGCCAAGTCATCCCCAGAAGGAGCCAGCTGTTGTCCACTCAAAATTCCCCGCTCTGTCAAAAGTAAAAATTTCAAAATTTTGAGTTTAAATGTCTTTTCTGTCGAGCTGGTGGTGTGAAAAAAGTCTTGAAGTCGAAAAAATCTAAGTTTTGGGTCATTCTGTAAGTATTTCGGGCCTGTCGGACATTTTTGTCCCAACTGTCCCAAGTACGAAAGTGCATTCTGTTCCCCGATCGGCCGAAACCTCCGAATTTGTCCCATTTTCGGGCCCGTCGGAAGTTTTTGTCCCAAGTGTCCCGAAGTTACTGTGCGAGATGTTCCAATTTCGGCCGAACCGCCCGAACCGCGTACTTCGCACTTTCTTGTCCCAAATGTCCCAATTTCAAAAGTGCGCTCTGTTCCAATTTCACCCGAACCGGCCGAGTCGCGTACTCCGGAACTTTTTGTCTCAAATTTCTCAAGTTCAAACTTAAAGTGCACTCTGTTCCATTTTCGGCCGATTCGCCCGATTTCGTCCCAACTGTCCCAAGTTCCAAAGTGCATTCTGTTCCATTTTCGGCCGAAACACCCGAACCGCGTACTTCAGAACTTTTTGTCCCGAATGTCCCAAAGTCCAAAAAAGTGCAAGTTGTCCCATTTTCGGCCGAAACTCCCGAGTCGCGCACTTCACTCTTTTGTCCCAAATGTCCCAAAATGCATTTGTGCGTCCTGTCCCATTTTCGGCCGAATCGGCCGAGCCGCGTCCTTCGCGCATTTTCTCACTTGTCCCAAATGTCCCAAAATGTCATTTGTGCGTCTTCTCCCGCTTTCACCCGAATCGGCCGAGCCGCGTGTTTCAAATGCGCATTCGCGTCTCACATGTCCCAAGTGAACCTAATGCAATTCATACTTAGTTTTTCCCGCTCGACCCGAATGTGCTAAATTTGAATTTAAGCCTGGTTTGCAGCTCTGTTACTATCAATATGAAGATCAAATTTCAAGGACAGCTGGGAGAACTAAAGAAGCAGACGAAGACGAATTCAAGACGCCGGTTACATCAGTTTTCAAAGATATTCATTGTCATCTTCAAGATGAAAATTCTGGTGTGTCCCTCGTGGCAAAGACATAGCTGAGACGTGGAAGAAATTCAAGCAGCGGTTTCTGAAGACAGTGGGTCCTTCTCAGAACTGGCCACCTGTCTCCTTCCCCATTCTTTTCTCTTCTTCCTATTCCTTTCGTATTCCTTGTAATTAGTTAAGGTATTGCGATTGGCATTCCTTAACTATTCTTTAGTTAAAAGAAACGGTTACGAAGAGTAACCGAATTGTAAGCTATATAATGGCCTTCTTTGCGCCATTTTGAAAAGGAGGAAGAACTTGGCATATTTTCTGAAAGTGTAAATAGATCTTAAAGAAATCAATACAAAAGGGCTTTCTATTCATTGTCTATCTGATCTCTGCTATTTCTGTGTTTTCCATTTAATATTGTGAAGATCATTTTGTCTCTAATTTGTTAGTCTCTCTGATTGCATACTGTCCGGTTTTGCAAATACAGCGATCTTGTATAACCAAGAAGGAACTTTGTGTCCTTGATTAATGAATCTGAAGAAGGTTATTTACAGAACTTTGTGTCTTTAAATTTAATCCTATTCAGCCAATGCAAATGATCTTGTCTTAAATTCCTTGAAACTTCGCATACATAAAGAATTATTCTGCTATCTATAATTCTGAATGTTGCTATTCTGCTCATCCTCTTATTCCCTTTCCTCAGTCCTTTTGTAACTGATGATCCTTGTGGAAAACACTTTCGTAATATCCAAGTTCAACCATAAAATAATATTTTGTACATTTGTAAATAAGTTCGTTTCTGAATAAGGGAACCTCTCCCATTAAAGAGGAGGGACTTCTTGTCCCCTGACTGTTGCTCTTCTAAAAAGTCCTATTTGAAAACCAACACATGTAACATGCTTTACCGACCCAACGACGTACTCATACTGGTCAAGCCATATACTTCCGCAACCAATACCGCTTCACCTACACCTACACCCACACCTACCAGTATAGCCATTGCTTTCACCACATGTACCTCCTCCATGCCTACCACTACTATAACCTCCATGGCTGACCCATTAGCTACCAAATTCATTAAAACCACCTCTGCATCGAACTCCGACACATCGTCCATACCAGCTACCCACATACCAAACACTGATCCCTTATAAGGTGTTTTTCAATGCCTCACTCTAGGGGAGTACCACCTATATAGTGTCAACACATTCCTTACTCTGCGTGAGTATGGAAGCCTTCACCAACACCCTCGCTATGATCACCGTATAGGAGAACACCTCCTTTATGGTCCTCCTCATCTTCGTACTAGTCTCACCTATGGGGGACTTGATACTACCACCTACACATCTGAACCACCTTCACAACCCCGCCCATTTTCTGTTGACTTCCAAAACCCTTTTACCAAACAGGATTGCATTGAATTCATTGAAACATACCGTTATTCCATGTACCACCCGCAAACATAATGACCATAGTGGTATCAGCTTCCCCAAACCTTCTACCAAATAGGCCCACATTGAATTCATTGATGACCCTAGCCCTTCTCCACCTTCATCACCACCCTCACCAATGGAGTCGATGGATCTTAATCTATCCCTCCTAACTTTTTTTTTTCATAAACACAATTTCCTTGGGGCCTTTGACTTATCAATGTGAAGGTGAGGCCCCTTCCACTCTTCCATTCCTATATCCTGAGATGATCGACGATGACACACTCAACCATTAACATCATTCAATGTGAAGATGATGAATCCATACTCACCTACCTTGGTGCAGAAGACTCATATATTCATCAGTCATTACCCTCTGAGATGTAAACCATGTTAAATGAATCGAACTATTGAGATCAACATTCATACTCAGGATGACCCGCACATCCTAAAGATCAGACAATCTTTAGATGCTACTGAATAGGAAGCCATCACTTCTTTTCTCCAAGATCATAACCACACTTTCACTTGGTCTTATGCTAGACATGCCTGGTATTGACCCCACCATAGTGGTCCACAATATCATAACCGTTCCCGATGCCAAACCTATCAAACAAAAGATGAGGAAAATGCACCCTCGCATTGCTCTTCTCGTCAAAGAAGAAATTTAGTGCCTTCTTTCCATTTCCTTCATCTTACCCATTGATTATCCTCATTGGATTTCTAACATTGTCCCTGTCACTAAAGAAACAGGGGGACTCTACATTTGCACATGGACTTCCGTGACCTCAACCTCGCCTTCCTGAAAGATGAATTTCCCTTTCCTGGTATTGATCAACTGGTAGACCTTACCGCGGGTCATGAAATGCTCTCGCTCATGGATGGTTTCTCAAGCTATAACCAAATTTTTCTTGCCCCAGAAGATCAGCACAAGACCACATTCATTACCCCTTGGGGGACCTTCTGCTATCGAGTCATGCCTTTTGGCCTTAAAAATGTTGGTGCTACATATCAGCATGTTATGACTTACATCTTCCATGATATCATGCATCACATATTGGAAGATTACATGGATGATCTCTTGGCTAAATCTAAATGCTACGCCAAGCACCTCACTGTCCTCAAAACCATCTTTGACCACCTCATTAAATATTACATCCACCTTCAGCCTAAAAAGTGTGTCTTCATGGTTCTCTCAGGAAAGCTCCTGAGATTTATCGTTTCCTTACGTGGTATAGAAGTTGACCCAGTAAAAGTCAAGGCCATTCTGGAAATGCCTCCACCCACGAACCTCAAACAACTCCATAGCCTGCAAGGTAAATTGCAGTCCATTCACCGATTTATTTCCCAACTCTCAGACCGGTGTCAACCATTTCATCATCTTCTTAGGAAGGATGTCTCCTTTAAATGGGATGATGACTATCACAAAGCTTTTGAGGCCTTAAAACAATACCTTCTCCAACCACCTATACTTATCCCACCTAAAGAAGACCAACCTTTTTACCTATACATATCAGTTACCGATCACTCCTTGGGAGCCATGCTCGCTCATCGTGATGAACAACATAGGGAGAAGGAAGTTTATTATATAAGTCATACCCTTCTGGACTACGAAACCCGATACAACTCACCCTAGAAAAATTATGCTTAGCCTTAGTTTTTGTTGCCACCAAACTCCACCATTACCTACTCAACCACAAAACCTATGTTGTGACCAACACCAACCCTTTACACATCATGTACGCTAAACCTTATCAAAATCAGTGCACCACATGATGGCTTATGCTTTTAGCTGATCTTGACCTTGAATTCATACACCAAAAGTCCATTAAGGGCCAGGCTATTCACCGACCAACTGGCTGATGCACCTATTACCAGGGACCAACCCTGTGAAATTTAAATTTCCCTGACGAATCCATTGCTCACCTCTCTTTGGATGACAACCCTTACCAAATGACCTTATTCTTCGATGGTTCTAAATGTCAATGTGGGGGTGGTAGCTGGAATTATCCTCATTCCTCTTGATGGTGAACCCATGCCCTTATCATTTAAACTAGACTTTGAATGCACCAACAATATCACGAAATACAAAGCACTCGTATTGGGTCTCATGACTGCCTATGCCTTAAATGTTAAATCAATTAATATCTTTGGTGATTCTCAACTGGTAGTAAACCAAGTCAATGGTGTTTATCAGTGTCATAATGAAATACTTCAAGAATACAAATGCTACATGTCGGCATCATGTTGACTACCTTTGACCACTATTAACCCTTCAAACCATTCCGCGATCCACCAATAAATTTGTAGATACCATGGCCTACCTCAGCTTCTCAAATACCTGCTTCCCCTGACCGATTCAGACATCTTTATTCACCATAAAATGCATACCGAGACCTTCTTATAAATCTTATTGTATTAACCTCATCAAAACTACCCCACTGAACACACAGTGATCTTTGGTATAAGAAGCTTGCAGACTACCTTTCTCTTTCTATATTGCCTCCTGATCTCACATGTAATGGACAACGAATGCACCTTTCTCAAAAAGGCCTCTCATTATGTCATCATGGGTGGCCTTCTCTATAAATGAGGCTTTGATGGTATTCTCTTACAATGCCTCACAAGCGCTGAAATCCCTTATACCATTAAAGAAGTTCATGATGGCATATGTGGAGGTCACTTCAGTGGCCTTACTGTTGCTAAGCGTATTCTTTTCCTAGGCTATTACTGGCCGACCCTTAATCCATGATTGTTGTGACTATGTCAAACAATGCGTAAAATGTCAACAACATTCCAACCTTCATCATACACCCAGTCATGCCTTACAGGTCACTCGTGACCTTTGGCCCTTCTCTCAATGGGGTTTGGATCTTGTCGGAGAAATCAATCCTCATTCTTCCCAATGCCATCAATGGATCATAACTGCTACCGAATACTACACAAAATGGGTAGAAGCCATACCACTCATCTCCACGAAAGCTGAGAAAATATGTGAGTTTATTAACCATCACATCATTTTTCACTTTGGTGTCCCTCATCACCTCATCATTGACAATGGAAAACAATTCAAAAACAAAACACTGCAAAAACTTTGCGACGCCTTCGACATTCAGCTTAGTTTCTCCTCACCTTATTACCCACAAACCAATGGCCAAGCTGAATCCACTAACAAAACCCTCAATAAAATTCTCATGAAAGTGGTTGACGATACTAGGAAGGATTGGCATACGCACATTCCTTTTGCTCTATAGGCATACCACACTAGTATTCGCACTGCCACTACGGCTACACCCTTTTCACTGGTCTACGGTACTGAGGCTATTTTACCTCTCGAAGTCCATATCCCCTCACTCCACATTTCTCTCCATGACATGCTTATTGATGATGACTTTCATCAGGACTGCTTAGCACAACTGGAGTTATTAGACGAATGTTGTCTTAATGCTCTAGATCACCTCCAAGTCTATCAAAAATGCATCAAGTGTGCCTATGAAAACATGTTCATGAACGCACCTTACAAGTTGGTGACCTTGTTTTGAAAGAAAATCAACACGTAACCAAAGAAGAGAAAAGAAAACGGGGAAAATTTTCTCCTAATTGGCTTGGACCATACATTGTAACTCATACTATGGATCAGGTGCCTATCATTTGTCCTCGCTTGAGGGTAAACCCGAACCTGAGCCCCTTAACACATTACATCTTTGACCATTCTACTATTGACCTCTAGTCCTACATCACTATTTATCTAGTTCATGCTCATCCCTTGAGCACCATTTACCTTTTCCTTTTTTCACCTCTACTCTCCAATGACTAAACAAGGATCATGTGATTACCCGTCACCCTTTTTCTTGTTCTTAAATATGTGCACCACGGCTCTACACATGGCATGATTCTCATGGATACTTTTCATCTTCTTTTTAGATGAGATCCCATGGTCGTTCACCTTTTCCTTCTCAACAAGAACCAAATGCTTCGTTATAGTCTCGTCCATGACTTAAAAGTTAAAAAAAAATTAAAATAAACAAGATGAATCCCTCAGAATAGACATCTTCCAAAATAAGGGATCCACTCCTTGAGTCAAACTTCCAATATAAAAGATGAATCCCTCAAAAGGACATCTTCCCACCTTCAATTGTCACTATAAGTAGACTGCTCCCTCGAAGGACAGCTATAAAAATCTCACAACTCTCTACATAGTTTTTTTCCAAAAAGAAGACTATGTTTCTCAAAAATCCAAATTCAGAAGCTTCCCGCATCGATCAGCTTCGTGAAGACCTCAAGGAGACATATATTCATCCCATATAGACTTCTCCACATCGATCAGTCTATCTAAAAAGTTCAAATAGAAGCAAAGAAAAATAAAAATAATCTTTTTCATCATGGACTTTCCTATTGTGATCTTGGCTCTATTTCCCAAGGCATTCTACTTCCCATTTTATGACCCAATTACTTGCACCTCCTTACCCATTGTCTTTTCACTTCATACCTCAAGGGACCTGGTGAACCTATGACATTTGGTGATCATGTGACTATTCGTCACTCTTAGAATTATCAATCATGTAATGTCTTTAGGGTCTTACGTTCATTAGCCTATCTATAGATGTGTTTCATACATTTTGATCCTTTCTAATTGGGTGGCTTTCTTGCCCCCTCTTATCTTTTCTCTTCTTCATTACCTTTTGATCTTCTTATATAAGACTTAGAGCCTCAACAATCTTTTGAGATTTTCTTCTCCCACCTCAATCAACCTAAAATCACCTTTACCTATTACCCTCTAAACCCCAACATCAACTGCCCTCAACCTAATTATACCTATGACCTAAAATCACCCATACCTATCTACCTATATTCCTTCTCACCTAATCAACCTTGACCTCATCATACTTATGACCTCGAACCCCAACCTAACTATCAACCACACTACCTATTCTTCATCTTCTCATATTCTTTCCTAGCTTATGGGAGAACTACATCGGTATGAGGTCCCTTTTCACCGGGACTATGTAGGCAACACTTCTAGGGCATGGGGCCCTAGAAGGTTAGCTTGACCACTCTTTACCCTAACCATTTGCCCCACCCATTTTACCTAATTTCCTGTTCATCTCAAAAACCTTGACATTTGAACCATATCCCACATACCTTTTACCACTTATATTATTTAACATTTTCATACATAACCAACATTTTTCACATTTTACACTATCTCATGCATTTACATTACCATTTGTTACCAAAATACCAAAATGAACATCCATGCCTAAACTCAACCTGACTCAATCCATGCCTAAAACCGACCTCACTCAAACCTGACTCAATCCATGCCTAAACCAACCTGACTCGATCCATGCCTCAAATGCCAACCTGACTCAATCCATGCCTAAACCGACTTGACTCGATCCATGCCTAAACCAACCTAACTCAATCCATGCCTATCAACCTGACTCAATCCATGCCTAAACTGACCTGACTCCATCATGCCTAGCTCACCTATTTTCCATCCATATCAGTAATAAAGTAAAACTCATACACATCAAAACAACATCACCTAAATAACATCCATATCTCCTCATCTATACATGTGTGTATCAATACAATCTACACCCATATCACATAAATGTTTATCTCAATAAACATGCCTGTCTCATCATGGCTATCATCTCAAAAATGTCAGCACGTAGGCTGATATACTATAACTGAATCATCATCAGCTCATAGGATGCTATCCAATATAATAATTTCTTTAGATCACAGGCTCAAAATACATGTACAAAATCATAAATCCAATATGTGTTCGGCACGCAGGCTAGGTCTAATATATCACACATACAAAAATGACATCGGCACGCAAGCTGGTCCTCAAAAAATACAAAATAAATGTCTCTCCCGACCCCTCTGCTACAAAAATTTGGGGTCTGACACCTGTCTCACCTACTACTGCTGGCCCCTCACCTAGAGCTGGTCTCTACAACACAATAATCACCTCACCATGACCCTATCCTTCAGCTCTTCAGCCCACTATTCTATCCATACTACGAATGTGGGATAAAAAAATGACTCAGCTACGCAGGCCTGTTGTGCTCTGTACTCAGCATAGGAGGTCACATATAGCTCGGTAGCCAGCTAATGATCATGGGAATACTGTGCCTCTCCTAGAGCATCCCTAAACCTGGGCTTGCATGGGTACTATAATGTGGCAGTGTCATATGTCCCACTACCTGCATCAGTACCTAGCTAATGCAGACGTTGTCCTTGAACCTATACCATGCCTTGCACTGGTGCTAGAGCCTGAATCAATGGCCCTAGAATTTGTGCTTGTACTTGTAGCTGGGCCTACAGGGTAGTAATTTGTGCCTGTGTTGTTGTCAGTTGGCCCTTCAGACCCATCACCTATCCCTACGCTATGGCCAACTAACATCTGTAAAGCCTAAACTTACACCTATAGGGCGGCTATCTTCTCTCCATCTCCGCCTACCCCCTCTCCCTCTCCATCTCCCCTTGCCTCTGCCTATGCATGTACCTTTCCCTACCCTTCTTGATCTTACAGTGTCTACTATCTGGGCCTATAATGTGGCAACCTTTGCCTCTGAACCTATCAGCTTCCCCTGCATGATCCCAAGCTAACGTCACCAACGTAGCCACCTACCCCTATAGGGCGTCTCTCTAAAATGTGATGGTGGCTAAGTCTGGCTTGCCCTGGCCTCGGTGGTACGGCTTTCAGCTGTGCTGCCCACCACTACTTGTACCCATCTGTAACCCCAACATCATCAATCTGAGTATCTACTAGGCTGCTCCTCCTATCCAGTCGGCACTGTGGGTCATGGTGGAGACATAGGTCTCTCCACATCATCTCTCTGGTACTGAGGGAATAGAGGTGGTACACCCTAGACCAATCCAAACTGACATCTAACCCGCTCTATGGGTATCCGCTCATGCTCTCCCTACTCTCCTCCCCTCTATCCACAGATGTATCTGTAGCCTAGCTAGCTCCGTGGCCATCTTTTTGTATGAAGGGAAGCCCACATATGGCCTCCAAATGACGTCCACCCTGGACATCCCCTCTAACAACCTCCTGTAATAAGCTACATCATGCATAGCTCTGGCACCTCGAGCCTCTCCCATAGCTTGTACCCATTGCCTGTACCCCACTCTCAAAACTATCCATGGGAATGCATCTGCCTGGGGCATTCCCACTGGTCGAACACAAACAATGTGCTCGTATGCCCAGTAATGTAGTAATACAACGCAACAGATGTTAAACCTCCACAGTCACCCGTAGGCCCATAGCTCTCTATACACCTGTGTCAGTAATGCAGGTGCCGATGCGAATCATTTCTAATATATCATAATGTCATGGAGGAATCCCATCAGTGACCTTGGGAACCTCCCACCCTCTGCATCCGAGTAGTGTGAAGCAACACATCTGCCTCCATCATAAGTACCACTAACCTCATCTCCTCTCGATGAGCTCTATACATCACTCCATAGCTCATGCTAGTGTTATGGAACGTTGGGTCTGCTGTACCCTCACCAAAAACAGGTGCTAGTAACTCCTCAGGTGGCTCTGAAGAGATAGAATAAACTTGGGCCCCCAATATGGGCAACTACAGGATCTTGTATACGTCCTCCAGGGTGATCGTCATCTCACCCATCGGTAAATGGAAGGTATTGGTCACTAAGTCCCATCTATCAATGAGGGAAACCATAAGACTTGCCTCCCAGACTACATGTTGGTAGCACCTCACCCCTATCAATCCCACCTCTGCCACATGCTACCACTCTGCTTACGTCACTCTCACCCATACTCTCAATAAAAAGGGTGGCACCTGGGCTCTCATCCGCAGCTTGTCTCTCGCCTGCATCCCACAAAATCACTGTATTAGTATACCTCTCCCAACTTACCCATTTTACCCCACATCCCGACCCCCATCTACCCGAACCTATCTAACCTAACCCTTACCAAAACCTGCCCAAACCTAAGGTTAACCGGCCTTAGTCTATCCCTGACTGACCACAGTCTCCCCTTGACCTGACATCAGTCACTGTTCTTGTGACCAGCACCGGTCACTACGCACCGACCATTGGTCATAAGTCGACTAACTTTGGTCACTGTCGCACTGCCTGCCTCGACTTTCTAACCCTACCTTTTCCCTTCTTTAACATTCTACCCACCCAGATCCCTCTTTACACACTTAATTATTCCTACATTACCCTTTTTGCCCCACCCCCTTACCATTCCCTATTACCTTTTCCCTCTCTTTTTCCCATTTTGAAATTCTTCCCCCCAAACCCCCCCCCCCCATTTTTTAATATATTTTCTACATTTTGCATCACATTAACTAAGAAATCACAAAACCAAAGGTTCAAATCCTACCTGATCTCACTGCCGCCATCGTGGTGGAACATCCAGCCTCCACGCCACTCCTCTCGAGCCCTCTCTGACCTATGTCATCCTCAAATACACAACCACTCCTCAGCCACACGAATCGTGCGACCATGATCTCGCTGCCCCACCTCTCAATCACTCAATCACACTTATGTGGCTCACCACCCAAGCTCTATATTGTACTCTTTTGTCCTCTTCCTCCTTTTCTCTCTTCTTGTCCTTTTCCTCCTTTTCCAACATGTACTAATAACTTTTTAAAATGCGGTTTTTCCAATTTTTATACCCTACTTGACCCGACTGACATCGGTCAACCCTTGACCATTACCGGTCTGACTGCCATAGACTACCACCATCAGTTTCCATACACCTTGCCATCTGTTCATTACAGACTGATGTTAGTTACCTTGCATACTCCTTACCCTCACATTTACCTCATTTTCCTTACCTCCCTTCTCTGTTGCCCTCCATACACCTACCTGGACCAGTTTACCTTCACCTATTGCCCTAGAAACTCTCTTCAATCTTCTCATGTCCACTGTTAACACCTTATTATTTTACTCCTACCTCGACCTTACCCATACCATGATCTCAATATTTAGACCTAGACCATCCCTGGTGGCCTTTGACCTCGTGTGTTCGATATACCTTGTGGCAATGTTACCTATGTTGTTGACCTAATGAACTTACCTAGCCTATTATCGTGACTATTTATCTTGACCCTACCTTTGGTATACCAGAACATACCTAAATGTTCATGCACCTAACCTATGTTGTGTTTCCTGACCTTATCCTATACCTTGGATACCGGATTCACTTCACCCTTTTTTGGATAAACCTATCAACCTTAGATTATGTAGATTTTGCCTTCTCTTTCAACCTGGTAGCGTGTTGCAGTTTATACATGTGTGTGCGTTTGACAGCTGCTACCTTTGACCCTTACCCATTACCTAGATCGCCTGAGTAGCCCTTTCACCCTCTTCTCCTACACCTGTTTACCTTTTCTTCACATTTACCTTTTATCAAACCAGTCATCGCTTTAGCCAGCTGCTTCATCAGTTCTTGGTTTGAGGGGGGTCACCTTAACCCTCACATGGGCTAACCACACCTTATTTTTGTTAGTATCACTTACCAATACAAGCTACGTAACAAAAAGGGGTAAAATGTATACACTAAAATTAGGTCACACTCCCCCTTCATCCTTTGAAATATAAGCCCTCCTTTTATCACTTATCTACCTAGCCATGGCCCCCTTCACCTCACTAGTATTAATTTAATTAATTTAATTAAATTAACTGCATTACTCTCACCATGTTTATTATTTAAATATATTATTCTAAATAATACCCACACAAACACTTCACCCAGACACCTCACCAAGTTAGCTCAATTTGAGACCTATTCTTAGCAAGTTATCATAACTAACTAAGACTTACCCAAACCCTAAAAATCAATGCCTACACTCCCTCTAACCAAATTCTTGCATGATCACAGAAGCTCCTAGTCCAATTCAAGGGATAACGACACAAGATCTGAGGAAATCATGAGGATCTCCCCTAAGTTTAGTAAACCAAGGAACTCCCGCCATGACCGATGTTGATTACCCCTAACCGTCTGTTGGTTAAGGCAGACCGCCGTCAGTTAACCCCTTTGTAACTCTCGAACTACCTGATTATCAAGGTTGGAAAATATTGGGAGAGAGTTGATACGAGCAAGAATTAGATCTCAAAAAGATAATGAATCTTCAAAGAGCCAATTCCAACAAGAACTCACATCGAAAGAAGGAGACTGAGCATCTTCTCCTACATAACCATTCCAACCACCTGATCTGAATTTATCCAAACAAAAGAGGAGTGTGCATGAATCCTGTAAAGAAGCTTTTCTTTAGTTGGTAATCACTTGCAACCTCCAAATCCATCACCGATCACTTCCATTCTTCACACATAGAGCCTTCAGGGATGAAATCCAAGTAACTATAACATCATACTTTCCTGGTTATTTCATTTCATCATTATTTTATCACCTCATGGTTTATCTTGCTCCCTATTGACCTCCTCTAACATTTTTCACCTCCATATACCCACCAAAGCCTTGCAAAATCCTACTCCAGTCACCCAATACCTTGTCTCGACTAACCAAAGTCCTTCGTGCAATCATAAAGGAGGCCTAAAGCTTGTTCTGTGACATGTTCCCATATCTCATAGTAACCAGCGCTGAGTCACACCTAGCCACCGTCGATCACCCCTGACCGAAACCGGTCTCTATGTTTTCCCCACACAGCCTTAGAACTGAGAACTATCCACCAAATCTTCATCTCATCCTCACTCACTTGGTAACCTATCCTAAGACCTTTATCCGACCCGCAGAACCCAGAACCCACCATTTGACCTATGGATTCTATTCTAGCTTAGCATGTTAGATTAGATCTATTTTCTTATTATGTTTTGAGTGAGATACTTAAATCATTTTAAAATAAAAATATGATTTACCTTGTTTTTAGCATTAATTTGTTTAAAATAGTAGACTGAAAACCATTTAGGAAGTACCATACTTCCTAGATCTAGCTCATGCTAGGCAGTTCACTGCCCATATGTTTTAATTCTTTCTGGTGGTCTTGCTTTCATTACAGGTAGTTCCTCCTAGCCAAAAGGAAGCTCTCACGGTTAGCTGTGGATTCAAAAGTCATGCGAGTGCAACAACCCATCAACCGACATTTGAACAGGTATTCCTCCTATGCCCATTACCCTATCTGCTTCGTCAACGATTCAAAGAAACAATATGAGAAAAAGTTCAAACACATATATCCATGCAATCCTTAGACCCAAGAGCAGTGTTTTATACTCAACAATATTGTTAGTGCACTCAAAGTTGAGTTTAAAAGAGAACAAAAACTCTTCCTAGCCTGGAGATTTCAGAACAATACCAACACCATTTCTAAATTTAGAGCAAGCCCCATCAAACAACAAAGTCCAAGGAGAACCTACTTGATTAAGAGACTTGCATTGATCAATTTTGTGCTTTTTACCATCATCAAATCCAAAAAAGTTATCTACATGAGTTTCAGTGTATAAAACTTCATAGGAAGCATTATTGGGATCCTCAATGAGATGTGGCATCTTCTTTTCACCATACAACTTTACCAGGCTGCCCTCAATAGGTATAGTAGAAAAAGACATATCCATCTACACATTACCACCCACACTAGCAACCCATTTTCTTGATAACAACATTCCCCATTTGGCAATGCAATCAACAATAACAACATCTAGTTTAAAGTTGTTTTTTGGGTAATTTGTAAGTGTCACTATCAGACCCTTGACACATCTAACCTCTGGTACCTCTCTGGAATCCATGGTAGTGCACTTCCCATAAGTTGTTCTCACTTTTATATCTAGTTCATTCATGACCTCAAGAGGTATAACATTTCATGATGCTCTAGAATCAAACATACAGTTGTGTAACATCTTGTCCTTAATAATTAGAGTAGTGAAAAATGGATCTACATTCAGCTGGGACTCAACCAAGGATGTTACCAAATATAATTCAAGTGGCTCACCTAGTTCTTCCAGTACTTGGGGTTTTTCCAACTCTGTAATGGCAGGAGGAACCTCAACATTGTTTACATTTCTACCTTAGGTAATCTTTTCTTCTTTCAGTCCCAAATACTCAAAAGCCCTTTTCTTGTGCTCAGGAATCCTAAGCTGCTCAACAATTGGAACATAAATCTTGATCTGACTCAAGACTTGGGCAATGTCATAAGGAGCGTATTTGGGCAAGGCAACATTTGGAGGAAGACTGAGAAACTCATCTAACAACAAAGGATTTTTCATGGTCTAAGCATGGGCAGGGATACCAGTTCTTCTTGGGAACACATGGGTTTTTTCAGATTTATCTTTCTTAGGAGTTTCTTTTGAGATATTGGTGAGAACTAGAGTTTTTGGTTTGTCCTGATGCCCTGCCTCTTTGAAAACTTTACTCCTAGTGTTATATTCCTTTTCATGGCCAACTACAACATTCATTAACAACTACCTATCCTCCTCAGAAGGGATTCCTCCATCATACTTCTTAATCATTAATGCCCTTAAGTATTCAAAATCATTACTAGGTAATTCAAAATATTTTACCATATCTATTTGAAAAGTATGAGAGGGAGGAAGGGGTAATACCTAGTGGATAAAATCCCAAAAACCTGCAGCAGTTCTGGCACTGAATAATTCAGTCAAAGTTGCTCTTTATTATGAGCTTGTAGAGCACCCCACCATGCACACATCATCATCAGTGTCATCATCAGCTTCCTCAACTTCTTTTTCTTCATCACATGGGGCATGTGGAAAGAAACATCTGTCACACCACTTAATTTCATTGGCTTCTTCCACAACATCAACTCTAGTAGTCAAAGGATCAGGCACAATTCTATTCTCACGAGCTTGTGGTTGTTTATTTCCTGATCGCACGAGTCCTTTTCCTCTGTCATCAAATCTATGATCACCCCTAGAATGATTTGAAAATATTTCTTGACCTTGTGTTTTATGATGACCTTGGGAATTTTTTCCAATCCCCTTCTCTGCTCTATCCATTTTATAGGATATTTTCTTAATAGCTCCGGCCAATTTTTTCACAACCTCCTCCAGATCCACAAACTTAATTGACAAAGGCTTCTCTAGATTGATCAGCTTGATACCTTCCTTCTTAGGAGTCTTACCAAATACTTTGATATTATTTTCAATCTGCAAATCCATGGTGAAGGCCTACCTCAGTGTTGTTGGGTTCTTATTTCTCAAATAATAGGCAACCTTCTTATCAAAAGCATCAGAGTATTTTATTGAAAGAGAAACATCACTTGGCCTCAGGATCATGAGTAGCCTATTTAGGGTCTTATTGAACCTTGTATTGAAGTCATGAACAGACTCATTAGGATTATTTTTTATATTTTCAAATTCTGATAAAAGAAACCTAGGGTCTATTTTATCTCCATACTGCAATCTAAAAGCATTCTTCATTTTTTTCCATGAATCAATGGAGTTGTCTAGTAAAAATTTATACCAGTCCCGTGCATCCTCCTCTAGAGTATGAATAAACAATTTTATATACACATCCTCAAATTCAATCTCAAAGTCCTCCATCATATTGATAAAAATATTTAAGTGTTGATCACTAGTAATAGCATTATTTCCTTCAAATTTAGGCATTCTATTTCTAACATCTTGGGGCGTAACATTTAGATATCCAGCCATACCTTTGAAATCTATAGGACCAAAAGTGTTCACATCAAATGGAGGTCTGGGTGGGGGCTAGGCCATATTATTTTGGAGAGGTGATCTTACAGGAGAAAAAAAATGATGAGGAGTGAGGGGTCTATGGGGCACAGGAATACACTTTTTAGAATGAATGTTCTGTAAAAACTTTGTTTCTTTGAAGATCCTATCAGCTTTGGAGAACACAGGGACAAAATGAGATACAAATTTTTCAAATACAAAAGAAGGACCCTCTCCAGTTGGAGAATTTAGATTTACAAAGAGAATACCCGATTTATAAGCACTTGAGGAAGTATGGAAACCTTCAATGACAGGATGATCAATTTCCATAATTGATAACTCCTTTCTTGATTTCTAATCTCCAATAAATTTCCAGATTCTTCATCCTTCTGAATTCATCTTTCTCATCTCTGGAAACAACCTTCTGGTAGGGTCTTAAACAAAGAAATATCTTCTTCCTTCCATCTTTGCAAAGATTATTGATAAATTGCAATTGACAGAGGTTAAGACACTGGAATTTATCAAAAATTCATTTAACATGGAGTCGCCACTAAGGATTTTCACCTTAGTTATGCAAATGCACTAAAATTAGTCTATAAAATGTTTTTCAACACTAAATTCATGCAAATATTCATAGATCTAACCTTCCTTTACCAATATTTAACATTAATGATGTAAACTTAGTGTAAAAAATTGGAAATAGTGCATGCAAAACTTGTAACATTGCTTGATTCTTACAAATTTGGACACAGGATGATGCTTTAACAACGTATTTGCACTTTAAAATTTATAAGAAGCATTTACGAGGGTCTATATCCATTTTTGATGGTGTTCACACTTTGCACAAAAATTCATGTCCCTGGCAATAGTGCCATTATGGTGTTGTTTCCACACAAATAGATCCCAGAGCTCAAATAATCCTCAGATATGCAAACTAATTCCCCAAAAATGGTGTCATTCTGATGTTGTTGTTGTACAAATAGATCTCGGAGCTTAAATAATCCTTCGAAATGCAAATCAGTTCCCTGATAATGGTGTCATTCTGGTGTTGGTATCCAAATTGATTCTCCCTTGAAAACTGAGTAGCATCAAAGATTTAGTAAGACACTGAGAGACAAAAAGTTCATATTATGAGTCCTTTTGTAGCCGGGGAGGGGATTTTTCTGACTCTTTGTCACTCAGGCATTAGAGAAATGGATAGCACCTTCATTAAGGATTTGATCTATCCTTACTTCTTTAGGCCATGCCTTTCGACCAAGGTGAGAGGACCCATTTTGTAACCTTTTTCGGTGAAGGAGAATGAAGATATCCTTCTTTGTACAAATTTGAAAAGGGACCCTGAGAAAATATGATCATTGCACCACACTTTAACTCTCACGAGTTGTCACTTCTAAAGAATGGTGATATTTCCTAAACATGGTTGAAGGTTACTAGAGACATTATGGGATCCTGATTGCTTCTACATATTTTGGCAGTAGAATTTATACATTTGTGGACACACAGGACAAAAATTGGTACTTCAGGTGGGATTTATTGTTTTTTGAGTAATTTTGGTGGGAGATTAAGCAAGTTAAAATTGATTATGCCAGGTCTTTGAGAACCTTCACAATAATTGGAATAATAAATCACATAAAATTATAGAATAGACAAAATATTCCTTCAACCAAATGGTGTGCATCAATGGAGTCCCATATTTGTAAGGTTTCACACAATCTCCAAGAATTTAACATGAAGCCTCGAGCTAAAGACTCAATAAAACATTAAAGACCCATAGTTCCTCATGCCTAAGATACACTCGAAGGCTTACAGACAATCTTTATCAACAAATGACAATGAAGTGATTTTTAATTACTTATCTCATTACAGGATGAAGGCTCTTTTTGAAATGAAATTGAAAATGCCAATAAACTATCATAGGGACGAGATCTTGTGTGATTTGGAGGGACTTTAACATAAGATTACAATAGGAATAAGAAAAACTACTTGTAGACATTCTAAAATAAAGCAAACAAAAATTGGTCTAAGATTGACATAGATTAATTCAAAATTGATTAGATTCATCAACAGGGGAAACTTTCTTTAAACAGTCTTAGAGATTTTCAATGGCTATACATTTGCAACCAACTTGACATTATTGAAATCTAAAACACAAGAAATTAACAGGTTTCTCAAATTGGTCTCTCAAGAAGATGGGCTCTCTGAAATTTTCTCTTAGGAATTCAACCCCCAACCCTTAGCAAGAGTATTCTCATTGCATTTATACCTTTCACTGACTCACTCATCCCAAAATTTCCCCCCAAAAATAATAATATTCGAGGAACCTTTGCTTATTACCAATTTTCCTCAGAAAGCGACGTTTAACAAATTCATACCCAAAATTTTTCAGGTGGACAAATTATCAACTGATCATGTTTCTCAGACCCTCGACTAATGCCTAGAATGTCATGCCACAAATTTTTGACAATATTTTTAATCATTCTTATTTTATCATGTGATAAATCAATGTTTTAATCATTTGTTAGTGCTAAATCACATCATCCCCAAATGAGTTATGGCTATAATTTTCTAAGGCAGGTCATTTGGTATGATTTGCATAACATTGGATCATTCCCCAAGCTATGGGACTTGAAAATGGGAATGATATGTGTTCAATGAAAGGTTTTGTAAAGAGCTATGGATATGGGGAAAAACCCCAAAGCTTTGTGCAAAGTCCCTCAATGGACCATATGATAAGAAATGAGCAAGGAATCCTATTTTCATGTATTAAAACTTGAAGTAAACAAGAAATCTAACAAATATCATTAACCTCTATTCTTGAAAGCTTAACAAAATATGCCTACTAAAGACTTAAGAAATCAGTTTTATTGTTTACTCCATGAGGGTGAATGAATCTCACTAAATGGCTACATGGCCAAGTTTATCTATTCCATTACTAACCTAACATGGGTACAAGATGAAGCTATTGTAATGGTGGATGACCCAAGATCAAATGCCTTATTATCTTGGCTAATGAAAATGAGCTCTTAATATTTTTTAGGCTTGTTTTGGTTTTGTGTTATGTAAAGTTGTGTTTTTGAATGGGTAGGCTTAGCCTTGTATTTATAGTTTTTGGTTTGGAAGAATTTGGAATTTGGGTGCATGTGGGACTAAATCTCAAAAAGTGATTTTAGATTAGATTAGGATAAACATGCTTTAGGATTAGTTAAGCTTGGTTTAGGCTAGTTAACTAAGGTTTAGGCTAGTTAAACTTGATTAGCAAGTGATTACAGACTCAATGAGAGTTGGGAGGGGTCTAGATAACCAATTGTGACTGATAGACAGCCTAGTAAGCCAATAGAAGTGGTCTAGAGAGAACTAGGGAGATTTTGAATGGTCAAAAGGAGGAATTTTTAGCTAATAAGAAAGATATTAGCCAAATAAGTTGATCATAGGAGGAATACGACTAAGAAGGTGTCGTAAATGGGCATCCAAGAGTGGAGTGAAGAGTAGCTAATTGTCGAAGTGTCATCAATCAGCTGAATGGGAGGAAATGCTAAGTGTAAGCATATTTTAGGTGTCTACAGATCCTCCAGAGAAGGCTGGTTCCTCTTCCTAATCCTATTACTAAACTACTTCTAAGGAAGGAAATGTGACCATCTACTCCTAATATAAAAATTCCAAGGGACCAAGGAGAGAGAGAGAGCATAAAAATAAAAAAATCCTACACTACAGAGGTGATAGCACTGAGAAAAGGGAACTACTGATCACAAACCCAACTACCTGAAATGGAGAGAGGTGAGCAATGGAGAGACTAGACAGATGCATCACATACCAAGGATAAAGTGTAGACACCAAATTTGTGTCTTACGACCTCCTTGTGACTCACATCTCATCTCGCAACTATAATCTCATCACCTAAACCTTACACACTTATTTATTAATTACCTTGTAATTGATAAATCCACCATCACCTTACCTGCCACCACTCATTTTTCCACCTCATCATGACCTAGCCCTAACCCTAAAACTAACCTAATTAAGACCTATGACTTGGTCTAGACTCTACATCCATAACTAATGACCTCCTTACTCGCACCCAAAACTGACCTTCTAGCCACTTGACTGAGACCGCAACTAATCTCTCGGGAGAAAAACAGGGAAGGTGGGCTATTTTACTAAAAATAGCCTACTTTTTCCATACCAATGCCGGTTCCTACTCAACCGCTGTCGGTTATGCAACCGCGATTGGTACCCTGTAAATGGGCTCCCCAAACCAAAACAACAGATCGGAATTTTCATTTTGGGATCAGTTGAAGGATTTCTGGATCAACAGAGAGCATTGGGAGTGAGAAACAGAGTCCAGATCTTCACTTGACTGAGCAGAGACGAGCGGAAATACCAGAAGTGTTTACAGCAAAGGAGATCAGCTTGCATCTTGGTCAAAACCAATAAGTCACATCTTGCATGTCCTCTGTTATAACATTTCTTATGCTTCTTGAATCTCAGTCCTCCTAAATCCATTTATGAATCTACTACCCAACGTGCCATTGCATCTAACTATCATTTTTTTACCCCTCATCATCTCATTTCCTAATATCATCCATAAACCAGCCTTACAAACACCATAGCTACCAAGAAGATCCTAGAACCCACTGGTATCGGTTATCAGTAACCGCAATCGGTTATCAGTAACTGGCATTGGTTATCAGTAACCGACATCGGTTCCTCTGATCAAAACCAGAAAACTAGCCTTTCCCCACCTACCCAGTTCAACGAAACAACTTAATTGATATCTTACAGTATTTTGTGTTAATTCGTATTAGTAGGGGAACTGACCACCTTCGAAAGGAATTTTTATATTTCCTGGGCCCAAGGCAGTTCCCTCATTTATTGTCTAATTAAAATCTTATGGTCTTGTGTTCTTATTTGTAGGTAGTCCTTCCAAGACAAAAAGGAGTTCTTAGTAGTCAGCCTGATCTTTCTCTACGGTACGCGCACACCATCTCGAAATTCTATAGGTATTCCTCCTAGCCCCTAACCTTATTTATTTCTAAAAGGAATGAAACATTTCTGAGTGAAACATTTTGGCACGCCCCGCTGGCACCCATTTTAGGTTTCTGTTTCTCTTGCTTATTTTCATTTTAGGAAGCATACTTGCTGTTGCTGCTTTTGTTATATATTTCATAAAGAATTTGTCTTGCTTTCCTAGTTTCGCATTAGTGAAAGTCATCTCTCTTGCTTCATCAAACATAATTTTCAATTTGAGTTTAAAACACGTGCATTGCATTCCTGCTTGTTGTTTTTCAATTCTAGTGAACGTAGATTAAGTAACAGGTCATACACGTGGGGGTGATATCCATGGTATTGACAAGAAATGAATCTTACGTTCACTACACAACACATACCGAATCACTTCACAATTAACACAACAGCTCAAACATCCCCCCTTTTCCGCGGTATTCCTTCGCTCGATTGAGGTAACCTTATAAGCCAAAACAACTTGACATTTCCCCTAAGTCTCTTGTTTAGGATTCCGACATAATTCTACGTCTAAAGGCATAAGCCCACGATAATTAAAATTAACCCTAGGGTTAGTCTCTGGATTTGCGTGTGCATCTTGCTTGTTTGTAGTTCTGTTTTCTTTCTCATACCCTGTCTTCTGTGATCAATAATTGGACAAGTATACTAAACATTGTTAAAAATCAAATTAGCAGCCTTTTTATATCTTGTTAGCCCAGACTTCTTACACCAACATCGGTTACCTGACCGACGTCAGCTATAGTATAACTGACATCAGTTACAAGACCGATATCGGTTACTGTCTTTTCCAATTCCTGACAAACCAGCAACCTACCAATTTTACCGGTCTGAGTTTGTTTCTATTCCTGACAGATTGAAACCCTACTATGAACTTCTGTCCATGGTTGTTATCACTCAAAAGCAAGCCGCCGCTATGGTTTCACATGCTTGCTCTGTTTCTTTGCCTGAATCACCCCCTTCACATTCTGTGGGAAATCCTACGGATACTAGCAAGGTTCCTAAAATTCCTGTGGGAGATAAGGACTTTGCCAAGTTTCTGGATGCTAATTCTAGCGCTGTACAATACTATTTGTCTCATACCCCTGACCGTACGCCTGATGGTTAGCTCCTTGTCAGTATGCCTATTAGTATAGCTGCTCATTTAGCTCCCACTCCGCCTGAAAATACCACCTTGCTTCCTGCATCTCTAGCCCCGTCTCCCAATCCGATGGCTTTAGAGGTTCATACGACCCCGATTAGCTTTCCTTTTGTTAATCTTGGACCCCACATATCATTACAACCGACCGCCCCTACCTCATCTCTCTTGTAAACTGCTCCATTCATGACTTGCTCTCTGCCACCTATCCACACGAGCTTTCCTTCTCAAGCTCCGCCTACCTTTTCATTCCCATACACGTATCTAGTGACCTCAACATCCTATATGGGACATCCCTATTCGGTTGCCTCAACATATTCATCCTCCACACCTTATCAACACTTAACCCCACCAGTGTCTAACGGTGGTCCCTTGGTCCAATTTTCCTCCGTTTACCACAACCACACCATCATCTCATCCAACTACTAATCTAATTAAACAAATGATGGACAAAATGCAAAACCTGGAGGCTTCTGTTTCAGGAGGTCGTAGCGCCTTAACATACGAGCAAGTTTTTCGGGAGCCCATTCACCCTTCTGTCCCCCTTCATTCATATCCTCCTCAATGGGAGTTTCCAAAATTTACTCGTTTTAATAGTAAAGACGATCCTCAACAACACTTGCGATCATTTAGACATGCTTGTTATTTGATTTCCAATGATGATGCCTTGTTACTCCGCACCTTTCCCATGTCCTTATTAGGACTTGCCTTGGAGTGGTATAATGCTTTAACCCAACACTCAATCTTCTCTTTTAACCAACTAGCCCAATCTTTCTTGGATCATTTCTCCATTAACACTTCCAAGAAAGTATCTATTACCAACCTCTATGCCATCTGACAATTTGAAGACGAATCTATCGCAGATTTCATTGGACGATGGCGGGGCCTTATCAACCAACTTACGTATGCCTTGCCTCAAACCAAACTTATCGAACTATTTACGCATGCTTGCACTAAGTACATCTCCCCTACCCTCCAAATTCAAACTTTCCGTACATTCGACGATGCCTTTACTATGGCTCGAAAATTAGAAATTCGAGCCTTAGAGGAAGAGAAATTGCGGTTGCGCAACAAAAAATCCACTTTCCGAACTCCAGATTCCACCAATAAACCAAATACCACCACTCCTCACGCGTCCACTTCTTCTAAATCAAAAGGAGTTGTCCACGCGGTGACGGTCAAATCCCAACCACCGTCCAATACCCCGCCAAAAACCACTTATAAGTATAAAGCGGAACCCATCAACTACACTCCCCTGGGGGAGGCATATGGTGTGATATTGGAAAAACTACTCAAAGTAGGAGCCATTACCTTACCTCCTATTAAACCTCATTCCAGATTTGATTCCACTCGCGCTATACCTTCCTGGTACAAAGAAAATGACTTCTGTAACTTCCACTGTGTGAAGGGACACAGTCATGAAAACTGCAAGATGTTGAAAAACATAGTGCAGGAAATGGTTGATGCGGGGGATATAGCCCTCGATAATCCTAACGCCCCTGCCAACTGAAATTTAAAAATCTTTAACAAACCATTCCCGAATCACTCTTCCAACAGTAACGTAAACCAGGATATCTTAACCGAGGAGAGTGTTCATGAGATCCATGCAGTCTTTGACTCCCAGCCAAAAGCCTCTATCGAGAAAATTTTGAATCAAGCTTCTTCACTAACACAGGAGTCCTAACCTCCTTCACCACCATCAAGCCAAAGTGAAATCATTCCTTTACCCATAAAAGAGTTAACTGCCCAGACTTCTCTTCTCATCAATGAGTCTGCTTACACCACATCCCTACAAGACTACGAATGGATGTTATCTAATTTATCTATTTCCCAGACGTCTCCCTCTACCGCTCTTACTGCACAAGAGGAGGGTACGCCACTCCTTTTGACATCCTTAGATGAGAAATCTCTTACACCGACATCACTAAATTCTTTAACCATGACAGACCCTCTCAAACATGCCCTCCTACATATTAGTCCTTCATCACCTAAATCTTTTCAACAACCGTTTGACCTCTTAATATCTATTGATACAGTACCTCATCTACCCCCTGTATCACGCCCACAGTGGACTAGAATCACAACCTACCTTTCTTCCGTACCAAATTTATAATTCAAACCTGAAGACTGTCATTCTCCAGAAGATAGATGAATCCTATGGGAACGTTTGAGTACCCCTTATTCTACTCAAATGCAAATGACCAATCCTGATGCCTCCACCATATACCCGAAGTGCTTACAGAAGCTTAAAATTCCCATGTTCTCATCTTCACCCCCCTCACCTCTACCAAATGCCCCGTCTACTTCTATCAACTTAACCAAATCTTCCCCTACGCTTGGGACCTCACCAATGCCCAGTCTAACACACCCGCCTAAGTGACTCAATTTATCTAAAAATAAATCCGCCCCACCACCTAGGAGACAAACTCAATCTGTGCCTCCATCACAATCAAAACCCTCATCGTCACACCCACCTTCCATATTAGGACCTCATCCCTCTACCTTACATCAATATATCATACCTCCTACGTTTTCTTCAAAATGACCTACACCTTCCGCACCTATACAGAGATCAAAGGGTATAACAACACCGTTACCCCCACATATCCTGTCCACCCATCAACCCTAAACAAACTCCATCATCAAAGGATTTATTTTCTGTCACTCCCCCTTTCTCCGTGGTTGTTTCCCGCTACCACGTCATCTGTAGCCTCATCATCTAACCAGACCGAACGTAACTTCTGCGCCAAAGAAACCATGTTTAGTGAAAAAACACGTGTCAACACCCCTCGGCTAAACCACCACCCGTACGAACCAACCACGCCCAAACATTACCAAAACCCGCCACAACCAATACCCTCATCCAATTTTTACCCACTCAAAGGATCTTATGCGAAAATCCTTGCTATGTTGGTGGAGAATGCGACCATTTCCCTACCCCCACTTAGACCTTATGACCCGTCTAAACCTCGACCCGCAGGTTATGATGAGTCTAAAATCTGCACATATCACCGCACACCAGGACATGATGTGGAGGGATGTAAAGCTTTAAAAACCATCCTTCGTCAGTCACCTCTCCCGGATAGAAAGGTTAAGAAAGACAACTTACGAAGGGAGAGACCTTTAGCTTCAACCCCCTCTACTATATCATCTGTCCCCCGCCTCACTAAGATCTATCATTATTACAACCCCACCTCTTGAAGACCATGAGTTATCCCAACCATCTTCCTCATCTCAGGTCTACGAAATTAATATGATTAGTGTCGCTACTCGAGGGCAGAAAAACAATGGGAAAGTGAAAGAAAACACAGCTGTGGCATCTCTTTCTCCTTTAACCATCCCGATTACACCACCACCTAAAGTGGTTATTCGCGGACCCACCTATCCCGTCTCTAATGGAGTTTCCCACCGAACTATGATCAAACAGCTTCATCAATCGCCCGTAAAAATGACATTGTATGATCTCATTTAGACTTCTGAATCTCATCGACAAGCTCTCATTGAGATCCTTCAAGGGATAGAGGTTTTACCCAATGAAACCCTGTCTGTTGCCTCCATTCTAACACCCAATCACATTGCTTCTCTCACCAAACAACCCACTGCTCCAACCACTTCTGTCTCTGTACAACAAGCCGCTGCAGTCAGTTTCTCGGAAGATGAAATTATTGACTTTGGTACAGAAGACCCTGATCCTGCCCTTTTCATCCCTGCTTACGTCCGAGATATCCGAGGTATGTCATGTTATGATTGATGGGGGTGCCAGCCTAAACATCATCTCTTCAAAAGCCTTCCAACAAATGAATATCCCTTCTAGTTGCATGCGTGCCAACCCCATCATGTTGCGGTCATTCAATGACGCTATTACCTCTACCTTAGGCACCGTGATCCTCAACATTTGTGTAGGACCACATAATTTACCCAGAACTCTTCTATGTCCTTGAAGGAGAGTTCCAATATAATATATTGCTGGGTCATCCTTGGATCCGGGCCATGGGATGTGTTCCCTCAACATTACATAGATGCATAAAATTTGAGTACGAGGGGAAGTCTTACACCATAAAAGCTGATCCTCCTCCCTTTAAAACCTGCAATATGTTATACCCGCCCTAACGATGTGCTTATACCAATCAAGGCACCCATACATTCAACCCAACCATCCTCTTTAAATGTACCTCAACCATCCACCTCAACTGCATCTATGCCTTCAACTGATGAAACCACCATCGTAAAAACCACTTCCGTTCCCGCAGCTAACATCCCAACCTCCAACCCCTTAGTAGATGTTTTTCAACACCTTACGCTGGGGGAGTACCGCCTATATAACGTTAGTTCTTTCCCTACCCCACACGAGTACGGAAAATTACATGCACATCCCACCTACGACCGTCGTGTGGGGGAAGTAATCTCTTACGGACCACCCCATTGCCGCACCAACCTAACATATGGGGGTGTTGACGCATCTTCCATTACCCTTAAACCTTCTCTTGGTGTGGTTCCCTTCCAATCCGATTTCTAATACCTGACAAATCGTCGCTTCGCCCTCACTTTCTTGACTCACTGTGCTTGGAAAGGCTTTGGTTTTGATCTTTATGAATAAGGCCGACATACGCTCATCCCCATCACCACACGCAAACATAATGATTACAGTGGTCTCGTTTTTCCTGAAACACCTACACAGGAGACACCTCGTATCAGCTGTATTCTGGAAAAAGACGACGTCACCCCTACCAAACCATCATCACTCACTTTGCCATCATCACCCACAGAATCTATAGACCCTGAATCTATCCCTCCTAACTTTCTTTTTTCATAAATGCCATCTTCATAGGTCCTCTCACTTCTCAATGTGATAATGAGGACCCATCTTCTCTTGCCCCTTCTGTATCCAGACATGATCGAAGAGGATTTGCCTTTGATTAATGTTGTTGAGTGTCAGGATGACGAATCCATCTTCACTTACCTTAGCGCGGATGATTCTTATATTCAACGAGCCTTACCATCTAAAACCCAAACCATACTGAACGAATCTACTATAGAAATCAACATCCACATGGAGGAGGATCCTCACATAGTGAAGATCGGACAATCCCTTAACACATCAGAACAAGCCGCCTTTACTACCGTTCCTCCGTACCCACAACCAAGCTTTTGCTTGGTCCTACGCTGACATGCCAGGAATTGATCCTACCATTGCCATCCATAACATTACCCTAAATCCTCGATTCCAAACCAGTTAAACAAAAACTGAGAAAAAATACATCCACGCATTGCCCTCTTGGTCAAAGAAGAGCTTCAACAACTTCTCTCTGTTTCCTTGCATCTTACCTATTGACTATCCTCAATGGATTTCTAACATCGTACCTGTCACTAAAGCGAAGGGGGGACTTCAGATATGCACAGATTTCTAGGATCTTAACCTCGCTTGCCGTAAGGATGACTTTCCCCTCCCAAGTATTGATCAACTTGTTGATCTCACTGCGGGCCATGAAATGCTTTCTCTCATGGACGGCTTTTCAGGATACAATCAAATTTTGGTCGCACCCGCCGATCAACATAAGACTGCTTTCATAACTCCTTGGGGAACCTTCTGTTATTGTGTCATGCCGTTTGGCCTTAAGAATGCTGGTGCAAACCTATCAGCGGTCTATGACCTACATTTTTCATGACATTATGCACACTATCCTTGAAGATTACATCAACGATCTTCTTGGCAAGTCTAAACATTGCAGTGAACATCTCAATGTTTTAACCATTATTTTCGATCACCTGTTGCAATATTTTGTTCGTCTTCAACCAAAGAAATGTGTCTTTGGTGTGCTTTCAGGGAAACTTCTTGGTTTTATCGTCTCTTTGCGTGGCATTGAGGTCGATCCATCTAAAGTAAAAGCTATCCTAGAAATGCCTCCACCCAAAAACCTCAAACAATTACGTAGTTTGCAGGGTAAACTTCAATCCATCCGGTGTTTCATCTCGCAACTCTCGGATCGATGTCACCCTTTTCATCACCTTCTTAAAAAGGACGTTGCCTTTCAATGGAGTGAGAAGTGTCACCAAGCCTTCGAAGCTCTCAAAACTTATCTCTTGCAGCCACCCGTGATTATCCCACCCCAGGACGACCACCCTTTCTACCTTTATCTTTCCGCCACTGACCATGCTATAGGAGCTATGCTTGCACATCGGGACTCGACGCTTCAAGAACAGGCTGTTTATTATATAAGTCGTACCCTCGTGGATTACGAGACTAGGTATACACATGTAGAAAAATTGTGCCTAGCCCTATCATTCGTAGCTACCAAACTCCGACATTACCTCCTGAATCACAAAACTTTTGTCATCACCAACACGGACCCCATTCATTATATGTACGCCAAACCACATCTAAACCAACGCATCGCTCGATGGCTCATGCTCCTCGCTGACCTCGACCTTGAGTTTATACAACAGAAAGTCAATCAAAGGAAAAACTCTTACAGACCAACTTGCGGAGGACCCTTTACCTGGGGAACAATTTACCAATTTTACATTCCCCGACGAACTCATCGCCACTCTTTCACTCGGGGAAGAGTCGTATCAAATGACCCTCTTCTTTGATGGATCTAAATGCCAGCGTGGTGGAGGAGCCAGTGTTGTTCTCATCCCTCTTGACGCTGAACCTATACCTCTTTCATTCCGGATTGATTTCCCCTGCACTAATAATACAACGGAATACGAGGCCCTTGTTCTGGGTCTCCAAGTTGCGATACACTTAGGTATCAAATCTATCAATATCTTTGGTGACTCTCAATTGGTAGTTAATCAAGTTATGGGCATCTACCAATGCAAAAATGAGGAACATCAAAAGTAAAAACACTATGTGGATTCACTTCTATCCTTATTTACTCACTATTCTATCCAAACCGTTCCCCGCTCCACTAACAAATTTGCGGATACTATGCCTTGCTTGGCCTCGCAAATTCCCACCGCACTAACTGACTCTGAATTATTCGTCATGGTCCAACAACTTTTTGCACCATCCTATTCAACCCCCAGTAGTTTGTATGATAAATACTGTGTCTACTAATTCGCAGGATACCTGGTACCCACCAATTTCACGACTACCTTATAATCTCTGTTCTCCCACCTGACCTTACTAGTAACGGAAAACGTGATTTTCTTAAAAGCGTTTCTCATTATGTTGTCATGGGGGGACTCCTCTATACATGTGGCTTCGATGGCATCCTCCTTCACTGTCTAACCGGTGTGGAGGTCACCTATACCAACCAACAAGTCCATGATGGGATTTGTGGTGGAAATTTTAGTGACCTTACTGTGGCTAAATGAATCCTTCACCTAGGTTATTATTGGCCTACTCTCAATAACGACTGCTACGAATATGTTAAGCATTGTGTTATGTGTCAACAACATGCCAACCTTCAACATACTCCTAGCCATCCGCTGCAGGTCACACGAGATCTTTGGCCTTTCTCACAATGGGGTTTAGACCTTATTGGTGAGATTCACCTGACCTCTTCACAACGTCACCGTTGGATAATCACAACAACCGAATATTATACAAAATGGGTGGAGGCCATTCCACTCATTTTAATCAAAAAAGAAAAAATTGTCGAATTCATTAACCATCACATTATCTGTCGTTTTGGTATTCCTCATCGCCTAATAACAGATAATGGTAAATCTTTTAAAAACAAGTTGTTCCAAGACCTTTGCCACAACTTTGGTATCAAACTTAGTTTCTCATCACCTTACTATCCGCAGGCCAATGGTCAGGCTGAATCTTCTAATAAAACCCTAACCAAAATCCTCATGAAAGTTGTCAATGAATCTGGAAGAAATTGGCACGTTCACATTCCCTTTGCCCTTTTGGGCTTATCTTACTAGCATTCGTACCTCTACTAACGCTACACACCTTTTTCCTTGGTATATGGTACTGAGGCCGTCTTGCCTCTCGAAATACAAATACCCTCCCTTAGTATATCCCTTCAGGATATTTTCACCAACGATGATTTCCGCCAAGAACGGTTAGCCCAATTGGAGCTTCTTGACGAACGTCATCTTACAGCTCTTGATCACCTCCAAATCTACCAAAAATGCATCAAGTGTGCTTATGATAAGCGACTTCATGAGTGTATCTTTAAGGTTGGTGATCTTGCCCTCAAAGAGAATCAACATGTCACCAAACTAGAAAAGAGCAAACGTGGAAAATTTGCTCCCAATTGGATTGGGCCTTATATAATCACTCACACCTATGGATCAGGCACTTATCGTTTAGCTTCGCTTAACGGTAAACCTGAGCCTGAACCCCTTAATGCCTTACATCTTCGACCATTCTACTGTTGAATCTAGTGTTATATCACTTCTTATCTACCTACTTCTCGTCCCTTGAGCTCATTTACCGCTACATACACTTTGTTTTCTATATCTCAAAATAAAATCAAAATCACTCCTCACCTCCCCTTGATGATGCCTTCCCCTTTTTAGTCTAGTCCATGACTTCAAAGTATTAAAATAAGCCGTATTCTTATGGGATTTTCTTGAGTCAAACTTCCTACTAAACTAGATGCTTCACGCCAAAAGAACATCTAGTCATCTAAATTAAATATAGACTGCTCCCTTGAAGGACAACTATATGCCAAACTATTGCTGCTACTATAAATAGACTGCTCCCCCGAAGGACAGCTATACACAGTCAGCCTTTTCTCAGAAGCTTCTCGCATGGATCAGCT
This sequence comes from Taxus chinensis, assembly GCA_019776745.2. NCBI lineage: Eukaryota > Viridiplantae > Streptophyta > Pinopsida > Cupressales > Taxaceae > Taxus > Taxus chinensis. The sequence goes on from CM034154.1 coordinate 747,480,193, forward strand.
TTGCGAAGACCCTCAAGAATAGTACAATCAATATCCCTTGTAGACTTCCCGCATCGATCAGTCTATATTCAATCAAATAAAAGCCTCATTCAAAGAACCTTTGGGTCATGGACTTGTCTATTTAGGGTAGGTTCTCTTTCGTCAGAACACTCACTTTGTAACAAGTTCTCTGTACCTCAGCTATATCATCCACCTCACCTCACCATTTGTTTCAACTCAAGGGACGTAACGTACACCTGATATATTGGATCATATAACTCTTTTCACCTATTGACTTCTTGTCTATGCACAGTACCTAGGGCTTCAAGCTCGTCTACGTTGTGTGGTTTGTTTAGCTCTTTTCACACCTACGGAGCACTCTTTCTACTTTGCCTCGCATCTAGGATTGTGTGTTGATCTTAATCAGGACACGATTCCCTACTACTTGGGTATGCTAACTTTTGCTTCACCTATACCTACACCAACAACATTATCCTACCAATACCAACAACATTACCCTACCAACATCAAATTTTACCAAACGACAAATTGCCTAACCACAACCAAATTGCCTAAATTCCACCTCTCCCTAGTCCTAAGGGAGAACTACATCGGTCTGAGGCCCCTCCTTGCTTTGTGCAATGGGCTATGTAGGCAGCACTTCGGAGACATGGGATCTCCCTAGGTTAGCTCGACCATCCCTACCATAACCTATCATGTGTGGTAAATATAATATTTTTGTGTATTTCTATTTAATCACATATCCTCTTTATCCTTTTAAAAAAAAAAAAAAAAAAAAAAAAAAAACACCAAAAATCACAACGCAAATATTCTTATTATTATAACTCAAATCAACATACATATCTCGTTTTATTTAGATGTTAAACAAATACATCTTCTCTATCATCGACACACAGGTCGGTACGCTTATTTATTCTTATACCTTGCTAACATTTATTTAGACCCTCACGCCTCATCCCGAACTAGGTGATGATCATGATCGTCGACCCCTCTCGCTAGGCCTCTCTGTCCTCAAAGCTACCATGGATATTGGTACCGCCCACTGATCTGCCAATCTCTCCTGTAATATATGAATACGCCCTCATCGCGTGGAGGACTCCAGCCTCTAGTCTCGCTGCTCGTGACTCCGCAACCTCTAACAATCCTCTTGTCTCATTCACCTGCGTTTGGAGCTGCTGAACCAAACGCTGCAGCCGATCCCATCTCTACTGTAATCACGCTATGTCAGGGTGATCGCGTACACCTCGCAGCTCTGCTACCCACCATAACCTAAGGCCTCTGTCATTAGGCATCCAATACACTGCGATGGCTACTATCTCCTCGGGCCCTTCTGGATGTGTGGACGGGGAGGTAGAATGATGGCCTCGCATCGATCCTCAATAAGGTCATAAGACTGGGGTCTATCCTGCAACAAATCCAAATTGTCGCCGCACACGATCTCTAGGGAATCCTCTTCAATCTTCACCTGGAATTGCAAGAGATCCACATCCATCGATCTACCACGTTCTAACTATCAGCATGTTCTCGGTATTTACAATCCCTCTTTCCCATATAGTTCCCGTAAGGGGGGGGGGGGGGGGGGGGGCCTCCAACAGATATCGCAAACCGTCACCCTCCCCATACCGACTGTAATACTCGATTCACCCGTCACGGCCTGAGACTTGACTCTTGTTCTGTCTGGACAGCGTCGAATTCACCAATCCTATGTACTCCGGTCTCTCCTGCCTGGATGGATCGGCCTATTGGTCGACCACACAAACAAGGGCTCATAGGGCAAAAACAGGGGTAATTGTAAAAAGTTGAACATCCATTGCGTTCTGATGATTTTTGCCTAAAAGTCCATAAAACCCTGTGTCGCTTGCAAAATATGAAGGCTGCCCAGTAAAAGTCACGTTCTTTCTATCATTCTCCCAGATAAGTCACTTCTTGGTATCCCCTACGATATCGGTCTTGTTACTTTCATTTACTTCCTTGCCAAACAACCACCTACAATAATAATTTGAGCAGATCTATTACTTTTCTATACCTACAACATACTGAAACCCCTGATACCTACCCGTAACAGTTTTATAACCCTTTGCTATCTGTTTTCTTTTTCAATCTACCCACTAATCTCTTAGTCATAACAAATGCAAAAGTCAAATCATAACAAAAACCGTTTACCTCTTGGTTGCCAGTAGTAGCTTAGACTGAGGGGACCCTGTCTTCCCTCTGTTCCCTACATGCTGGAGGTTTCCTAATCTGCATTATCACCACCTTTTCAAACCTTGCATTTCAGTATTATGAATTCAGTCACAATCACTTCCTCACGCTCTCTTATCCTAATCCACTCAAATTTTAATGAACAATTACCTGTCTCAGTCGTCAAAAGCGTCGCGTTAGCGTATTAAATGATTGCATGGCTCTCAAAAATTAGAACTTATTGAACCCTAGCTTTTTTATTTTAGAAAAGCTCATACCATAAATAAACGGTACGGTTATGAACCGATATAGGTTTATACCTACCAGCGTCGGTTAACTACCGATATCGGTTACGACCATGGCCTTTGAAACATGGGTATTTTCTTCATTTTTTACCCAAAGTTGTCGCGCCCGGACTATTTTCCGACATCAAACACCATTATCCATATGTGCCTATCCCCACCACACATATCATTACAATTTCGTTAACCTCATCTATTTTACAAAACACAACAATCATCAACTAAGGATACAAAAAAAACAAAAAAACTATCTATCTATACAAACATTTGGATCCAACTCATAAGATACATGATATAACAATGTACAAAAACCAGCCCACAACATGCAACATTTCATCAATAAAATGTACTCCTTATATACGTGCAAAACAAAAACATCACATATCCATATATCAACATGTCAAACTACACTCATCCTACATTTCTATATCCTCAAACCCTCGCCAAAAAATACTTAAACACATTTTTGAAACATGATGTGGATCACAACATCATCTCTAATAATACTAAATTTCAAATATACAAGGTTGCCTGCATCGGAGGCGGGCTCTGTGAGCTCACATCAACTAGCGGCAAGCGGCCGCCCAATAACTTCCAAATCTCGACTAGCTTCGTAGGCCGTCCATCATATCAAAAAAATTACGAGACTCGCAGGCCGGGATATAAGTTGAATAATGAATCCATAAATGATAAAGTAGGCACGCAGGCCTCTATCAAAACCCAACCGGGTCGTGTTAGACCGGGCCCATGCTAATCTACAAAAACAACAGGGATCCCTAAGCTATCCCTACCGACCTCGGACAGCATCACTGTGTCTGTGGCGCTCTTCGCCCTGCCTTGTAAAGGACACGCCGGCTGTGGTGACAACTCCCTGAGATCTCTGGACTGTGAGAGGTCTAGTCTATGAGCGTATAGGCTGATACTCAAACTCCGTCTATCAGAATATCCTAATAGTATAGATGTGGGCATCCGCTCTAACCTCAATATAGCGCCACGAGCCAATGAAGGAGTGGGCTGGGGTCCCATGGCACTAATACTAGTACCCCCTGTGCCGGTGCTGGTGGTGAACTTGTGGCTGTGGTTGCTGTGGCGTAGTAGTATATGGTAAAAAAAAAAAACCTGTGCATGGGGCATGGGCTGGCTGTGCTAGTGATGGTGCGATAAGTGTGATGTGCCTGGGGTATGGCTGCCTGAAATGTATCGCACCGTGGCTGTGCAGCTGATGGTGGTTGGGCATGGCCTTGTACTTACCTGCGCCTGGGCTAGCTGCCCCTTGTAGGACACCTATCTGGCCTGTATTGCAGCTGGCCAAAACTGGCCTGTAAGTTGCACTCTGACCCTGAGCTGTCTATTTCTAACGTCAAAGCTGCCAGTCTAGATGTGCAGGATGTGCTACCCTAGCACCTCTTGGACCAGCCCACGCACACCCTGTAGGATCCTTACACACAGGCATTCATCTACTGTGTAATCTGCCTGGCCTCTAAGCAACCCAATCTAAATCCAAGAGATGATGGTGCAGGCAGTGGGGACTACTACATATCCTCTGTTATGAGGAAGGGGTTGGCGTGCTGTCGCAGGCCCCATCTGCCTGCGTTACCATCTCTAGGGGACCTCTCGTACTTCTGGCCTCGTCTGCTATCCAGAATGTTTAGGATCAGACGCACAAAGTCTGGAAGCGGGGATCCTCCCGTGAGGGTGAGACCTATGTAAGGTCTCCATACAATATCTACCGCTGGCAGGCACTCTAATAAATTCATGTAGTAGGGCAACAGTCTCCTCCCGTAAGCACTGCTCGTGGCTTGCCCCACGACTCCCAACACCTCTGAAAGCCGTATCTGTATATAAACTGGGGCCCTGGCTGCTGGGGCAGACGACTGGTCTGAGGCATATGATGGGCTCATATGTCCCAACAGTGATAGTAAAAATGTCGAACAGATACCGATCGCCTCATCCAGCGAAACCCCAGAGCTCGCTGTATAACTGCACCAGATAATATGGTGCCCAAGCATAACAGGTGTGCTCATCACATTTCATGAAGCACCACATCAATGCCGGGAAAGCGGGCCTCCCTCGAAGTCTATGGAGGGCGAAGCAGGTGACCAATATCATCAGCATAGCCAGCCGCGATCTGGTTGATGCGCACGGTGAATGTCACCATACCAATGCTCGTGCTGTGATAGGTAAGTAGCGCGGGTTGCATCGCAAAAACCTGTAAATGCTGTCAATGGCAGTCTGAATTCTAACTGGAAGACTGCCTATCCCTCGATAGGTAGCGAAGGATGCGATACAACATCCTTCCAACGTGGATTAGTCATCTCCCCAGTCAGGGTGGAACACAGGGTCGCGGATACCCATCTCGATGAGGGCGGCCCATCAGGCGTGACTCTCTATATCGCTCATTAACCTCCTGGACTCCACCGAGGTACCACCTCACGCATGATCGCCCAATGAGCCGCAGATATGTTGTGGCGCATCCGCACCAACACGCGGGGGCATCCATTCCGAATGTCATAATGCTGACGTGCCTGAAACCAACCCCACATCCTGGAGGACCTCCTTTTATCACAACATTAACGTTGACCTCTAAACCCCCCTGTGACCCCCGACCAACACCGCGCCGCGGACCACCCCACCCCCCCAACCAACACAAACCCACGCCGCCCCCACACGCACCCAAAACCAACCCCACACCCAACGCCCCCAAAACCCCAACCCAACCCAAAACAAAACAAACCAACCCACCACAGCACTCAACACCCCACCCCACCCCCCCGCACCCAAAACCCGCCACCCCCCCCCCCCCGCCCCCCCAGTAACCAACCCGGTCCCATAACAACCGATGAGGTCAACGATCAACTGCATCGGTAACCAAAGACCCACCTCTAATGCCCTAAAAATTTGCACAGACGGTCGCTTAGTGACCGGCATCGGCACTGGGGAAATTTTGCTGCGCCCAAAACCGACGCGGCTTAACCTCTTTCTTCTTTTCCCTATTATACTCTCTACCCACCCAACACTTGAAAAACCTACCCACCCGGCCGCATGTGGCCTAGTCACCTATCTACCCGGGCTCCCTTTTTCAAATCATGTCAATTTAGTCATTATTTCTAACAAAAACATTATTTCCTACCAAAGCCCACAAACCAACCATAATGCAATAAAATGCACAAAATGAGGAGTTTAGAACTAACCCGTACGGAAAGAAAGCTCGTAGTGGTGGGATAGCTGGTGGTGGTCCAGTAGGTCCAGCCCTCATGCTCCTCCTGAATGGGGAATTAGCTCCAAGTTATGATTGCTGGGTCCCCGGCCAAAATCAACTGCTGCCTCCTCCTCACTCGGGCCCGCAAACAACTCACTCCTCCACCAAAATAGCTCCACCTCACTCAATAAACCTCCAATCTCAACTCTCCATGTCAGACAAGTCAATTTGGTTTTCAAAATAACAAAGTGACAATGACAAGCCGTATTTTTCTTTTTATAGGTTTTTCGCCCATAACCGATATCGGTTTCATTTTGCCCTAATGAACGGTATCGGTCCCTTGACCGATATCGGTCATGTAGAATCGACATCGTTTTTTTTCTCTGCCAACTTTCCCCCAATATTTTTTGACCCTATTTACCATTTGCCCCTTTTTTACCACCACATATCGCCTATATCCACCTTTGCTGAACCCATTTGTTTACCCATTTGGCCCGACCCAAGGCCTCAACCTACCTATTTGGCCTGACCCAAGGCCTCAAACCTACCATTGGCCCGACCCAAGGCCTCACCCTAACCATTTGGCCTGACCCAAGGCCTCAACCTACCTATTTGGCCCGACCCAAGGCCCAACCCAATTTGGCCCGACCCAAGGCCTCAACCTACCCATTTGGCCCGACCCAAGGCCTCAACCTATCGATTTGGCCCGACCCAAGGCCTCAACCTACCCATTTTGGCCCGACCCAAGGCCTCCTCAACCTACCTATGGCCCGACCCAAGGCCTCAACCGACCTAACCCATTTGGCCCGACCCAAGGCCTCAACCTACCTATTTGGCCCGACCCAAGGCCTCACCCTAACCATTTGGCCCGACCCAAGGCCTCAACCTACCTATTTCCGGCCCCACCCAAGGCCTCGCCCTAACAATTTGGCCCGACCCAAGGCCTCACTCTACCCTTATGGCCCGACCCCCAAGGCCACAACCCCAACAACTTGGCCCGACCCAAGGCCGTATCACTTCAATACCATACCCACAATCAATGTTTTATTTTATCCATCCATCATGTACCTTTTGTTCAATCGAGCTCACCTGTTCATGTTTTAGCATGATTAGGGTCCTTGACTTGATCTGTCGACCAACTTTGCCTAGACCTAGACCGTGACGTTTATCTCAACCAAACCAACCATTTGGTACTGCCGAACATGCCTAAACGTTCCTGTACCTTACCTGTTATATACCCTGGAGCTACTTCCTATGCCTTGGATACCAGGATTATATATCACCCTTGTTTGGATAAACTATCGACCTTTGCCTATACATTGCTGGTTTGCTCGTCAAATCATGTACCCTAGTCGTACTATTGCATTTCAACATGCGTCTGCTTCCTTGGACCTACCCCACCACCTTACCATCCTCTCTACAACATTCACCCTTTATCAACCCTATCCCTGATTTCCCGTTCACTCAATCTATGATAGATTTGAGGGGGGATTACCTATATCCTTAACAGGAGAAACCACTTCATATTATTGTCTGCGCAGCTTTACAAAAACAAGCTACACGACAATAAGGGGCTAATGTAGACACCAAATTCGTGTCTTACGACCCCTTGTGACCCGCATCTCATCTCGCAATATAACCTCATCACCTAAACCTTACACAATTATTTATTAATTGCCTTCTAATTGATAAATCCACATCACCCTACCTACCACCACCTCACTTTGCCACTTCATCATGACCTAGCCCTAACCCTAAAACTAACCTAATTAAGACCCATAACTTGGTCCACACCTACACCCATAACTAATGACCCCTTTTTCTCGAACCCAAAACTGACCTTCTAGTCACTTGACCGAGCCCGCAACTGATCTCTCGGGAGAAAAGCAGGGAAGGTGGGCTATTTTACTAAAAAAGCCTACTTTTTCCTTACCGATGCCGGTTCCTACTCGACCGCCGTCGGTTACGCAACCGCCATCGGTTCTGTAAATGGGCTCCCCAAACCAAAACAAAAGGATCGAAATTTCATTTTGGGATCAGTCGAAGGATTTCTGGATCAACAGAGAGCATTGGGAGCGAGAAACAGAGTCCAGATCTTCACTTGACCGAGCAGAGACGAGTGGAAATACCAGAAGTGTTTACAGCAAAGGAGATCAGCTTGCATCTTGGTCAAAACCAGTAAGTCACATCTTGCATGTCCTCTGTTATAACATTTCTTATGCTTCTTGAATCTCAGTCCTCCTAAATCTGTTTCTGAATCCACTACCCAACGTGCCATTGCATCTAACTGTCATTCCTTTACCCCTCATCATCTCATTTCCTAATATCATCCATAAACCAGCCTTACAAACACCATAGCTACCAAGAAGATCCTAGAACCCACCGGTATCGTTATCAGTAACCGGCATCGGTTATCATAACCGGGTTATCAGTAACCGGCATCGGTTCCTCTGATCAAAACCAGAAACCAGCCTTTCCCCTACCCAGTTCAACGAAACAACTTAATTGATATCTTACAGTCTTTTGTGTTAATTCATATTAGCAGGGAACTGACCACCTTCGAAAGGAAAGTTTTATATTTCCTGGGCCCAAGGCAGTTCCCTCATTTATTGTCTAATTAAAATCTTGTGGTCTTGTGTTCTTATTTGCAGGTAGTCCTTCCAAGACAAAAAGGAGTTCTTCGCAGTCAGCCTGATCTTTCTCTACGGTACGCGCACACCATCTCGACATTCTACAGGTATTCCTCCTAGCCCCTAACCTTATCTGTTTCTAAAAGGAACGAAACATTTTCGATTTATTATTCCAGGAGTTCAAAACATTACATTGTTTGGAGTGTCAGCGGGTTAAGGCAGAACATATGCACCCTGCTGGACTATTATATCCTCATAGCATACCGCAGTACAAATGGCAAGTAATAACCATGGATTTTGTACAAGGATTACCCATGTCTAGGAATAAGCATGATGTTATCCTGGTAGTTGTAGATAAACTAACTAAGGTAGCTCATTTCATTGCTGGAAATCTAAAGGATGATTCACCAGTGCTGGCCAAAAGATTCGTACATGAAATTTTCAGATTGCATGGTGTACCTGAATTGATTATATCTGACAGGGATCCAAGAATGATGTCAAGGTTTTGGCAAACACTTAATACAGCTCTTGGAACAAAACTAAACTTCAGTTCTGCATATCATCCGGAAAGAGGGATGACAAACTGAAAGGGTAAATCAAGTGTTGGAGGACATGATTGATTTGCGGATGTATTGCATGGATCAACAGTATAAATGGGAAGAGTATCTTCATTTGATTAGTTGAGTTCGCATACAACAACAACACTTATCATTCATCTCTCAAAATGGCACCCTTTGAAGCACTTTATGGAAGAAAGTGCAGAACTCCTGTTAGTTGGGACAGTGTTTGAGGATAGAGTGGTAATTGGACCAGAGATTCTCACAGAAATGGAACAGCAAGTTAAGCTGATTCGTGAAAGATTAAAGGAAGCAGCGGATAGGCAGAAGAGCTATGCTGACCTTAAGCGGGGGATAGAAGGTTTGAGCTTGGTGAGAAGGTTTTTCTACGTTTTAAACCCAGGAAGAGTTCTATAACTTTTGGCAAAGGCTGCCAAGTTATCACCTCGATTCGTGGGACCTTTCGAAATTGTCGAAATAATCAATCCTGTAGCTTATCGTTTAGCATTACCACCTGCTTTATCTCGCGCATGCATGATGTTTTCCATATTTCTTTGCTTAAGAAATACGTTTCAGATCTGTCACATGTTTTAAATTGGAATTCCTTACAGGTCCAAGACCCAGGAATAATCGTGGTTAAACCCACACGAGTGCTGGAAACTCGCCAATTGCATTTAAGAATCGTGTAATACAACAATGTAAGGTCCAGTGGGACCAGTTTAACGAAGAAAGTGTAACTTGGGAAAAAATCTGGAAGAGATGAAAACTGCTTTTCCTTCTCTTTTTCAACAGAATGAAATTTGTTGACAAAACATTCTTTAATGAACTTATCTTTTTATATAAGTATTTATGAAAGCCAGATGAAGGCAAACATTATTCAGGTTGAATAAAATGTGTTGTGACATTGATTTCTGGAACTATTCAAGTTGGAAAATAGTCGCATTGATTTGTGAACTAATAAATTGATTGACCTGAAGGTTAATCGAATATGTAATCATCGGATGATGAATATTTTTAGGAGGGAAGCATGTAACACCCTGAACTGTTGTTACTTCCTCCTGAGCATACAAGTGTTGATATGTGATTTCTTTGTAAAAAGGATGTGTTCCTTGATTGAGAAATCATGCTTGATATGTACTGAATCTTCTTCTTTGCAGATTGCAGATTTTTGACTGAGTCGGAATATGATTGGACTCTTTTATTTCTTTCATTTTGTATCTGAGTTTAATCTGATCTCGGAATGAATCATAGAGTTATCCATCTATAAGACCTAGCCTTGGATCAGTGGAATTGATCCAAGTATTGCTTTAAGTTTGTTCGTGATGAATTAAATTACAGACCTTGAACAGGTTGCAAGGTCTAGAAGCATTGAATAAGCTAGTTCGGAGTATAACTCAGGTTGATCATGTGAAATGGATTGGTTCCAATATCGAGGTATATCTGGAAGGTCTCGATCGTGGACCAGGTAATAATTTGGTTTCATAAAATTTTGTAAGCCTAAAAGCAGAACAGGAGCTAACCCTGTTCAAGAATGCATGTTGTAGGTCTTTTCTGAGTGTATGGAATGTAGACCAACTGGAATTATTAATGTTAGTAACCTAAAACTAAACTTAACCTAGGGGTTAGTATTAATCTAACCTAGGCCTAGGCTAAGAGCTAATGTCCTAAGTTAGTATCTATGTTCTATGAAGTTAGACTAGGTGTTATCCTAAATTCTAACCTAAGTTACTAACCTAACTATTGGGCAAGGATTATGGGGACCTATGGAGGGGTGCGAACCATGGGTGGATTTTCTATGTTATGTTTTAATGCAAAGGATAAGTAGAAGGACAGGTATTGGTGGAGTTTTAGAAATGGCTAGCTGAGCCGATGTGGCAGGTCGCCAAAACTAAAAATGGTGTTGAAAGTCTATTTGTCTATCGCCAACTTTGGCGGTCGGTGGCAGTGGAGTTTGAGCGGGAAATTTGGAGTAAATGCAATTAATGAGCTCGGTAGTCGAGCTCGGAATTCGTTGAGAGGCATGGCAAATTGGAAAGTTGTTGTTTTGTTTGGCTTATCGTGAATTTCAGTTTTCCTTCTGCTTGTTCACTGGTTCTTCGCACCAGTCTTCTTTGTGTTGCATGGTGAGTATGAGCGTATCTAGCTCTTTTCTCTGGCAAGAAGATATATATGTCATGGAGATAGCAAAATTTTGTTGGTCGCTCTAACTTGGAAAAGGAAAAGGAAGTCCAAGCTCTTTCAGTGGTCTGCTTCGGAATTTTGAGCAAAAATCTAGGCATGTTAGGCCCTAACCTTTAAAATCTTGCTGTCTTTCAAGTGATTTCATTAGAACACTCTGTTCAAATGATTTATGGTAATAGAGGATTTTCTTTGGATGTCTTGTGTGATTTTGGCACTGTATCTTCATTTTGGTTTGATTTTTCATTTATCCCTTGATGGGTGTTTATTAAATTCGAACTGTGGCTTTATTTCTTTGTGTTTTGAATTCTGGCTTAAATATGCGAATTTATGAAGGGAATGTAATGCTCGCCTGCTCGGCGAGAGCCCATAAATTATTCTTGTGATGGGTACAGGCCACTGTTATGCTTGTCGATTTTGTAGTCGATGCATGTTATGAATACTTGTTGGAAGGGAAACTGCTGGACATTTGTTGGATTATTCAGTTTTAAGAGAACCTTGTAAGCTCTGTCGTGGTTATTGATGGGGGTGGTTATTGATACTTGTTGGGTTTCGTTGTGTCTTTTAAAGTTGTTGGGAAGAGGTAACTATTGTGTTCAGTAGTCATTACGACCCTGTGGAAGTTGTTTTCCTTTTTATTGTGGTAATGGGATTCAACCCGTTGACAGTATACAATATGGATATATGTATTTTATTTGAACAACTCTGTAGAGTCCTTGAATGATTCGTTATATATTGGACCACTGTGGAAGCTATAAATATAAATATATATTTGAATGTTGAAAATTTCTTTGTCTGAGTCTTGTTGGAGTAATAGGTAAGGCGACTTCTGTTATTTGGTAATGAATACTTTCATTTTACAAGGAATTTGGTGTTTCAGACTCAGTTGGGCATTTAAATATGTATTCCACTCTATGTAAGCTTGGAGAAAATATAGTTATACGGGCTCTGTTGGGTTTCTTGTTACAAATCATTATATAGCTTTTGTATAAACCTGATTTTAAAGGCGCTTACCAATGTTGGCACGGATGGAGTCATTATCTTCTATGTATTTGTTTACTGTTGTTGGGAACTCAGTGAATTCTTAATAGTTAAATAGTGTAACTGCTTCAGATTATAACTGTTGGGTTTACTTTGTTTTGACTTGTTGGGTTCTGTGAGTATGGGGAAGATATCTTGTATGTCGGCTTCTGGATAAGCTAAACTATGAATACTATTTATGGACTTAGTTTCAATTCCTCGAATGGTAATCTATGTCACTGTTTTCCGTATAAGCCTGAGTATGAACATGTAATGTTCTTGGCTTTGTTGGTTTTCTTTATTAAGCTTGATAACATGAATTATGGCCTTTTAAGTAGGTCGTGAATACCATACCTTCAACTATGATTGCGTTCAGGGGTGATTACGATATTCTATGTTATGTTTTTCTTCTGATAGATTCCAGTTATGTGGCTGTGCATGCTGCTTGGATTTCGTTTAAAATCCCTTCGCATAGTCGTAGGGAGATGTCATTGCTTAAATGATCATGAGTCTTTGGTTGACTACGATAACAATGGAGTTCTTTTGATTTAGACCTTGTGTCTAAAAGCCTTTCAGTGCTAATCTTCTTATCTGTCGCTTTTGCGTAAGGTCATACGGAGTCCGCTTGGTAGATAGACACCGTGTTTGGCAAGAGCGTTACTGTACTGTAGTTGCTTTACTTTAAGTTTAATAGAACAGAGTGCTGTTGATGGACTCGACTGAATTATTTGCATGCATATTAAGTGAATGCCTTTCTTTTGGAAAGATGGTATAGACATGAGCTAGTTCAGAGGGAAACATGTACAATTTGTTTATTTCTTTTCTGTTGTAAATTATAAGTTGATATAATTGTTTAACTAACATCTGTAATTGATTTTACATAATGACGGTAACTGGATTGATATGATATTCCTCTTTTAAGTTGAATATAATGACTGTCTGATGTTTGTTCAACTTGGATTTACAATGAATAATTGCTTAGGACACTTTTGTTCTTCTTGATCCCAAATATTTTGATGAAATATTTGAGAAGTATATAGGACTACTCCGTAACGAAAATTATTGTTACACGTTATAGACATGATATATTCTTAACGTATAGTTTGAGTCATGTTTATTTGATTGGTGATTTTATATCATTTAAACAGGGTGTTTAATGAAAACAATTGATGGATTGCAATTGTTTTAAAAGTTAGTGCTTATCATGCTCAGTTCATCGAACTGACTCATGTTGACTATTTTTGCAGATGGTTGCCGTAAGTGGTAAAAGCATGCAGATCTGATAGGATAATCAGATTGATTAAATTTGATTTATAAGTGAATTACTTGATTTTCTAAATGTACCATATAAGGAAAGATGTCCTTTTTCAGTTGAGTAATGTATCAAGTATGCAGAATGCATACAATGTATTTGTTTAGTTCTGAAGGAATGGAAATTGATATTGTTACTTATGTGTCTATATTCTTATCTTGATAGTTTGACCTTCTTCGGTTCAAATGATCTAAAGAGCATTGTTATTATTATATAATTTGGACTTTTGTGATTATCAATGTAAGCTTTGCAAGAATATAAGACTGAATTCTTATGATTATTTAGCAGTTCTGGTATGTTCTATCATAAGCTAAATTGAAATTTAGGTAACTGTCTTTTTGGAAGATAGGGTTAAAATATACCTAAACAGAACGCTAAACAAACTGAATTAAATTATTAATCCCTAGTCCTGATTATGACAGGACAACATTTAATTGGATTCTGAATCATTTATATTTGATGCTAATAAGTATGATATAAATTCAGTTATGAGAACTAATATAAATCTAATGGGGATTCAGATGGCTATCTCATGTGAAATTTATGAGATATCGACCAATTCCGTTGTTTTAGAATCATATATATTCTAAGAGCTCCGTGATGAGACCTTGGTCTTAATAACTCATCTGTGTAGTGGGTTTTATTGAGAAAGATCATACTTGGATGAGGAATCCCGGGTTTGGGAAAGGCTAACCTTAAGGGAACGTCTTTATTGTAATTTAAACTCAACGTGCGTAATGCATTGTATTAAGTAGATCTTTTCGAGGCGGATTTAAAGGTTGACGGCACAAGTCAACTACAGGGTTGTACCTCCGAGAAGATTAGGATCTTCTCGAAGTTACAACAATGGAGGTGACTTATGATGACACCCTTTGCATTGATCGCTAAGATTTACACTTTGATCTTGTACAAGTTACTTTTGGACCGATTAGGTATGTGGTCACATTATATGGCTGCCTAGGAGACTCGGGGTATCTTGACACACTGGTTTAATTAGGATTGACCCAGTATGTCATCTTATCCCTAGTCTTCGGGAGCATCCATATAACATGGTTACCTTACTAATCCGTTCCTGAGTGATTAACTGGGATAAAAGGGACTGACAGAAGTCGGTATAAGACATTCTACATAACATGGGAATGGGGTGAAGGACGTATTCCAGATTGACGAGTATGCCATTAAGGAATACGAGACATAAGCAGTATGTTTCAAATCTTTGGCCAAAGTATCGCAAGCTGCTGATTGCGTTGTCCTAATTCACCTAGTCTAAGGGATGAGATGCCGATGAATAATGGTAACAATTATTCAGTTAGGTTCCTTGGACAGAGCATTCTGAATCCCAGAATAGGGAAGAGAACCGCAAGAGTGAAGTGTTAAATAATAACGTCAACTCTTATTACTCATGAATAGATCGGTAGATTACCGAGTCATGGAATGAATAGATCGGAGGTACTCCGAGTCATTACAGCTGCATATGGTTATCTGTTATATGAATGGTTATTTGATTTGTGAGTTCTAAATTATGTATTTAGAACCAGAATGCATTTATCAAAAAAAAAAATCGACTTGTTCTATTGTCTAAAATGAGGATGTTACATAATGTGTACTGCTTCATTCTTCTTCCAATTGGCATGGATTTGAATGATTTGAATGCCTCAAAATATTCAATGAGGTCACATACCCAGTTCTCATAACTCTTTAACAGGTCATTCTTGGAAGAATTTTGTCCTCGGACCTGATTAGCAACTAGTTCACTGTCACCACACATCTAAAGTTGGCAAATTCATAGGGGTATCTTCCTTGCCCAGATGAAGCAGACCAATAGGCCTTGAAGCAACCATACTTTGCTATGTTTTTGAAAAAGTAAATTTGAAATGGAAGGCCTGAGTACCGATACTTCATACCTAAAATGTACTCCCCAAGCATAGCTCCTACACTCTTGCTCCTCTGACCTACTGCCTGAGCCATCAAAGAATCCACTGCCATACTTCAACACCCATCAATTGTGGTCATAAGAAAAGCTTAATGATGTTGAGTTTTAGAGAGCTAGATTTTATTGCATTGCAAACAATAGGATTTCACCTAGCTCTAAAATCCTCCATCTCTTTATAGGGGTAAATGTATCATGCTGCTCTTGATTTCATCCATTTATTAAGAGCTAGCAACTGTCTGGGATACACCCCACCTTAGTGAGTCTATCTTGCACAAATGCTTAGGAGGTCCTCCAAATTGAAGAGCCTAAACAATTTTATTGCACCCTTGGACTGGGTACATAAGACTCAATATAATAATTTTCAATGGGCTAAGATCATATTATGGCCTTAGCCCCATAACTTGTTCTAGAAATGCAGAGTGTGACCAATCAGTAGACAAATATCCTCCAATATTAGTAGTGAAGTCTCAAGACAAACACAATGAAACTGACTGGGGTGGGAAGTCTATGACTGATATGTTTTGCAATACAAAGCACATTGGGGTAGGAATGCAGTGTGAGGATAAAATCCCTTGATGACTCCAATAGTTGTGACTGCTGTCCCATCCAATTGCATTTAACCCATCTAGATATGAGCTGCCAGTATTAGAGACCCATTTAATTAGCTTTTTTCTTTGGCCATTAGCATAGATACTTTCCCCCGAATCAATCAAGGTGTCAACATTAATGGAAAATACCTCCTCAAGATGACTTGCATGGAGGACTCATGGAGGTACCTTGATGATGACCCTTGGTACTTTGATGCTCATCATCATGCCTTGAAGTAGGCATGACTGGTTTTGGTCTTGATCCCTTGGCTCATAATGAAGCCAAGTACCTAATTGGGCATGGTCTGATCCTTTGGATGTTCCCATTTCTTCTAAAATTCAATTACAAAAATGGAGTCTTCTTTTACTGACCTTCTTGAGTGGATGGTGTGAGGAGAGATGGGTTGACATCCGGTCCTGAGTGGATTTTCTCTTGCCTTGGACTGACTTGTGGAGAACATGGATAGTTACATTGATGAGTTCCAAATACTTGGTTCCAGAGGGTATTGTGAGATGTTAAGGATTACTTGTTATTGAATGTTCTCCTTCATGGAAGTAGGTTCATGTGTCTTGGACCGTGAGAGATGGAGGAAAAAATGATGAAGATCTCCTTACGGGATCCTCATTCCATCAAAGAAATCTTCCAAGTTATGACAGGTATAGTTACCTCCTTGTTGTCCTCTTGCATGTGCTCGACCTCTTCCATGTTGCCTTCCTGATCTGACAACTTGATCACCATTGATCCCTTCACTCATCAAACATGAAGTTTGAAACATCAAACTCTTCTTCAACATCAGAGCTTAAAGGGGATGAAGTGGGAGGAATAACTAAAGGTTCTTCTGTAGCCTGCTCCACACCTGAGGGCCTCTGAAACTATATGGTCCTCCTCCTGTTAACTGCATATTCAAACTCATCCACCATTGAAAGGTCTTCAACCTTGACCTCCTCTATTGGTTTTGACCATTTAAGGGGATCTTTGTAAACCCAAATTTAGCAGCCCAACTCATCAGATTGTCTATTATTTCTTGGGGGTTTAGCTTAGGATCCTCTTCTTGCTATGGCCTTGATTGGATTCTTGAGTATCTTCCCAACATGGACTTGGGAAAGTAAGAGGAGTGGTAGGTTGGGGTTCAACCAGATTTGCAATTATTTGTGGTGGGGAGGGAGGTGGAACTTCTTGTTTGATTCCTAGGAGTAGGGATGAGCTGTTTGGAAGTGGAAAAGGGTAGAAGAACTATTAAATGGGATGGAGGCACTAGGGGATGGAGAAATAGTTTTCACACTTGGGGCAGCATACAATGGTAAGCTTGGAAATTAAAGCTCAAATTGATATGGTGCTGCTTGAGGAGTGGAGAGAAAAATTACCAGATAATGGTGTAGGATTTACCCATTGACAAGGCTTCCTGGCACCAAATTCATAGGCCTGAAATCTCCTTAGTCCATTGTGCAAGTTGGGTTGAACATCTGTCAACTTCTTGTTAGTCTAGCTTCTCTTGATTGTTGTCAATTGCCTTCCCATGGACAAGGGGGGGGGGGGGGGGGTTATCTCCTGTAACCAATCTTCAAATGCCTTCATTCATGCTAAGCCCCTTGACTAAAAAGATGTCCCAATCTTGAATAGAGCCAGCTATCCAGATAACTCTAAACCATTGTGAAGCTTTACCCTTGTTCTTGAGGAAGATCCATGGCCAGACTTGACTTTGACTCTGCTCATATGGGTAAGACATAATGGTCTTGGATTTGATCATAAAGTCTGGATCTCTGGAGGAGTTGGGAAATGCCATTGGAGGTGGATTTTGCATTGTTATAAGTGTGAGTTCCATGAAGGGAATGAAGTCATGATTGCACAACCTGATGGAATGGGAAAAAATGAAAGAGATGGAAGAAGAATAATGGATGAAATGAGTAAATGGATGGGAGAAGTGTCTACAACTCAAAGGATGAGATTGTTTGACTGGAGATGGAGTCCTCAGATGTGCTTGAAAGTGCCTTCAAATGCTAAAATCTTCACCAAGAGCACATCGAACCTGAAGAAGTGAAGTGGTAAGGTTCTTCAGACCTGTCCCACTGGGCGTTCCAAAACTATTAGTGTGAATATCACAATACCCACAAATGAGTTATGGGTCCCTGATTTTATAAGGTAGACATCATTTGGTGTGATTTTCATAACATTGGAACTTCTCCAAGGTGTAGGATCAATCTTGCAAAAGGGAATGAATCTCTCTAGAGAAGGCTGGTTCCTCTTCCTAATCTATAGCACTAAATGCCTACTTCTAGAGGTAGGAAATCTCAATCTATTCCTAATCTAACTTCCAAGGGACGAAGGAGAGAGAGCAAGAGCTCTGAAAATAAGGTCAGTTCCTACACTATATCAGGTGATACACCATAGATTGCAAAGGAAGCTATTAATAATCTAATCTGATCTTTCTGAGAAAGGAGACATGGTGAAAATGGAGATGCAAGGATAAACAGAAGCTAATGACATGACCAAAGGATAAAGTTCAGACATAACTCCATTTCAAACTCCATTAAACACAGACATTCTGCAAAACTTGCAATGGACATCAACATATGCACAGATAAAAATAAAATGCAGGGAGAGATCAGAAGAGACAACAAAATACATGCAAAGGGTCGACAGAACACATCCACGAACACATATTTTATTTCTCCAGGAGTTCACAAATACAATACATTGTAACTGGCCATAGAGGTAATAAAATACCATTACAAACCCAAGGGAGGAGGCTTTAGAAAAGCTTCACATTCAATCCTTCTAGCTAACAAAAGAAGTGGTAGGGTGCAGGGAAATAGAAATTTGAACAAGTAATTCTCTACAATGAATGCCCTTTCCCTCTCCTTTATAGATTTGCATTAGAGAGAAGAAAGTGAGAGAGAGAAGTAGAAAAAATGCAAGTCGAAGCTCAACCACTGAGAAATGTATCCAATCCCTCCTGATAAAATTTTCCCCCCATTGAAATCTATGCCTGTCCTGCATCAATTCCTTGGCAATCGGTGCACCTTGAAGGGAGGAAGACATGGTGGATCAGAATCGAATCCAATCTGGTAGTTGAAGAAATGGATCTTGCATTAATGGCCTAAAGTAATTTTCTCCATTTTTCTATCACCTACGGAACCCTCTTGTTTTAAAATTAAATTTTCATACACGTGGCAGCCATGGCATAGGTCGAGGCTCGAGAGTCTTTCCAATGGTGCCATCTTTTCACAAGATTTCGAGCACTGAGTCAGAAAGATATGCCCGCTTTGAATTTTGACATCAGAGTTCGTACAAATGGGGGTGGGACAACCAGTTTGAAAAATGAGTCCTCCCTTAAATATGGGACATCATGGAGCCAGTACCGCTTGGCACATGTGGGTTCTCTGGGCTCTTCCATACTTATTTGATTCTGGATTTTTGCACTGAACGCAAAGCTTTTGAACTCCCAAGACCCCGAAACTCCGCACACGTGGCATCCTTTTCCTTCACTTGATCCTGCACTTCTCATTTTTACCTGCATCCTTTCATTTCGAGCCCGGACTATATCCACCTATGGTTTTCAACTCGGAATGGGAAAAAATGTTTGACTCGTTTCCCTTGGGCATAACTCATGGGCCTTATGTGGAGGACTTGTCATAACCAAATTTTCCGGGGGTGAATTTGGGATAACAAAACTAACCTTGATTTCCCCGACAACTTTCTAGATTCTTCTTCCTTCTGACATTCATCAGTCTGGCGCTCAGCTGGAAACAACTTTGCTCTAGGAGACCCTCTGAGTGAATGCCAATATATTCTTCCTAGCCATCTTTGCAAATATTAGTGATAAATTTCAATTGATAGAGGTTAAGACACTAACATTCATATCCCCTCATTACAACACGTGGAGGTCACTAAGGATTTTCACCTTATTTGTGAAACCTGCACCTCAAATTTTACCTCTTGGAGGAGTGTCGGGTTGACACTATGTTGGAATGCAATCCTTAGGCATCAGTGGACCTTTTTACCCAATGGTCCTGTTCGTATTTTTAGCCCTAAAAACCTACATGGCTAGAAAGCTGCACGCTCATTTTGGTAACTCCACCTTTTGGATCTCGACATGCTTTGGAGATGCAACAACATATTGACACTTGGCATTCTCAGAAACATTACCAGGGCTTATATACTTAGTCATTTTTGAAGGTCCCTGACCTAGTCTGCACCTTTTCCGATTTGGTATCCAAATTGACTTGCCCCTCTTTGGAAACCGAGGACTACATCATAGGTTGGAGCAAGTTTGAGATTGACCTCCTTTTGGATTTAATCTTTGGGGAGGTGCATTTGTTTGGAAACATAGTCAACGTTCACTCGCCTCCTCCATACTTAGTCATTCATTAAGGATTTGATCACCAGGGTGAGAGGACCCATTTTGTAACCTCTGTTGGTGAAGGAGATTCTTCACCGTTTGTTCCCCTTCTTGTTTCATAGAACATCTGAAAGGAATCTCTCCTTGAGAAAATATGATCAATTTTACCACAATGTTAACTCTTCACGTAACTTGTAGAATGGACTTCTAAAGAATGGTGGATATTTTCTAGACAGAGTCGTTTTAAGGTGTACTAAAGACATTATGGAATCTCTGATTGCTCTCTGCCACTATTTTGGCAGTATCTTTTTGCATTCAATTTGTAGGACATGACATGAGTTTTCAAACATGGGTATCCTTCCAGGCAGGATTCATTGTTTTCGAATCCAATTTTTTGCTCAAGAGATTAAGATATGGATAAACTTGATTTTACCAAATATGGTGAGAACCTTCACAAAAATTGGAAAACTAGATCTGATAAAATGCTTCAGAATACTTAAAATATCACCCTTCAACCAAACAGGCGTGCATTCATTGTTTTAACTGGGGCACCCAATCATCTACTTTAACAACATGTTTTTCATCCTTTACACTCTGCAACGCTGCCTCTACATCCCGATTCTCTGGAAATTCATGTTTTTTGCAAGTTCCTGAGAAATTTCAAATTTAAAATATCAACCTCTAATAATCCTTTGACTCACAAATTAAGCTCTAAACCCGTTCAATTGCACTTTGCAGACAAAACCAACAAGGAATTTCATCAAAAAACGATGAAAAACAGTGCATATTCGTAACTCCAGGAGTCTTGGAGAAAAAATGGTGGCAAAATAAGATGCAATGCATAGCAACCATTGATTCTTCCCCTTTCTCATCTTTAGATTAGGGCCATTCATGTGTTTCCTTGGCGCAATTGCAAAGGTCAAGTATAGAGGCAAGTTTCCAAACAAGCGCGGGCCTTCCACGTGCCAATGGGCCCAAGAAAATTACCTTTTGACCTTTGAAAAGTCTCAGTATAAAAGGAGCTAGCGGAAGCCTCCACATGTCTCACTGGTGCACTTTTGATATGGTTCCCAAAAGTCGGAGACCTTAAACAAGCGCAGGCTCAACACGTGTCTCAACCTGACACATTTGTTGAAATAATTTTAGGGACCAACGGAAGGTGCCACGTGCCTAGGGGTCCAAGAAAGTTTCTTCTGCCATTGAAAAAGTCCAAGCAAGGGACAGAGTGAGTGGAAACTTCCACGTGTCCTCCTTGGCACTTCTTAAAAAATAAATTTTAGGGGTGGGTCCCCAAACAGGTGTGGGCCCTCCACGTTGTTCCAATGCCTTTAGAAAGTTTCTTGAAAAAGTTTAAGTATAGAGAGGAGCCATTGCGGAAGGCTCCACATATCTCCTTGGCACAATTTCTGAGATGGTGCCCAAAAGCAGAGATCCTAAATAAGTGTGGGCTCACCACATGTTCCCTTGGCGCAAATGCTAAGGTGGGACCTTGAGGTAGATCCTCAAATGAGCGTCGGCCCTCCACGTGTCTATGGTCCAATAAAGTTGCACCGAATCACATGAAAAAAATGTCTAAGTCTGGGCAGGGCCAACGGAAACCTCCACATGTCTCCTAGGTACATAACTCCAAATGTCAAACCAAGAGGTCAAATTTTTAGATGAGTGCCAGACCTTCCAGGTTTCCAAGACTTTGAGTTAAAGTGGGCCTTAGAGTTTCAAAATGCCCCGCTAAGCTGCATCTAATCAGAAAGGTCCACTTTTCCACAGGTATGTCAAGACAAAAATTGATACAGAAATCAAAACATGAATGTGGAAAAATGGAAGGAAGGGAAAAACCCAAATTTACGCCCAAGTTACAAATTATTTCACATGGACAAAGGAACAGAAAACAAATTCTGGACTTTTAAGTAATCCTCGATAAAAGGAAAAAGAGTGATCATGATAACCAAATGAAGGACAAAGCTTTCATGCATTAACATGGGGAGATATAAAATATGACAAAACCTGCAAACTAAAGAATTTCAAGGAAAAACGAGGCGAGGTCAAATTGAGCACCGACAGGTTTAGTTCTCGAATGATCACCTCCCATGGTTTTATTCGAATGAGATTTAAAATGGAAGAAATAATGGCCAAAATGAATCATATGAGAAAAATTAATACAAATCCCACCATATATCCTGCACGTGCGAAGGGTCATGCTAACCTTATGTACAAGGATGACATCCCAATGAGGGAAAAAAATGACTAGCACATCATTATTTAGTGTTATTAATGAGATTAATAACATTGGTGATATCATCTCACCTCTCACACACCTTAAAATTACTACCTTTAGCCCCTAATTTGGCAAGATAATCCACACATTTATTACCCTTTCTAGGGGTATGAATAATTACATTTATCAAAATATTTTAGAAAAGTTTCTTTAGTATCTGTATGGATATTGCTTATGTTCCAATTATTAATTTTATCCTCTCACATTGGAAAGGGTTAAAATATTGTTTTGTACAACTAACTAGAAAAAAATGTTAACATTGGTGAGTAAATCCTTAATCAATTTTTTCCTCTACAAATCCTTTTTAAGACAACATATGCTCAAAAAATGAATGTGTTTGGTCCAAAAAATGATATGTCAAGTTTTATATTTGTGAATTATAGTCATTTATCTCCATAAACGTATGTAGGAAAAGAATTTATGTGAAAATAATTGATCTAGGACGTTTAAAAGACATCAAATTATTTTAGAAACATGTTCAATATTTTTCATTCAAACAACAACATATTATAAGTACAACTTAAAAAGGTATTTTGTAGTAAGTAACAAATATTTCAAATAAATACAATATTTTTCCTCCAATATTTACAATTCAATTCTAATTACGGCAGGTCGTCTTCATGTTATTGACCTTGGGGAGTAAATCCTTAGTCCAATTTTTCCTCTAGAAATCCTTTGCAAGGAAACATATGTTTTCAAAATGAATATGTTTGGTCAAATAACTGATATGTAACGTGTTATACTTAAGCATTGCATTCATGGATCTCCATCAATGAATGTAAGAAAAGTGTTTTTGTGAAAATAATTGATCTAGGACATTTAAAAGACATCATACTCTTTTAGAAACATGTTTTATATTTTTTCATTCAAACAAAAACATATTATGAGTACAACAGACATTTTGTAGTAATTAACAAATCTTTCAATCCTTCCAATAAGAATAAATTTTAACATCCATGATGCTAGTCACACTTTTGTTCAAGTAGTAACAAATTTTAAAAACAGGTTACAAATTTCACTTCAATCCAAAAATACTATAACTTTTTTTGTTATATCAATTCAATCCTCTAATCGGGTGGAAATTCATTATGAGATTAACAATGGAGATACTAGCAGAAACTAAACTCAATATGTCTTTCTTTATCTTGTTTAATGATAGTGACTCTTTATCTTAAAATACTATACTCTTCAAATACATTCAGCCACTAAGCTGAAACTAGGTTGCTTCAATTTGATAAATCCCAATGACAACTTAAATCTAAATAATATCTCAGTTTATTTTTCGAAACGTTGAGACCATGAAGATCCAAATATTATGTTGTGTCCTGAGCTAGTAGACACTAATTTCAAAATATCATTCAGTAACTTGTTAAACAAAAATGACCACTACACTCGAAGTAATATAAATAACCAACTGCCAATTGTACCTACAGCAAAATAATATTGATTCAAGTTAATATATATACCCACACCAATATGAATTCACGTAAGGGTTCAATATAAGAACTTTTAATATCCATGAGGTTAGTTAAAAGATGAAAAAGCATATTATTCTTGTCATGTACCTATAATTGTACTTGTAGTTGTGAATGTAATTGTACCTGTAAGAGAACAAAATCCCAATAAGCATATTATTCTTGCCACATACATGTAATTTTATTTGATTTTATTATTTTATTATGACTCTTTTGTTAAGTATTTTTCCCTTGACTTTAGATGCCCTCGGTTTCTCAAAGCTAGTAATGACAAAGTATTAAATGCTCACGGCGGTCTCCACGTGTCTCATAGGCACATCCCCAAGTTCAAGCATTCAAGCAGGTTCTCAAACTCACACAGACACTCCACGTGTCTATTTGACACATGTTTGGTATATCCCAAAAGGAAGGAGGACCCTAAGTAAGTGCAAGCCCTCCACGTGGCCCGAATGAGGAGTCTAATCAAACAAGGACTCAGTGGCAATACCAAGAAGGGAGTAGATGCACAGATTTCTATAAAGGGATAAAATATTTATTCCAAAACCATGAAGGTCAAATATCTGAATTAATAGGGAAGACAGTGGCGGCATTGCATTTAAAATACTAGGAGAAGGAGCCAGAAGAATAAGTGCAAGGCCTTATCAGAATTGAAAGAAAAGGGTGGTAGCTAACAGTGACAGAGGAAAAAATGTTTCCTATAAAATGAGGCAAGAAAAAATATGGAGGAGAAAAGGAAAGAAGAAAATATTTCTACATATTTTGTAAGAGTCTAGCCTTAGTAAGTCTTTTTCATAAAAGAGAAGTGTAATCTGTGCTTTTTGAAATCCTTACATACCCATTCTCTATATTAATAAAGAGTTATTATTCTGTGTAATCAGATTTTTATGTATGTGTTAAAGCTTTATTATTTTATAAGTAGTTCTAAATGAATCAGAGAAATTGATCATGCATAGTGCCCTTAGAATTTATTTTCTTTGTTTATTATCTAAAAGCTCGACCTTTTAGTTGCTTGCTATTTGCGTTATTGAAATAGTGGATCGTGTTGTGTATCCCTTCACTCTTTTGATATAGGTTCCAAGTATTCTATAGTTTTCCTCTCTTTTAAATTTGGCGCATCACCTATTTATTTCAATCATTTACATGCTTTCTCTAAACATACTCCTAAAAACTAAGAGAAGAGCCAACTTCTTTAAAATCTTGAGGTTACCTTAGGGCACATGTCTCACCAACCTAAGGTTTCCTACTAATCTGACAGTTTATCCGCAAGCATCATCATCAACATTTTCCTTGGCATGCGTGGTGGGACATTAATCTTTCCTATAGGTTAAAGTAACACCAAAGATTTATCAATGAATGTGAATGAGATCAAGAGAAAGGGAAGAAGGTCTCACTGACTATTTATAGCCATCCCCTCCATGACATAGAAGAGGAAGACAAGTTCAAAGGTTTCCATTCCCCTCAGACCAGACTCTCTCAACCCCTCCACTAGGTAGGCCCTTTACTCAGTTAACAAGGACCCTTAGACTTATCACTATGGAGGACCTTCAACCTCCATTACCAAGACCATTTGTTTCATGGGATCAAGGAATCCCACTCATTTTCCTCACACCCCCAGTGGTATTGACTCCTATTCTAGCTAATGCATTGAAAGCATTGCCCAAGTTCAGCACTGAAGATTTCAAAACCCCCAAGGAACATCTCAAAGATGTAGCGGAGATATGTGCGGTACATTATATAAGGGAGCAAGATGTTGCCTTACGATTACTGGCTGCCTCTTTCAAGGGGAGGGCCCTTGAGTGGTACGGAGCCTTGACCCCTAACACTATCAGTACTTGGGACCAGTTGGGAACACCATTTGTAACAAGGTTCTATGAGAAACGAGACCAATCATCACTCCTACAACAATTAATTGGTATAAAAAAGAGTCAGCAAGAGTTGATGAAAAATTTCAACACCCGGTTCAACAAAACTTGGCAAAGGATTCTAGTCTTGGCTAGACCACCTACAAGTATGGCTATTATTTTCTACTTAAAAGCCTTAAATTCAGATATTTTGGTAATGATTCAGTCATTAGGAGGGGATTATTTGTCGCAAGACTATAGCCTTGCGGTCCAAGCTGAGAATAATATAATAGACACAAGAAAGCTTCCTCTAAGAACTCTTTTTGCCATAAATCATGAGATAGCCCCCTTTCCGCAAGTACAAGCCCGGAGTTCAACCTCAAGCCCTGCTTCTCTATATAATTACTCCCTAGCAGTTGTGGTTACCACTCCTACTACTACGGCCTCATCTTCGTCACCCAAGATGGACAAGATGAGAGACATCCTGAGAAGTTTCTCAAACAAGATAATAAACCTTAAGAGAAATCAAGCCGCTTATCCAAAGAAAAATTATCAGAATGTCCAAAGTAGCTAACCCACTTACCCATCTACATACCAAAATGCTCAGAGGATGCCAACCACTCAACCATCAAATCAAATAGTCTCTGTACCCACACCGCTTCAAACTGCTCCCCCAAATAGCAGTAGAGAGCCCGTCCCCAGACGAAATCATCTAGCTGAGGAACCCATCGCCTAGTGCTTCCCTTGCAATAATCCTCACATTCCAAGAGACTGTCATATTGGCGAGAAAATTTTCCAGGTGGACATATTTGTGGATTTATTGTCCAACGCTTTAGGAGTCTAAGTCCCTTTACTTAACCGGTGCAGCTGCCATATGTGTATGCACATGAAAAGGTGGATTTTTATGGTGGCCTTTCGACCAGGGATCTAACAGGAGCACTCCACTGACCCTGCGGCAAAGATTAGCATATCTCTTGCTAGGGAAGACTTTGTCTATAAGGTGGGAAAGGGAGTGAGAATAGAGGTAGGATAACTAATGTTGCAGGTAGAAAATCAAATTTCTGCACACACACTAGTTGGAAACTTCAACACATGCATTTATGGGAAGAAACAACTCTGCGAATAGCAACAAGACCAAATAAAATTCACTAATCACAACGTATCAAGAAACACCTTAGTTAAATAAATCTAGAAACTCCTTCTTCTTGTATTGATTGCTCAAATCAAAGTTGTATATAATGTGAGAAATAGTAAGAAATTTGAGAAGTGGAGTGAAAGTAGAAGAAAATTGGCTATCTCGTTTGCTTTCTCTAGGTACAATAGCACTCTTGAGTTTACAAGATCAATTTCCAACCCTTTGCAATGGGAATGGCGTTACATATTTATAAAATGAGAGGTGAATTATCATCTTCCTCATGACCCTCCATATGCCTTAATATGACTTAAGACTATTCATATTCCACTTTAAATATTTAAGTCCCTTTTATAATAGCAAGGTGACTTAATTTACATTATGTTTCTAAAGTCAGTTTTAAGTGACTTAAAGGCATATCAAAAAGTGCAAACTCCAACGAAGAATTAGAACATTTGAAAGTGAGAGAAAGTTAGGGGAAGAGGAGAAAGAAAGAGAGAGAGAGAAGAAGAAGAGGGAGATGTCGCCTGATGAAGTCCATTGATCCTCGTTGATGGGAAATATCCAAATGTAGTGAAACTCTGAATCTTTGAACTCCTCGCACATTGTGAAACTCCTCAAAAGTAGCTCGCGAACACTCGCTAAGTTGAATGAACTAAGGTGGATCTTGAATGCCCTATGAAAAATGACTAGGATGCTCCCAAACAATGATGTCCCCCTTGAATGATTATCCTTGTACATCCCATTGTGCCAAAACTTCTCTTTGAGTGTAACTTACTATTTTTAGTAAGTGTGAAAAAACCAACTCCCTTGATCCTTTACTGAAGTGTTATAACCTTGATTCCCCTTTCTCCCTACGGTCCTCACTCCTTTGGATCAAATTTCTATTTTTAGTAGGTGGTTGAGGGCCCACTTAATATTTTTTCTAAGTTCCAAAATTTTCCATTCTGGTGAATTCTCAGTTGTAGTGCACCTCTAATGTCTTCATCTCCTTCGCAGGTTCTTTTGTCGATGAATTTCCCGAAATAGCAGTTCCTATGTAGTAGACCTACTATTTTTAGAAAGTTGGCCTCTGGGAGTCAGATTGATGTGGAACAAAAAATTTTTGATATGGGTTTTTGCCCAATATCATCCCTCTAAAATTTTCGGGCCCGCCCACTTAATAATCCAGGAGATTTTAAAGTTTTAATTTTTGAACCTGATAGTGCTTCTAGATACAGCAGGCATTAATGGACCTCAAAATTGCTAGGTCTTTTTTTCTCATCTATTTGCAAAGAAAATTGTATTTTTGATGTGGGTTTTTTATTCTGGTGCTTCCCGTGTGATCTTACTTCAATCCGGCAATCGGTTTGACAGGAAAATCAAGTTTTTTCCTTCGTAGAGCCGGAAAGAAAGTTTCTTCGTTGCAAGAAATCCTTGATGAAAATTGGAGGTTTTAATTTTATTTTTTAAATGGCCTTCAAGATATTAAAACTCAGCAAAAAATGGTTCGTTAATTTGAGCACCAGTTTGTAAGATATGTTTGAATCTTCGTTTTCATGGCTATGAGGATTTCCATTATTCTTCTTCTTTGTTCTTCGTTTCTCCTTCTTAGATTGATGGAAATTCCTTCTGAGACCTACATGTATCTCCATTGGAAAATGTATTTCAGTTCCTTTTCTAATCTAGGTCTGAGTTTCTTGCAATGGTGGAGTGTTGGACTTGTGTTCTCTTCAACTTTCTTCTAGTAATGGAGAAGCAGCTATAAGCAGTTAGAAGCAAGCAAGAAAAAACTAAGAGTTACAATATTTTTCAAATTTTTGAGTTGGAGATGGGTGAATTTTTTCATATTTTATGTCCCTGAACTCAGGGACTTGAGGGACATCAATTTACACAATTAGAAAGATGGCAACATGTGGCTTTTAATCCAACGGCGGGGATTGAAGGAGGAAAAAACTGCTTTAAAGTACTTGAGAGCTAAAAGGCGGTCACGTGGGTGTCGAAAAGACTCCCTATGGGGGATGGTCACATTTTTCAAGGTCTGATTTCCCCCACCTCAGGTGCATAAAGGACATCAAATTCCATAGTGGTCTTGGAGCTGACACGTAGCACCCGATCCGATGGCAGGGAATGGATGCTCCAAAAAATGTACCTGCAGGCTGAACTGTCGAGTCTGGAGGTCACGTGAGGGTCCAAGAGGTCATATGAGGTCTGAGAGGGCTTCAATGGGGCTGGGATACACTTTTCCAACCTTGATATCCCTAAGCTTGGGGGATGTGAGGGACACAAAATCCCGCCAGGCTCCTGATGTTGACACATGTCCTCCCAAAAATTTGGCTAAGTCGTGAACTTGTGATAGTGACAACGTGAGCTCCCGATGGACCATTTTGGAACAAAGTTTATATGATACTAACTGGAAATAGTCCTTCGGAATGCAATGGTGGGGCTCTCATGTCTGTTATTATTCCATTTGATCCCTGAAAAATTTGTATTTTTGAGGTTTTACTCCACTTGTGCATGAGAAAAACTACCTGCAGACCCGATGCGCGAAAGTGTTGTGAAAAATATTATTTCACCATAATGTAGGCCTTGGAATACTATTTTTGGATTTTTTTTCTTCTAACTCCATTCGAAGCTCCCAGAAATCTTCTTCTGAAGCCCAACAGCTGTTTTAGGCATGTGTATCACCTAGGCTTGTGAACCCTATTTTTTACTTAGACTGCTCCAATTCTCGCAAAACTTCCCCAAACCTTAAAAAATCATTTCCATTATGTTTTAAGGTATTCCATTTCATCTCCTTGTTTAATTTTTTCCTTTTTCGTTCTACTCTAGGGAGTTGAATCCAGTCCTGGGAAGGCTAGTGATAGCCTTTCTCAATGACTGCCCATAAGATAATATGCATTTTCAATGAACTCCCTAAAATCGCATAGGGGGGATCAATAGAATTTCCTAAATCACCTAGGGGACCAAATTGACATCAAATAGTGGGTGATCAGATTGGACGTAATTTGACCTGGGATGCTTAGGAATGATAAAACTTGAAAAATTCGACACTGGGGTATAGTTTTCGTGGTCGGAAATTATCAATTTCCTTGTTGCACATTTGCATGACAACATCTAGGTCTAGGTTGGCGACATGACATGGACTGAGAAAAGTGAAGACATGGCATGGGAATCTAGAATCTCAACTTTAGACCATATAATTTTTTGTATGTTCCTTATCCATTGGGCCCTACGGGGTCATGTACAAATTCTAGAAAGGAAGATTAGAAGAAGAAAACACACACACACAAAACAAAGGACATACACAAAACGAAGGAAAGGAAACACATGCAATAGAAAGGGAAACACACCTAGAAATTACCTATGGTATAAGGTGAGGGACAACCCGCTTTCACTTAAGCACTTTTCTTTCCTCAAGAGTTACCCCTAAGTGGGAAACACTAAGTGATGATCTTCTGCAAATCCATTGACGGGTTCCAGAAAGTATCCTCTCTTCCTCAAATTCTTATGAAAGCCAGGTGCTTTCACAATTGTCCTTTTATTTTGTAGGAGTGAATCTATATGAGCTTCTTGATGCTCAAGTCCTTTCTTGGAAATTCCATTGCCTCCATGCTCTTTGAAATTGGTTTCATCATGCCAGTTTCCTTCCATGTTTATCCATATAGTTGATTCTCTATCGAGCATCTCATCATTGCGCCAATGCTGATTTTCATTCTAATTCCTTGGATATTCCGAAGTTACTTTCTTTCCCGGTTCTATGCTCAGTGACATCTCCTCCATGAGAAACATTAGATTCCTCCCTTATCTCTACTCCATTGTGATGTGCTTGAGTACTGATGGAAGGATTAGATGCAGCCTCATACTTTTATTGTATATCTATGGCACAAGTGAAGAGATCAAGAATCAGCTCAGGGTCTTCCGCAACTTCTACTATATCCAATAGTTCTTGCAAAGAGATCTGCTTCATTATTTCTTGCAGTTCATTTTTATTTTGCAGCTCAAGGAAAGTACCTGGAGGGATTACCTAATCATCTTGGGAATTGCTGCACTCTAATGATCCTTCATCAAAAAGGAATTCATCTTTAGAGGCCTCGAAACTCCTTGCTTAAATTTATTTGTCATGGAAACAGTCTTCATCTTCAAATGGGAAAGAAAATATCTCCATTTCGTTATTGCATCCATAAATCATTAGCTCCGGAGCGGCATCGTATTTTTCATATTGATTTATCTCAATATGGCCAACCTTCACACTAGTTAAGGCTTCCAAATCAGC
The DNA here is from genome assembly GCA_019776745.2 of Taxus chinensis. Classification (NCBI taxonomy): domain Eukaryota; kingdom Viridiplantae; phylum Streptophyta; class Pinopsida; order Cupressales; family Taxaceae; genus Taxus; species Taxus chinensis. The sequence goes on from CM034154.1 coordinate 747,511,410, forward strand.
TTCATGCTTGTCTTGCAGATTTATGGCTTGTATCAGGAGCTCGAGGCTGAGCTCAAGATCTTCAGTTTCTTCTATGGCTCTAAGAAATTCTTGTACAGACATTTCTTTCAAGCCTTTCTCATTACTTGAGGGCTCCTTATAGACTAGCTTGGTCTCTTCTTGGGTGACATGATCAACGATGTCCTCATCTCCAAATGGGAATGTGAAAATGTCTTCATCATGGATAAGATTATGAGCTGATTTTTCTTTTTGAAAATCATCAAGAACCATCTCCTCTTCTTCTTGGTTTGCATCATCTAGAAATTTGGGGTTACCCTCTTGTAAATAAAATCTCCTCACTACTTCTTCAAAATCCAAATCTCTCTGGGAAGGCATTTCTAGCCCTATCAAGATGGGAATATCTTCTTCCTCCTTGGTTGTCACCAAGTGATTCGTCTACCTGGTATTTTGTTACACAATGTTAGCTTCTGGGATTCTAGAATTTTACACAGTGTACCTCATCTTATTTTCTGAAAGTAATTTATCCATGTCTCCCTTCACTGGTATGGTTGCAAAAGACCAATTGATCTGAATTTTCCCTCCCAACTCTCGGTATAAATTTCTACTCAACAACATTCCGAACAAGGCTGGGATGTCTACTACCAAAATCATCACTAAAACTTTCTTGTTTGGAAATCTAGTGAGAGCCACATGTGCATCTTTGACCTTCCCTATAAGTGGGACCTTATTTGATTCCAAATAGTAACAAGAGCCACTAGGTGGAGTCATTATAAGTTCAAGAGCCTTGGCGACCTTCAAAGGCATCACGTTGTCTAAGGCACCAAAATCTATTATGCAATTGTTCAGTACATATTCTCCAATAAGAAGGGAGATGAGAAAGGTTCAACTTTATCTGTATTTGATGCACTCAAAGAAAGCATGTTCTATGAGGGAGGTGTAGGTGAATTTGGTAGCATGCCTTTGGAACTAGATGTTACAACATTGGGTGTTAGACTACCACTCCTGATATATAAGATGAACCTCTCAAATTGTTCAAGATGAGTCTGCAAGTATTTAGTTTCAGTAATCTACACTTTGGCCTTGTTTGCATATTCTATGAAGTCAACGGGAGTAGATGCGGACAAGGGGGGTGAAGGAACTGATTTTAGAGTCTGGATAGGATTGGGAGCAAGATTTTATGTCTAAGGGATGGATGGTATTTTTAACACCACACTAGGAGCTTTCATGGTATTATATTTTCCAGGAACAAATTTAGATTTAGACTCTGAAGAGACATTAGAAAGCTTACTTGAGATTACATGAGTCTTCTTACTTGCTATAGGGTCCGGATCCAACAATGCAGACTTCATGGAAGATGGAATTAGGGATCCTCAACTGATTATTTTATTTTTAGGAGTCACCGCAGGAGGATCATCAACCTTGTTTTCTTTTGTAGCAGTGGAGGGAGATGCTCTTTTATCATACTGAGAATGAGTGAATACCGCACATGAGAAATTGGGTGCATCCTCTTCATCTTCTTCATCACATTTAGAATACTCATAGAATCTAATTTGTGTATTTTTTTCAAACTTTTCATTTTCTAGGAAATCACCACCTTCACTTTCTTGTTCAAGATCTTCTTCATCTTCTTGAAATCTGAAATTTATATTCATGGGTGGGGCCTCCAAGGCAAGCCTTTGGGGTGTTCCCACAATTTTATCTCTATTGCTTCTTTGGGAAGAAACACATTTAAATATTTCCCTCTTCAAAGATGCTATCTCATTCACCAACTTTTTCAATAATTCATTGGTTCTCTCATCTTTAGGATGTTGGGCCTTTCCCTTTGATGGATTCTTGATATTTCCAGAGAGAATGAGATCATCATTCAATTCAATGGCCCTCCTTTGTGCTTTTACAATGTTCCTTGGTTGAACTCTTCATAGGAGAAAGCCTACCTCCAGTGATTGAGCATTTATGAAGAATCTTTTTATATTTTTCTGAGAGGGCGAATATTTTTCCAGTATCCTGTGAAGCAAATATTCAAAATGAGCCATGAAGTATCTCATCATTTCACTTTCTACTTTCCTCATTTAAGCCAACCGCACAAAGAGGTCTTAACAATATTCAGTTGATTTAAATCTTTCCTCAAAGGCAACCTTGATGTCATCCCAAACAGTGATGGACCGGGAAGGTAGGAGGTAGAACCATTCTACCACTTTTTCTTAGAGGGACTCCACAAATAATCTTACAGCAACATCTTCATGCTTGACACCAATAATTCCACATGATGTCATGAAAGTAGCAATGTGTTCTTTAGGATGTTTTGTGTTATCATCGTTAAACTTTGGAATGTTCTTACAGGAACTTGTTGGTAGATCGTGAAGAGGAGGTTCAAGAGCAAGAAGGCCTATATTCCTTCCCCATGGAACAATGGGTTGAGGTATTTCTTCTTCTTCCATTGTTGTTTATGCTTCTACTTCAGTCCTTGCTTCTACAAATTCTTCTTCTTTTGGGAGCTCAAAGATCAATAGTGGTTGAAAAATGGGAGAATTTGAAGGAAAATTATCAATAGGAGTTTGGATAGGATTTCCAGGTGAACTACTAGAAGTACCAGATGGAGAGGAGACTTGAGAGAAGAAGTAAAGATTATCTCTAATTTGTTCTTACTAATTTTTCAAAGCTTTAAAAATGGAATCAGAAACACCTATCGACTTGCTCAACCTGGTGTATCTTCTTTCAACCATCTTTTGAAAACTTCTGCATCCGGAACACAAAAAGGCACTGTAGAATGTGAAAATTCATGTGTAGAAATCAGTAGTGTATCTTTCGGTAATGGACTTTCATGAACTCCTTTTAAAAAAAAAAAACAATATTTGATTTGTTTTGTATTTCTGGAACTTGCAGTCCTATTCAAGTTTAGATGTTACTAAATATGCCCCACGGTGGGCACAAAAAAATGTTGGAAAGAAAATTTTTTGGGTGGAAAAACTTGTGGATTTCTTGCCAACGCTCTGGGAAAATCTAAGTCCCTCTACTTAATCAGTGCAGCTGCCATATATGCATACATGTGAAAAAATGGATTTCTGTGGTGGCCTTTCAATCGAGGATCCAATAGAGACACTCCATTGACCTCGTGGCAAAGCTTATAAATACCTGCAAGAGAGGACCTTGTCTGAAAGTGGGAAAGGGAGTGAGAAAAGAGGTAGGGGAACTAATGTTGCAGGCAGGAAATTAGATTCCTACACACACACTAGTTAGAAACTTCATCACATTCATTCATGAGAAGAAACAACCCTGCAAATAGCAACAAGACCAAATATAATTTATTGACCACAAAGTATCAAGAAATCCCTTATTCAAAGAAAGCTAGAAACTCATTCTTCTTGTATTGATTACTCAAACCAAAGTTGTACATAGTGGAGAAATAGAGGAAATTTGAGAATGAGGGGAATGGAAGAATTTGGCTATATCCTTTGTTCTCTCAATACACTCTTGAGTTTACAAAATCAATCACCAACCCTTTGCAATGGGAATGATGCTACAATTTATAGAATGAGAGGTGACTTATCGTCTTCCTCATGACCCTCCATATGCCTTAATATGACTTAAGACTATTCATATTCCACTTTAAATATTTAAGTCCCTTTTACAATAGCAAGGCGACTTAATTTACATTATGTTTCTAAATTCACTTTTAAGTGACTTAAAGGCATATCAAAAAGTGTAAACTCCAACGAAGAATTAGAACATTTAAAAGTGAGAAAAAGTTGGGGGAATAGGAGAGAGAAAGAGAGAGAGAGAAGAAGAAGAGGAGATATTGCCCGATGAAGTCCGTTGATCCTCATTGATGGAAAGCTCCAAATGCAGTGAAACTCTGAATCTTCAAACTCTTTGCACACTTTGAAACTCCTAAAAATTAGCTCACAAATGCTTGCTAAGTTGAATGAACTAAGGTGGATCTTGAATTCCCTATGAAAAATGACTACGATGCTCTCGAACAATGATGCCCCCTTGAATGATTATCCTTGTACATCCCATTGTGCCAAAAATTCTCTTTCAGTGTAAATTACTATTTTTAGTAAGTGTGAAAAAAGCAACTCCCTCGATCCTTTGCTGAGTGTTGTGACCTTGATTCCCCTTTCTCCCTGCGTTCCTCACTCCTTTGGATCAAATTTCTATTTTTTACAGGTGCTCGAGGGCCCACTTACTATTTTTTGTAAGTGCCAAAAATTTCCATTCTGGTGAATTCTCAGTTGTAGTGCACCTCCAATTACTTCATCTCCTTCGCAAATTCTTTTGTTGATGACTTTCTTGAAATAGCAGTTCCTATGTAGTAGACCTACTATTTATAGAAATTTAGCCTCTGGGAGTCGGACTGATGTGGAACAAATTTTTTTGATATGGTTTTTTCCCAATATCATCCCTATGAAATTTTGGGCCCACCCGCTTAATAATCTAGGAGATTTTAAAGTTTTAATTTTCAAACCTGGTAGTGCTTCTAGGTATGGTAGCCATTAATGGACCTCAAAATTGTAGGTCTAGTTTTCTCCTCCATTTGTGAGTAAAACTATATTTTTGATGTGGATTTTTTCTTCTGGTGCTTCATGTGTGATCTTATTTCAATATGAAAATCGGTTTGATGGGAAATTAAGCTTTTTCGTTCATAGAGCTGGAAAGAGGTTTTGTTTGCTTGAGCAATCCTTGATGAAAATTAGAGGTTTGAGTATGATTTTTTAATTTCCTTCAAGATATTAAAACTCAGCAACAAATGGTTCATCAATCTGAGCACCGGTTTGCAAGATATGTTCGAATCTTCATTTTCATGGCTATTAGGATTTCCATTGTTCTTCTTCTTTGTTCTTCGTTTCTCCTTCTTAGATTGATGAAAATTCCTTCTGAGACCTATGTATCTCCATGAAAAATTTATTTCATTTTATTTTATGATATGGTATGAGTTTCTTGTATTGGTGGAGTGGTGGACTTGTGTTCTTTGCATCTTTCTTCTAGTAATGAAGAAGTAGCTAGAAGCAACAAGAAGCAGCTAAGACTTCAAATATTTTTCAAATTTTTGAGTTGGAGTTGGGCACATTTTTTCATGTTTGATGTCCTTGACCTTAGGGACGTGAGGAACATCAATTTCCACATTGAGAAAGATGGTGACATGTGGCGTTTAATCCAACGACGGGGAATGAAGGAGGATAAAGCCATTTTAAATCACTTGGAGCTAAATGGCGGTCACATGGGTGTCCAGAAGACTTCCTATGGGGTTTGGGAACATATTTCAAGGTCTGATGTCCCCCACCTCATGTGCATAAGGGACATAAAATTCCACGGTGGTCCTGGAGGTGACACATGGCACTCAATCCAACGGTAGGGAATGGATTTTCCAAAAATGCAACAGGGGGCTGAACTGTCAAGTCTGGAGGTCACATGAGGGTCCAAGAGGTCATATGAGGGCTGAGAGAGCTTAAATGGGGCTGGGAGCACTTTTCCAACCTTGATGTCCCTGACCTTTGGGGGCGTCAAGGACACAAAATTCCGCCAGGCTCCTGGTGCTGACACGTGTCCTCCCAAAAATTTGGCTAAGTCCTGAACTTGTGACAATGATAACTTGAGCTCCCTATGGAAATTTTTGGAAAAAATTGATATGATACTAACTTTAAATGGCCTTCTGAATCCAATGGTGGGGTCTCATGTCTTTATTATTCCATTTGATCCCTGAAAAATCAGTTTTTTGATTTTTTACTCCACCTATGCCTAAGAAAAATTTCCTGCAGACCTAATGCACCAAAGTGTTGTGAAAAATATTATTTCACCATCATGTAGGTCTTGGAATCATCTTTCTTGATATATATTTTTTTCTTCTAACTCCATCTGGAGCTCCCAAAATCTTGTTCTGAAGCCCAACAGTTGTTTTAGGCATGTGTACCACCTAGGCTTGTGAACCATGTTTTTTACTCAAACTACTCTAAGTCTTGCAAAACTTCCCCAAACCTTCAGAAATCATTTCCATTATGTTTTAAGGTCTTCCATTCACCTCCATGTTGAATTTTTTCATTTTCTTCCGCTTAAGGGGTTGATCCATTCCTGGGAAGGCTAGTGATAACCCTTCCCAAAACTGCCAGAAGATAGCATCTTTTCAGAAATCCCTAAAATCACCTAGGGAGAATGAATAGACTTCTCTAAATAACCTAGGGGGATGAGATAAAATCATTTAGGATGTCATTTTGAATAACTAAATAGATTTGAGGTTGCCTAGGAATGATAAAACTTGAAAAATTCAACACAGGGGTATATTTGTCATGCTCGGAAATTATCAATTTCCCTATTGCACATTTACAAGACAGCATGTCCCCAAGGGAACTTGCAGCTAAGGATAACCAAGAAACAAGAAAGATAGGGTTATGAGGCATGCGTAGTTAGACCTCATCAATCTAAGGGAGCCTAAAACACTGCTTTCACCACCCAAATTCAAGGAATTTCTTTAGATCAAGAGGCCGAGATTGCACCAGAGCATGCCCTTTTCTCTTGGGTAGAGGGGGAGGAATAAGGTATCTGTTCCAAAACCCATGCATTTCAATTACAATACTCACTTCAAGAAAAGTATCGTTGAAGCGGACACACCAGCTTCTAGTTTGGTGTACAAGTTGTATAAAGAGCCTCCGATTATTATAAGTGTGTCGTTGCCAAAGACAAAAGAAGTTCCCCAGCCAACTATACAGGAGAAAGAGGTCTATAACCTTGAGAAGGAGAGTATGTAGCATCAACCACCTCTTAAACCATCACTGGTTGGACCGATTAACGTAGTCCAACAGGAAAAAGGCACCAACTAGAGCATCCTTATGGGATCTCTTAAGCATTCCCAAGCAGAAGGATATGCTCTAAGGGGCGTTAATATTGGAGGAGGATGCAACCATGGAGGGTCCCACGAGAGGACAAGTCAAAGATGCATGGGTTCCTTTAGAAGCCATATTGCTAAATCAAAAGGAAGTAGTGAGTAAACCAAGGCCCAATCCATTCTTTTTTACTCTTATTATAGGAAAGAAGTTACTACATAATTCCATGATAGATTCTAGTGTAAGTACTACTGTCATGCCTCAGGCTATAACACACGCTTTAGGAGTCCAATATGAACCCTTAAAGAAGGGGGTTATGCAATTGGATGGGAAGTCTGTGCCAACCATAAGAATTATCAAGGGACTCCCATTGTAACTCTATTCTTGTCCAAATATAATTGTTCACCAAGATATCATGGTGGTTAATGTCCCACCAATCTTTAGGCTCTACCTATCCCAAGAATTCGCAACTAAAATCATCAAGTACATTTCTTTGGATTATTCTCACTTAATCCTATGCACCAAGTATGGATCCAAGATGAAGGTTTTTCCTGAACCACTCTCTAAAGAACATATAACGGACCAAGTACCTTTTGGTTTCGAGGCCTCCCATGCTATGATCACAAGAGAAGAAGAGATATATATAGAGGATAGAGTGCCCCAGGAGGGTGACCATCTATCTAATCTTCCCCCTAGAGATCCGTTTGGAAACTTTGATTTAACCGGTCTGGGCACTTACATCATTTTTGATGAAAACCCAACAATTGCAAACATAAAAAAGTGAGGGTAACGCACTAGGGACAAGCTCTCCCAATGACCCACCAATATGGAGCTTATATTTTGACAGGGCTATAAGTAAGAACAAATTAGGATCTGGACTTTGCCTCACCTCTCCAACCAGTAGGAAGATTCTCTATTTGGTATGTTTCCAGTTCTCTTGTACTAGTAATGAAGCGGAATACGAGGCCTTAGTGCATGGTTTATGCACCGCCCAGAAGGAAGGTATTATGAAGCTAAGGGTATTTGGTGATTTAGAATTAGTGGCCACACAAGTGAGAAATACCACCACCATAAAGAACCTAAGGATGAGATCCTACCGGCACTGGGTCTAGGATCTAATAGAGGATTTTGAAGATTTCAACATTACGGTAGTTCCCTGTGAGCAGAATGCAGAGGTAGACATAATGGCTACCATTGGGTCTCAGTTTGACCCAGCCCAAGACCTTCTAGAAAATAAAGATGCCATAAAGGTAATCATTTCCCCTCAATACTTGATAACCTCCATCATTAGCAGGTGTTTGATAATGATCAACAGGTGATACATTTCTCTAGTAGTCTGATCAGTTTGTGAATCAACTCCAGTCCAAGGTTGAAGAAGCATATGGAGACCAGGTAATACAGTTAAATATGTACAATCTCCTAAGAGGACTAATTACACTTGAAAACATTTTCAACTCAGATGATGATATCTCAAATCGAAGGAGGTTCAAAGTAGTAAAAGAGGATTATGTAGAGCTGGAAATAGCCAGGGACAAATGACTAAAAGTTGGCAAGTAACCTAAAAATATAGAGACCGACTCATGGATTTGTGTCACATGTATGAAAAGGTGATGGCCTATACATGTGACAATATTCATGGCTATGATAAGGATATTATCCAGCACACCATTGATCTGGAGGAAGGGGCTAAGCCTGTGTGACAGAAACAGAGACATGTGAATCCTAAAGTGGATGCCCTCATGGCCAAGGAGTTGAGAAAATTGTTGGAATATCGCATCATTTTTCCAATCAAGCACATGACGTGGGTCTCCAACTTGGTTCCAGTAAGAAATAAAAATGGTGAAATCCAACTTTGTGTGGATTTCAGGGATCTGAATATAGCCTCCCTAAAAGACCATTATGCCCTACCCTCTATGGAACAGATTTTATAGAAATTTATGGGATCCAAGATGTTTTCCTTGTTGGATGGCTTCTTGGGTTATAACCAAACATGGCTCACCGAAGGGGGTCAACATAAAACTACTTTCACAACTAAATGGGGAAGTTTTTCCTAGACAAAGATGCCTCTTGGGCTCACAAATGCATGGGCTACTTTTCAAAGAGCCATGTACACCACATTTGGGGTGTTGATAAACAAGGTAATCCTCATATACCTTGATGATATTTTTTTTTTTAACAGAATGGTGGAGGAGCATTTGGATGCTTTAGAAGCCGTGTTTATAAAATGTCAAGAATTTGGGATCTCTCTGAATCCCAAGAAATGTATTTTTGACATTCCCCAAGGAAAACTCTTGGGGCATGTGGTGTCAAAGGAAGGATTTTCCATTGATCCTAAGAGAGTCAGGGGCATTTTGGAGCTACCCCTTCTAGTTAACAAGAAGGTTGTTTAATCCTTCTTAGGAAAGATCAACTTTGTCAGTAGATTTATATCAGATTTTGCGGGGACCGTCGGCCCCATTAGTCTCATGTTAAAGAAAGATCTAGTTTTCAAATGAACTGAGGAAGGTTGGTAGTCTTTTGAATTGATCAAAGAGGCTATTGAATCATCCCCCGTACTCCACAACCCAACTTCTCAAAATATTTCATCATGTATGTATATGGGGGGGGGGGAAATAGCATAGCATCTGTGTTAACTCAAAGAGGAGAGTGACAGGGTAAGGAACACCCCATTGCTTTATTTTCAAAAATGCTTCATGATTATGAAACAAGGTACAATTTTGTGGAAAGGAAGGCTTATGCCATAGTCAAATGTTTGAAGAAATTCAGACACTTGGTCACACACAACAAAATTCTGGTCATGGTGGATCACCCCAACATCAAAGAGTATCTAATGTGTTGTCCACTCAAAAGTCCCCTGCTTTTGAGAAGGTGAATTTTCAAGATTTTGAGTTTTGAATGTCTTCTCTGTTGTTTGGAAAATGTTTAGAGTCATGAATTTGAAAAAATCTACAGTTTCGGGTCATTTTGCATGTTTTTCGGGCCTGTCGGATATTTTTGTCCCACATGTCCCAAGTTCAAAAGTGCGTTCTGTTCCCCGATCGGCCAATTTCCCTGAAGTTGTCCCATTTTCGGGCCCGTCGGAACTTCTCGTCCCAAGTGTCCCAAACTTAACGTGCGAGCTGTTCAAATTTTGGCCGAAACACCCGAACCGCGAACTTCGCACTTTCATGTCCCAAATGTCCCAAGTCAAATTGTGCAAGTTGTTCAAATTTCGGCCGATTCGCCTGAACCACGTACTTCATGTACTTTTGTCCCATCTGTCCCAAACTTTTCCGGACCCATTGTAACCTTCTCGCCCGATTCAACCAAACCGCGTACTTCACGCACTTCTATCCCGCGTGTCCCAAAAAGCATTTGTGCGTCTTTTCCCCGCTTCACCCGAATCGGCTAAGCCGCGTGTTTCGCGGATTCGCGTCTCACATGTCCCTCATGAACCAATTGCCATTAGTGTTAGTTTTTACCGCTCTACCCGAATATCCTACTTATTCAAATTTGTGGGTATGAATTAAATGTGCATTCATGGCCTTTCTCTCTCCTAAACGGCTATATAACGAGCAAGCCACCTTTACAATTATTACATTGTTTCCACGCTATCCTTGCTCGAACCCTCGCAATCTGATTCCCTACGCGTATATCTCTTTTCGTTGTAATCCCTTCCTGAGTCTAGTTTGCAGCTCTGTTACTATCAATATGAAGATCAAATTCCAGGGACAGGAACAAATTTCGCCACTAGAATCTGCCGTTCCCAATATTGGGGACAGTGAAGCTCGGCACCTTGACTTCGGTGATTTTTGGGCAAGGGTGGCAGATGCAAACCCTACACCAATGGCACAAATGATTCACGATAGCGGTTTGGCCTTTGCTGGCGGTTTCCCAATCTCGGTACAGTGTGCTGATACCGTGCTTTCATGCGGGGCTCACTTCGACCCCGTTTCGAGTGAATTGACAAATGTACACGGGGAACTCATCGCTAAGCTAGATGCTGCCACCATTAGCACTGCTCTAAGGATCCCAGAGATGGATAATGCCATATTCGTCTCCCGAGATCAAGCACAGGCCTTGTTCGATCAAGACAGTGACAAATATAAGGCACAAGTGGCAAAGTCTTGGTTGAAGAACCCTAAGAAGGGAGCTTCTCGTCTGTCCAAAACCCTTTTACGGGTAGATTTCAATGAAGAGTTGTTTGACTTCATAATTCTGTTGGCTCGGGTTATGGGTTTGCCCACTACCAACGAATTTCACTTCTGGATGTGCCCGCTCATCAGCATAGTGTGCGAGGGAACACAGAATATCAACTGGGCGGAGATCATTAGCATGAATTTGGCAGAGCAGCTGTCCAACGTGCAGCAAATGAAGAAATTCTATATGACTTCATAACTGATGTACACTCTGGCAGTATCAAGGCAGTGGTTTGGTTTCTCTTACATAGATGCACACAAAGATGATCTAGTATATGCCTACTGCCCGCAGTTCACCCTGGAGACCAGCAATCGTAATTTCAGAAGGGTCAATGACGCTTTCACCATGTATGTGGTCAGGCTGCTCTAAGGTGACACTGCCAGGAGATTTTCTGATGAAGCTATGACTCTGATATCGCACTACGGTTGCTTACTTCATCCAGTTCAGAAAATTCTCTTATATCAGGCTTGCCGGCTATGAGGGCACCCCTCTGAGACTGCCCATGTTCTGTAATGATAAAATGGCCTTGATAGAAATATGGAGGCAACTAGACAAGTTGCACAGAACTTGCAGAGACAAGAAGATTTCTGGCTTGCATTTTCCCATCTCTCTAGGAAACTACACTTGCAAAACAACCCTAGATGCTCAGAACATAGAGAGAGCCCTGGTCCCTATCACCGTTCATTTCTTCAAGCCAAGGACCTGCTTTGACTTAAAGAAGTTCATCGAACAAAACATCAAGATAATCTACCATCATAGGGCAGATACAGAAGACTACTGGGCTGACTGTGTAGATGATTTTGAGGCTAGGAGAAGACATTATGGCAGGTTCTCTCTGTCATTGATCCAAGAGCTCGGTCTGTATCAAGTTCCTGATGGTCTCCAGGATGACAACTCCGATCTATACTCATATGAGTATGATAATGTGGTTAAACACACTCCCTTGGAGGACTTGGATTGGAACAGGAAAGAGAGGGATGATCTGGCTGAGATCCTTGCTCCAGTCTTAGTCAGGACTAAGGTCTGGTTTGACAGGAAAGTCCAAGAGCTCAGAAGGCATTCAGGAGAATCCTCTTCTAAGGATGCTTCAACACCAAGAAGAGAAGCATCTATTCCAAGGTCGGAAACACCAGTGAAGACCCCTCCTACCTCATCAACTCAAGGACCTGCAGCTTCCACTCCTTCTTCATCCACCGAAGTGTACCAGAAGAAACTCAAGGAGGTTAAGAAGGAGCCTACAGAAAGTGACGCTCAAAGGAAGCAGGAAGAGTTGCCTATAGGACTAGAGAACATCATTTTTCTCAGTGAAAGTTAAGAAAGTGAAGTGCCAACTCCTGCAAATGCTCCTGAAGATCCAGTGGATAAGGACAAAGAAATCCAGAGCATTGAGCTTCCAGGTGCTGTTTGACTCTTCTGCCGCAATTGCGTCAAGTGCCCCACTAGCCTCTCAACTCGAGTCAACAGCTGCGCAGACCTTGAGCGTCATGAGCTCCCTGTCTCTTGGTCCCCTTGCCCCTCCTGCTGATTCCTCTTCCTCTTTTGCGTGGGTTGCAACCTTTTGTCGACAAAAGGAAGAGGAAATTTTCCTCTCAAAGCTCAGGACCAAATTTTGATGCTATGGCAGCCTTGTTAGGTACTACTCCTTCTCGTGCTAAAAGGGCCAAAACCACCTCCAGGATAGTATCTGATGCTCAGGGTCAGCAATTCTTGGAGATTGCTAAGCCTACAATAGACAAATCAGAGCATGACTTGCAGGCATCTGATTTAGAGCTCTTGAGAATTTCAATGGGAGAGTCTACTCCTGAAGGTGAGATCCACAACCTCTAGGAAACGGTCACAAGAGTCATCGGGAGGGTAGAGAAGGGGCAGCAAACTATTGAACAGTTGGAAGAACAAGCCCAAGTTCTCACAGGTTTTATCAAGTCTCTTTTTTCTAAGGACAAAGTTTTGGACCCTACCCCGTTGACTACTCTTCCACCTCCTGTAGTCTTGAGCCAAGATGAAGTAAAGAGTATCAAACACATGCACAAGTATTCCGTCTATGGCAGAGCTATGGAAGCCATGGTAGATGATATGCTTGTTGCAGGGTTAAAATTCATCAATGAAGCCTTCAAACTCCATGGAAAAGTGAACAATTTGCAACATAAGCTCTCCTCTACTATCGGGACCATGGATAAAGAGCTCAAAATCTGGAGCAGTTGCATAGTAGAGCTCCGCCTTATGGGACAAACAGATGAGAACATCTTACTGGCGAGTAAGGTTTTCGAGGATGCAAAAGATAATCTATCAAAATCTTGGGTCTACAGCGTGGAGTGGAAGATCAAAGTCTTGGAGGAGGCTTTGGGAGAATTGAGGAACAGCTGGCAGAAGGGCGAAGCTTTCAAGGCATTGGTCGTCTTCACTTTCAAAGATATACATTGTCATCTTCAGGATGAAACTTCTGGTATTCCCCTCTCCTTACAAGAAATCAAAGCTCAATTCAGAGCTTTTGTCAAAGATAATCTATTTAAGGAAAGCTCCATCTCCAAAGAGAAAATGAAGGAGATCTACTCTCTTCAATCTGTCATTGAAGAAGCGAATAAAGATTATCATACTCATGTTGAGTTTGATAAAGAGATGGAGAAGTATCTTAGATTCTAGACTCAGTCTACGGCCAACACGTCAGTCCCTTGTGGCAGAGACATAGCTGAGGTGTTGAAGAGATTCAGACAGCGGATTTTGAAGTCAGTGGGTCCCTCCCAGTAATTGGCCACCTGTCTTCTTCCCCATTCTTTTCTCTTCTTCCCATTATTTTTCCGTTTCCTTTGTAATAAGTTGAGGTACTGCGATTGGCGGTCCTTAACTATTCTTTAGTTAAAAGAAACGGTTACGAAGAGTAACTGATTTGTAAGCTATATAATGGCCTCTCTACGCCATTCTGAGGGAGGAAGAACTTGGCATATTTTCTAAAAGTGTAAATAGATAAAAAAGAAATCAATACAGAAGGGCCTTCCATTCTTTGTCCATCTAATCTCTGTTATCTCTATGCTTTCATTTAATTTCGTGAAGATCGTTTGTCTCTAGTTTGTTAGTCTCACTGATTGCATATTTCCAAATGTTGCGAGTATGGTGATCTTGTATAACCAAGAGGGAACTTTGTGTCCTTGATTAATGAATTTGAAGAAGGTTATTTACAGAACTTTGTGTCTTTAAATTTCATCTTATTCATCTAATGCAAATGATCTTGTTTAAATTCACTGCAACTTCGTATACATAAAGAATTATTCTGTTATCTATAATTCTGCATGTTGCTTTTCTGCTCATCCTCGTATTCCCTTTCCTCAGTCCTTTTGTAACTGATGATCCTTGTAGGAAACACTTTCGTAATATCCAAGTTCAACCATAAAATCATGCCTTGTATATTTGTAAATAGGTTCGTTTCTGAATAAGGGAACCTCTCCCATTAAAGAGGAGGGACTTCTTGTCCCCTGACTGTTGCTCTTCTTAAAAGTCCTATTTGATGACCAACAGTTTTTGGCGACTCCGCTGGGGACCCAACATTCCAGTTCTATAATTTTTGATCATCCTTTGATCTAGCTATTCCCCGTTTTACTCGAGGGAGAAGGGCCCTTGGTATTGAAGATTCTCAGTTTCAGCTTTTGGAGCAACAGGGTTTTCCTTTCCCTTCAACAACAAATAGAAGGACTCATTCGACAAGCACTGTGCCTGTTCGATATAGCAATCCTACAGGTGGCATTCCTTCAGAGCCTGCTAGTCCCAATCTTCGAGCTTTGATCCTTGCTAGTGGTACAGTTCCTCTCCAAGCCATATTTCCAAGAATGGCAGCACCATTGCCATGGGGTCAGTGTGTCGGGCCCCTGGCCCTTACTCAGCCTTTGCATGAGTTACCCAGAGGTAACCAGAAGAACTTCCCTAAATTCAAAGGTGATGGCAAAGTGCATCCTGATGAACACATCGCAACATTCATTGTTGCATGTGGAGTTCTGGGAGTTGAACACGAAGACTGTTTATCGAGACGTTACAAGATAATGCTGCTGATTGGTTCTATCACCTTCCGGCTGGCACTATCACCGACTGGGACATAATGAGAACTTAGTTTGAGAGCCGTTTCAAGCCAGCAAAAGATGTGCACGCCTTGCTAGCCCAAATATCTTAGATAAAGAAAGATCCACAAGAGCCCATGAGAGAGTTTATGGCCCAATTCAACAAATTGATCAATAAAATTCCGCCGCTTACCCGACCTGTTGATCAAATTCGAAAATGTTTCTTCCTAAATGCTCAATCGCCCGAAGTCAGTTATGCACTAAGAAGGGCTAATCTCGCAACATTGGTTGAGGATCAAGCCCTCGCTGTTAGTGTCGAGGATGATTTGATCATGTCAGGGAAGTTGAGAAGAGATCCTTCCAAATCTAGGTCTGCTGCTTCTTCCTCTTCCACCCGTGGGCATAACACTGATCCATTAGTTCAGAAACTTGCGAATGATCTCATTGCTATAAAGAAACAATTGGCTCAGCACGCTCCTTATGCGAACGTTCCAAGGAGAAACTTTCAGCCCAAAAATCATTTGCCTACTTCTCAAACAAGATTAGCACTTGAAGGACCTCCCGTTAAAGTCCCTGTCAATGCGACTTGCGAAGTGGAAGAACCAGATGATGATGAGGATAATGAAGCTTGGGAGGAGTTTGGGGAAGAAGTTGATGATGAAGCAGATGAACTTGAGGGCTCTCGAGTAAATTTCCTCACCACTGAGGGTATTGATGATGGAGATGATTATGACAAAGTGGTAGCAGACATGAATAGCGAATCATTCGCTGTCATGACTTGAGAGCAGAAAAATCAGAGGGAGAAAGTGACATAGCCCATCAAGAAATCTAAGGAGCAGTCGGTGACTATTCCCGTAATTACAAAAAGAGGATCTCCCATCCCTACTTCATCTACACCCAAGGTAAGTCCTATTAATCCTACTACTAAAGTTGCTTCTTCTTTCTCTCCTAAAGTTGATAAACCTAGGGTGCCGAATGATGATGGCCCGTCCACTTCTGGGTCCTTTGATATTGTTGATCACCTGAAAAAGACCAAGGTCCAAATCTCAGAGGCTGAGTATTATCAAACCCATCCCAAAGCTTTTGCTAAAATGATTCACTTTATCAATTCCCATTCTAAGACCACCTCTAAAGGCCTTTTTCCCACTCCTCCTTCTGCACCACAACCTAGTTTGGTAGCCGCTGTCACCTTGCCCAATGACAAAATCAAGCCTTTTTATGTAACGCTTCTTATAGCTGGCCATAGGCTCAGTAATTGTGTCATAGATTCTGGAGCCTCAGATAATGTGATGCCTGCTAAAGTAGCTCATGCTTTAGGCCTGACTCTCACGCGCACTTATGGTTCCTGTTATTCTATGGAAAGTAAAGAAGTGCCCTTGGTTGGAAGGATTAAAGATGCACAAGTGGCTTTTGCTGCTTTACCCAAGAAGAAAGTGTTGGCTACCATCTTAGTAGCAGATATTCCTCCTTCGTATGGGATGTTGCTGAGCAGAAACTTCTGTAAGGATGTGGGTAGAGAAATCCAAATGGATTGGTCACATGCACTCGTACCTGTCAATGGGCAAATGAAGAAGTTGCTACCTGAGAAGCAGTCTGAATATATTGTGCAGAAAACGGATGATCCTAAAGCACAAATACTCTATGAGGATATGGGACATGGTAACTACATGATTATGTCCCCTGATGAAATCCAACTCCCCAAAGTATCTCCTAAAGATCCTAACGGGGTTTGGATTTTAGAGTTTGATGGAAGTTGTTCCTCAGCTGGTTCTGGAGCCGGTGTCCTACTGGTGTCACCTGAAGGAAGCCTACACCCCTTCTCATTCAAGTTACAGTTCGAGAATACTAATAACACAGCAGAGTATGAGGCTCTCATTCTCGGATTGCAAGTGGCCAAAGAACAAGGTGTAAAGAATCTTCTGGCTCGTGGTGATGCAGAGTTGATTGTAAAAACAGGTCAGAAACCTCTTTTAAGTAAAAAATGGAAGGCAACATTACCGGAATCAGGTTTGGGATTCCATTAAATTCCTTGATGCTTTCTCTATCAAAGCAGTACCTAGGGAAAAGAACAGCAGGGCTGATTCATTAGCTGTCTCAGGGTCACTACTGATTCCCCACCTTGATTTCTCCCAAGACAAGTTCACCATTGAGATGATCCATCGACCTAGTGTACCTGATAATGCCAATAACTGGCAAGTTTTCAATGATGATCAACATTTTCTCTCTTTCCTCGAACTCAAGGGTAACTTCGAATAGCTGTATTTCGAAGGAAGTGACAACCTACCTCGTGAAAATGTGCCTTCTGAAAAAGCAGTCATCCAAGGAGAAGAAACAGATCAGGATGGGTGCATTAAACTAAAGGAGAATAAGATTCCTAAGGGATTGGTAAGCTTAGAGGAACTATTTGATAAACATGATAGGTATGTGAAGTCTAGAGCTTCTACTGGACCTCAACAATCAGCTGAGCATGACAAGATCAATATTGGGAGTTCTATTGACCCTAGGCTAGTGAACATCGGAAAATGTTGCACAGCAGATGAAAGAATAAAAGCGATTGATCTTTTAAAGAGGTATAAGGATGTTCTTGATTATTCTTATGAGGATTTAAAAGCCTTCAAGCCAAAAGATATGCAACATTTTATTCCTCTCAAACCAGGAATTAAACCTTTTAAGCAGAAACAGAGGCAGTACAATCCCAAAATAGCTGACACCATCTTTCAGGAAATTCGGAAGTTGTTGAAGGCTAAAATTATCTTCCCCATCCACCATTCAACATGGATTGCAAATATTGTGCCTGTTAGGAAGAAGAATGGTGAAATCCACATCTGTGTTGATTTCAGGAATTTGAATCAGGCTTCCTTGAAGGATAATTATCCTTTGCCTATGATGGATCAGGTCTTGCAAGCAGTAACAGGGTCTGAGATGTTATCCATGCTTGATGGATTCTCAGGATATAATTAGATAGAGGTTGATACAGTAGACCAACACAAGACAGCCTTCACTACTCCTTGGGGTACCTTTGCTTACAAGAGAATGCCTTTTGGGCTTATTAATGCCGGTGCCACTTTTCAGAGAGCCATGGATCTGACCTTTGGAAGTTTGAAAGGGAAGTGTATTGTCATATACCTTGATGACCTGACTGTGTTTTCTAAAACAAGGGCAGATCATTTTGACCACCTGGAAAAAGTTCTGCTGAGATGCAGAGAGCATGGGATCTCTCTGAACCCTAAAAAATCTGCCTTTTGTGTCACGGAAGGGAAGTTATTAGGACACAATGTCTCCAAAGATGGCATCAAGATTGATCTTGAATGAGTTCAAGCTATCCAGCAAATTCCTCTCCCGACCAGCAAAAAGGGTCTGCATTCATTCTTTGGTAAGATCAATTTTTTAAGAAGGTTCATCCCTGATTTTGCAGAGTTAACTTTGAATATTTCCCAGATGATGAAAGGGAAACAAACGTTTAGTTGGTCTTCTGAAGGAAAGGAATCCTTTGAAGGTATTAAAAGGGCTATTGCTAAAACTCTTGTTTTAGCCTGTCCTGATTTCAGCAAAGATTTTATTATCTATTGCTACGCCACAGATAATACCTTGGCTGCTGTTTTGACCCAAGAAGATTCTGATGAGCACGAACTTCCAATTGCTTTCATGAGCTGTATCCTGAAAGATCATGAGTTAAAATACACCATGATGGAAAAACATGCTTTTACAGTGGTCAAAGCTGTTAAGCAATTTCATTTTTACATCCTCAACTCTCACTCCATGGTGTTGGTTCCGGATACAACTGTTAAGTCAATTCTCACACAACAGGAGTTTGGATCCAAAAGAGGGAATTGGGTTGCCAAGGTCCAAGAATATGACATTGACATCAAACCGACCAAGCTTGTTTGCGGTAAAGGCCTTTGTGAGCTCATTGCAGAAGGAGCTAGACATGAGTTGCTAGAGGATAAGGCTGAGCTTCCTACCGTTCTGTTTCTCAGCTCAGTCGATGAATGGTATGCTGACATCGCCCATTTTCTCACCTATGGAGAATGCCCCTCTCGTTTGACTACCAAAGAAAAGAGGGCTGTTAAACTAAGGTCAGTACAGTATGTGTTGTGGGAAAATGCCCTGTTCAAGCGAGGAATAGATGGAAGATTCTTGAAATGTGTGGACCAGGAACAACAGAAAAGACTACTCTCAGCTTTTCATGATCAGGCTTGTGGAGGGCACTACTCATCGATGGTCACAGCTCATAAAATACTTCATGGAGGGTATTACTGGCCTACCTTATTCAGGGATGCATCTAAATGGGTTGATAAATGTGAGGCTTGTCAGACTTTTGTGGGAAGACCTAAATTGGCTTCTTTGCCTCTCAAGCCGGTTGTGATTGAGGAACCATTCAAAAGTGGGGTTTGGACTTCATTGGTACACTTAATCCTTCTTCTAGTGTTGGTCACACTCATGTACTAACTGCCATGGATTATTTCACCAAATGGGTAGAAGCTATTCCAGTTAAGAGCACCACTTCTAAAGTGGTGTGCAGCTTTATAAAAGAGAACATCTTGGTAAGGTATGGTGTACCCAAAAAGATTGTGACAGATAATGCTTCGAATTTCTCTTCAACTGAGATAATGGATTTCTGCTATGGGTATGGCATCTCCCTGGCTCATTCTTCAGATTATTACCCTCAGGAAAATGGGCAAGCAGAATCCACTAACAAAAATCTGGTGACTATTATAAGGAAGTTAGTCAATGAGTCTCAATGAAACTGGCACAAGAAGCTCTATGATGCTCTTTGGGCAGATAGGATTACACCAAAGAGAGCTATTGGAATGTCTCCTTTCCAAGTGGTATATGGGGTAGAAGCTCAATTACCAATAACAGTGGAGCTGCCATCCTTGCACCTAATGAAGGCCATTGAAGATACCAGTTTCAGGGATGCTTTAGATAAAAGAATTATGTACCTTCACAAACTGAATGAAAACAAATTGGTGGTTGCTGATAGGATATCTGTTCACCAGCAGAAGGTAAAGGTCCTATTTGATAAGAAAGCCAGGTTCAAAGATTTCCAAGTTGGAGACACTGTGTTGTTATGGGATAAAAGGCATGAACCTCGTGGCAGCCATGGAAAGTTTGATTCCCTTTGGCTCGGGTATTTTAAGATCAGACACTTTGCTGGTAAGAATTATTTCTACCTTGATTACATGGATGGTTCTCCTCTCCCACTTCCTTATAGTGGGTAGTATTTGAAGTTGTTCAAGTCATAGGTGACTAGGGAGTCCCTTTGTATATTCTGCACAGTGTTTTGGTTTTTTCTTTCCTTTCTGTTTTGGTGTGTTGCCCTCTGTTTTGGTCTACTTTTTGACTCCGTTACCCAATGGATAAGGTACTGGTATGCTTCCCCAAGTTTGTCTAAGTTCTTTCCTTGTCTCATTCCCTAAATTTATGCCAAGTCATCCCCAGAAGGAGCCAGCTGTTGTCCACTCAAAAGTCCCCTACTCTTGAGAAGGTGAATTTTTGAGATTTTGAGTTTTGAATGTCTTCTCTGTTGTTTTGAAAATGTTTAGAGTCGTGAATTTGAAAAAATCTGTAGTTTCAGGTCATTTTGCATGTTTTTCGGGCCTGTCAGATATTTTTGTCCCACATGTCCCAAGTTCAAAAGTGCGTTCTGTTCCCCGATCGGCCGATTTCCCTGAAGTTGTCCCATTTTCGAGCCCGTTGGAACTTCTCGTCCCAAGTGTCCCAAACTTAACGTGCGAGCTGTTCAAATTTCAGCTGAAACACCCGAACTGCGTACTTCACATACTTTTGTCCCATCTGTCCCAAACTTTTTCGGACCCATTGTAACCTTCTCACCCGATTCAACCAAACCGCGTACTTTGCGCACTTCTATCCCGTGTGTCCCAAAAAGCATTTGTGCGTCTTTTCCCTGCTTCGCCCGAATCGGCCGAGCCGCGTGTTTTGCGCATTCACGTCTCACATGTCCCTCATGAACCAATTGCCATTAGTGTTAGTTTTTACCGCTCTACCCGAATATCCTACTTATTCAAATTTGTGGGTATGAATTAAATGCGCATTCATGGCCTTTCTCTCTCCTAAATGGCTATATAACGAGCAAGCCACCTTTGCAATTCTTACATTGTTTCCACGCTATCCTTGCTCGAACCCTCGCAATCTGATTCCCTACATGTATATCCATTTTCGCTGTAATCCCTTCCTGAGTCTAGTTTGCAGCTCTGTTACTATCAATATGAAGATCAAATTCCAGGGACAGGAACAAATTTCGCCACTAGAATCTGTCGTTCCCAATATTGGGGACAGTGAAGCTCAGCACCTTGACTTCGGCAATTTTTAGGTGAGGGTGGCAGATGCAAACCCTACACCAATGGCACAAATGATTCACGATAGTGGTTTGGCCTTTGCTGGTGGTTTCCCAATCTCGGTACAGTGTGCTGATACCGTGCTTTCATGTGGGGCTCACTTTGACCCAGTTTCGAATGAATTGACAAATGTACACGGGGAACTCATCGCTAAGCTAGATGCTGCCGCCATTAGCGCTGCTCTAAGGATCCTAGAGATGGATAATGCCATACTCGTCTCCCGGGATCAAGCACAGGCCCTGTTCGATCAAGACAGTGACAAATATAAGGCGCGAGTGGCAAAGTCTTGGTTGAAGAACCCTAAGAAGGGAGCTTCTCGTCTGTCCAAAACCCTTTTACGGGTAGATTTCAATGAAGAGTTGTTTGACTTCATAATTCTGTTGGCTCGGGTTATGGGTTTGCCCACTACCAACGAATTTCACTTCTGGATGTGCCCGCTCATCAGCATAGTGTGCGAGGGAACACAGAATATCAACTGGGCGGAGATCATTAGCATGAATTTGGCAGAGCAGCTGTCCAACGTGCAACAAATGAAGAAATTCTATATGACTTCATAACTGATGTACACTCTGGCAGCATCAAGGCAGTGGTTTGGTTTCTCTTACATAGATGCACACAAAGATGATCCAGTATATGCCTACTGCCCGCAGTTCACCCTGGAGACCAGCAATCGTAATTTCAGAAGGGTCAATGACGCTTTCACCATGTATGTGGTCAGGCTGCTCTAAGGTGACACTGCCAGGAGATTTTCTGATGAAGCTATGACTCTGATATCGCACTACGGTGCTTACTTCATCCAGTTCAGAAAATTCTCTTATATCAGGCTTGCCGGCTATGAGGGCACCCCTCTGAGACTGCCCATGTTCTGTAATGATAAAATGGCCTTGATAGAAATATGGAGGCAACTAGACAAGTTGCACAAAACTTGCAGAGACAAGAAGATTTCTGGCTTGCATTTTCCCATCTCTCTAGGAAACTACACTTGCAAAACAACCCTGGATGCTCAGAACATAGAGAGAGCCCTGGTCCCTATCACCGTTCATTTCTTCAAGCCATGGACCTGCTTTGACTTAAAGAAGTTCATCGAACAAAACATCAAGATAATCTACCATCATAGGGCAGATACAGAAGACTACTGGGCTGACTGTGTAGATGATTTTGAGGCTAGGAGAAGACATTATGGCAGGTTCTCTCTGTCATTGATCCAAGAGCTCGGTCTGTATCAAGTTCCTGAAGGTCTCCAGGATGACAACTCTGATCTATACTCATATGAGTATGATAATGTGGTTAAACACACTCCCTTGGAGGACTTGGATTGGAACAGGAAAGAGAGGGATGATCTGGCTGAGATCCTTGCTCCAGTCTTAGTCAGGACTAAGGTCTGGTTTGACAGGAAGTCCGAGAGCTCAGAAGGCATTCAGGAGAATCCTCTTCTAAGGATGCTTCAACACCAAGAAGAGAAGCATCTATTCCAAGGTCGGAAACACCAGTGAAGACCCCTCCTACCTCATCAACTCAAGGACCTGCAGCTTCCACTCCTTCTTCATCCACCGAAGTGTACCAGAAGAAACTCAAGGAGGTTAAGAAGGAGCCTACAGAAAGTGACGCTCAAAGGAAGCAGGAAGAGTTGCCTATAGGACTAGAGAACATCATTGTTCTCAGTGAAAGTTAAGAAAGTGAAGTGCCAACTCCTACAAATGCTCCTGAAGATCCAGTGGATAAGGACAAAGAAATCCAGAGCATTGAGCTTCCAGGTGCTGTTTGACTCTTCTGCCGCAATTGCGTCAAGTGCCCCACTAGCCTCTCAACTCGAGTCAACAGCTGCGCAGACCTTGAGCGTCATGAGCTCCCTGTCTCTTGGTCCCCTTGCCCCTCCTGCTGATTCCTCTTCCTCTTTTGCGTGGGTGCAACCTTTGGTCGACAAAAGGAAGAGGAAATTTTCCTCTCAAAGCTCAGGACCAAATTTTGATGCTATGGCAGCCTTGTTAGGTACTACTCCTTCTCGTGCTAAAAGGGCCAAAACCACCTCCAGGATAGTATCTGATGCTCAGGGTCAGCAATTCTTGGAGATTGCTAAGCCTACAACAGACAAATCAGAGCATGACTTGCAGGCATCTGATTTAGAGCTCTTGAGAATTTCAATGGGAGAGTCTACTCCTGAAGGTGAGATCCACAACCTCTAGGAAACGGTCACAAGAGTCATCGGGAGGGTAGAGAAGGGGCAGCAAACTATTGAACAGTTGGAAGAACAAGCCCAAGTTCTCACAGGTTTTATCAAGTCTCTTTTGTCTAAGGACAAAGTTTTGGACCCTACCCCGTTAACTACTCTTCCACCTCCTATAGTCTTGATCCAAGATGAAGTAAAGAGTATCAAACACATGCACAAGTATTCCGTCTATGGCAGAGCTATGGAAGCCATGGTAGATGATATGCTTGTTGCAGGGTTAAACTTCATCGATGAAGCCTTAAAACTCCATGGAAAAGTGAACAATTTGCAACAGAAGCTCTCCTCTACTATCGACACCATGGATAAAGAGCTCAAAATCTGGAGCAGTTGCATAGTAGACCTCCGCCTTATGGGACAGACAGATGAGAACATCTTACTGGCGAGTAAGGTTTTCGAAGATGCAAAAGATAATCTATCAAAATCCTGGGTCTACAGCGTGGAGTGGAAGATCAAAGCCTTAGAGGAGGCTTTGGGAGAATTGAGGAACAGCTGGCAGAAGGGCGAAGCTTTCAAGGCACTGGTCGTCTCCGCTTTCAAAGATATACATTGTCATCTTCAGGATGAAACTTCTGGTATTCCCCTCTCCTTACAAGAAATCAAAGCTCAATTCAGAGCTTTTGTCAAAGATAATCTATTTAAGGAAAGCTCCATCTCCAAAGAGAAAATGAAGGAGATCTGCTCTCTTCAATCTGTCATTGAAGAAGCGAATAAAGATTATCATACTCATGTCGAGTTTGATAAAGAGATGGAGAAGTGTCTTGGATTTTGGACTCAGTCTACGGCCAACACGTCAGTCCCTCGTGGCAGAGACATAGCTGAGGTGTTAAAGAGATTCAGAAAACAGATTTTGAAGTCAGTGGGTCCCTCCTAGTAACTGGCCACCTTTCTTCTTCCCCATTCTTTTCTCTTCTTCCCATTCTTTTTCCGTTTCCTTTGTAATAAGTTGAGGTACTGCGATTGGCAGTCCTTAACTATTCTTTAGTTAAAAGAAACGGTTACGAAGAGTAACTGATTTGTAAGCTATATAATGGCCTCTCTATGCCTTTCTGAGGGAGGAAGAACTTGGCATATTTTCTAAAAGTGTAAATAGATCACAAAGAAATCAATACAGAAGGGCCTTCCATTCTTTGTCCATCTAATCTCTGTTATCTCTATGCTTTCATTTAATTTCGTGAAGATCGTTTGTCTCTAGTTTGTTAGTCTCACTGATTGCATATTTCCAAATGTTGCGAGTATGGTGATCTTGTATAACCAAGAGGGAACTTTGTGTCCTTGATTAATGAATTTGAAGAAGGTTATTTACAGAACTTTGTGTCTTTAAATTTCATCTTATTCATCTAATGCAAATGATCTTGTTTAAATTCACTGCAACTTCGTATACATAAAGAATTATTCTGTTATCTATAATTCTGCATGTTGCTTTTCTGCTCATCCTCGTATTCCCTTTCCTCAGTCCTTTTGTAACTGATGATCCTTGTAGGAAACACTTTCGTAATATCCAAGTTCAACCATAAAATCATGCCTTGTATATTTGTAAATAGGTTCGTTTCTGAATAAGGGAACCTCTCCCATTAAAGAGGAGGGACTTCTTGTCCCCTGACTGTTGCTCTTCTTAAAAGTCCTATTTGACGACCAACATAATGGACGATGAGATAATTGAAAAAAGGTAAATTTGGATTACTAAAATCCTTTCTTACGACATAGAGATAAATCCCATGAATATCGTAAGGGGAAAGGGATTGTATCAATATTTGACACAAGAACCAGTCCCTGAAGCAATTGACAAGTCAGAAAAGATAATGTACCTGTAGGAGGATAGCCCGAGGGGTGGGTCTCTAACAGAATTCATTTTATTCAAACTAGAGAGTACCCTAGTCATCTCCCCTTGAAAAAGAGGAGGTATTACAGGCAACAAGGGGCTCATATTTCTATAATTAATGGCTTCCTTTTTAAGAGGAATTTTAATGGGTTGATGTTGAGATGCCTTGAAGATGAAGAGGCTAAAAGAGTCTTTAGAGAATTGCATCACAGAGACTCAGGTAGTCATTTTTTGGCCCAAAACACTGCTATAAAGATCTTGTAGGAAGGATACTTCTGGCCTAGCTTGTTCACCAATAGTCCGGTAGAAATAAACAAATGTAAGGTTTTTCAATTTTACCCAAGTTTTCAAAGAAATGCAGCGTTTCCCCTCAACCCCATTTTAATTGAGGAACCTTTCGCACAATGGGTTGTTGATTTTATGGGAATGGTTAATCCAAATTCAAGTACTTGACACTGGTGGATTCTCATTGAAACTAATTATTTCACCTGGTGGACGGAAGCAGTCCCACTTAAGGAGTCTATTGAAGATGTGATCCTAGGAATCTTACAGGATATCACTACTCGTTTTGGTTCCCCAGCACCATTATATCTGAAAATTCTAAAGCTTTCCTGGGAGCTAAGGTGTGTGATTTTTTGGTCAAACATGGGATATATTTAAAGACATCCCCTAACTATTACCCACAAGGGAACAACCTGGTAGAGTCTACAAATAAGAATCTGATAAGACTCATTAAAAGGATAAGACATGAGCATAAAAGGTTGTGGCATGAGCATGTTAAAACAACCTTATGGGCTGATCGGATCACTCCAAAGCAGATCCTAAAAGTTTCGCCATATGAAATGACCTATGGGAAAAGTGTTATGATGCCAATTTCTTTAGAGATTCCCACATTACAACTATTCAAAGGATTTGAGATAGAGGAAAAACGTGAACTTGCCCATGAGGCCATGATTAATCGCCAACAAATAGTTAAGACGTGTTTCGATAAAAATACATTAGAGAGAAACTTCTAAACTGGAACCATCATTTTAAAGTGGGATGCTAGAGTAGATAAACCCGGGAACCATGGAAATTTTGACCCCTTATGGACTGGACCATTCATAATCAGTGCATGTAAGTAGTATAGCTATTTCGAGCTTGAAACCATGATAGGAGATCCTTTGGTGATTCCAGTAAATGGGATTCATCTGAAGCCCTACATCTAGGTATCTTTTGAAATTGTATCATATGCATATAATGTTTCCTATTTCTTAGTTTTATTTTTGTTTTGAGCCTCTAATTTCATTGGATTTTTTGTCCATGTGCTCCATCGCCCCTGTCCCCGTCACTTTTAGTATATCGAAGAAAGTGCCCCTACCGTCTTCTCCCATTAAATTCATCATCAAAGGTAAGGTTCTCTTTCCTTAATAAAAGATCCAAAATCAATGCAAGATCTATCAAAGGTGCTAAGTTTGGCACCTCGGGCCTCCGGCTTAAAGGAAGCATTATAAGAAGTGACTCTGGGCATGTACGAGTTTTTACTCCTGCAGTAACAATGACTATTAAAGGCCCCTCAAGCTTTGTTCAACAGGATCATTCTGAAGCATTTAGATTTTTATCGGTGAATATCAAAGTTTCCAAAAGCTTCGGAGTTATTCGAAGAAATTCAGATCACCATGGTTGGCATCACCTCTAGCTCTGCTCAGGTAACAAAGTTCTAGGGAGGACAATCCATTCCTCCCCAACAACACCATCCAAAGTTAAAATACCCAGACTGATTATCTCAGTACAGCAACCCTTCACTGGTCATTGACCCCACCGATGATATATTCAAGCCTAGTCTCAAAAAAAGGCCTAAAGCTTTGAGAGAATTGGCATGCACCAGGTTCAACCTTCAAGGAGACTTAGAGTCATTTGGTGTTAGGACATGGAGCACTAATCTTTCCCAATACATGGTTCCTCTCACACACCTATGCCCAGGGCTCATACAAATGTGCACAGAAAGTTTCAACTCAAGAAGCCATACCATTAAGTGCTAGAATTCAGCTATTGTAATCACACCGCAGGCCATCAGGGACATGTTAGCTCTTAACTATGATGAATCAGCCAATTTCTATGATATAGCCAAGGTCTAGAATGTCTAGGTCTAGTGTCAAATGAAGCCCACAACCTTTACCAAGGAACTGAGACTGTTAGACTCCAGTGCATCGGGGGTTCCCGGTTTCCCCATCCCCTTAAAGTCCCTCATGCCTGATGCTCAGGATGTCTGCTCTATGTTAGCTTTTATTTTCAGGAAGGAATCGAACAAAGATGTTTAGGACTGGTAGATGGTGGCTATATTTCGAATGATGGCTGTCAACACAAAGAAAAGATAGAAATTCAACTTCACAGAATTCATAGCAGGTTCAATTTGTGGAAAACTCAAGCATTTCTCAATGACGTCCACCTTCAGGTATTCGTCTTTCCATTTTCACCTCATTCTGTACCAAAATGCTCAGTATTTCAGTCAATTCATGACCCTGAAACTGTGGGATATGGAGGTGAATTCCCCAAATGTTATTTTAGTATTTGCATGGACCCATATATTGTCTCTAGATTTAAATGTCTACGAGTTTTTCAATACTTATGTGGAGCCTCTTTTTCTAGAAATCGACCCTGAAGGGATCGATAACAGAATGAATGACTCTACATGGTCTATATTTTCAGACCCATTGCACTCCATTGACTACTTCTTTACCAAAGGTCATTCTATGATTCAATTCCATAGATTCAAAGGTGAATCCTTCATGCTCTTGAGGATCCTTACACCTCGGGTAGTAGATCTCGAAGTCACTCAGCAGCTCATCATGCTAGACCTAGAGGTTGGCTCGACCAGAAAGAAGAAAGAAATCTATGACCTCCCTTTTAGTAGGGGAGGGATTACTATAATCAAGAGATAGGTGGACCATTGTCTGTTTTGGAGTTTGGCCTCCTGTGGCTTCGCGTTGATCCAGGACTCATGGAGGTTTGATCCGGACATGAAAATAGTTGAAACCTTGTCTACAAATAAAATCAAAGTCCCCTGCAAACTTGAGTCAAGACCATTTTTTGATTCACGATGAAGCCCCAAGGCTGAAGAACCTGAGATCTTCATCAAACTCTAGGATATCCCCACTCCGGATTGGGAATCATTTCATCTAGTGAAAAATTATTTTGACCCTATTATAACGATTGGGAAAGGTCTAAAATCATCCATAAGAAGAAAGGACCGGAATTCCAGGAAGATCAAGGGATTTTGGAAATACAGGCAGGAAATCGGCCAAACCAAAAAACATTTTGGGGAAGTTCTCTCTGACAATCCCTTGGAGGATAAGTAGGATTAGGAGCATGACTCCGATGCAGACAATGAGGATATACTTATCCTCACTTCTGAGCAACCCCTCAAGTCAACTGTGGGGTCCTCCGAGCTACAACAATAGATACATGAGGTACCTTCATTGGCCGCTCCTCTTCAGACTCCTCAAATTTCTCCATCCCCTGAGCTCTCAAAAGCTACAGCAAAGGAATATTTCCTCTCCATCCTGGCCCGCAAGAAGCTAAAATTAGTTGCAATTCCTGTAAGACCACCACCTGAGGCTCCACTCTCTATAATGCTTCCACATCCACCTTCCCATTTAGAAGGAATATTTTAGTCTGTGACTACAACCCAACCCTTTACTCTTCCTAGTGATCCTCTACTTCCGCAGTACCCTAATGCCATCCCGAGCTTCTCACCTCGCATTATCACACTCCCTTCTTCAGCCTTGGTATCTGCAATATCTCAATCACAAGTGACTATTTCATATGGCTTGACACCTGATATCCCATTTGTGGGAGGGATGGTCTCTTCTCCTTCTAAGTTTTGGAGTCAAGCAGAGGCTACTAAGGCAGCCCAAGATCAAAGGAGATCAAAGTAGAGAAAGAAGGAGATTGCAGCTTTGTCAACTAAGAAGGTTTGATCCTTGTATGATCATCAACAAGGCTCATTAACCATTACTAACCTTTTCCCTCAGGTATCCAATCTTGTGGAAAAAATAAACCATGATGACTATTCCATTAGCACTATCACAGTGGACCTCACTAAATCCCAGCCTCAGGAAAAAGTCGAGTTGATGAATGAAACAACGGCGGTAGTCACTACTGACTATTTGAAGCTCAACAATCAGCTGAAAAACCTGTACAGGCCAACCTCCAAAAGGTTGAAGCTAAAGAAGTAGGTTGCATGGTTGAGCTTGTAGTCATTTTTACACCCACCAGAAGAACAATGGAATCCCGTGCACACCGCACTATCACCTAGCGGGCACTGGGCACTCACTCGAGGCATGCGCGGGCACCGAGTCTCTCTTTTATGTGATTTAAGTGGGAAACCATCATCTATGTCAGGAACTTAATGAATAAATGTGGAAATGAGACATACAATCATCATAGGGCTCAGAATGGCCTCTAGACAAATGTACTCATTCCAAATAGTGGGTACTTACAGATAATAGATAGAACTATAGCAGAAAGGAAAATACATAAGGATTTACATCTGTTCCATAACATCCATGAACAAAAATGAAAAGATATAGATATAAACCGAATCAATTAATTCATACCCATTCATGTTTATAACCTCATTACATTCAATGGGTCCATTAGAATACCACATCTTGATCAAACTAAAGTCATACATCATAGCAGGGATCATGTCCTTCATCTATACAAAGAAAAATTTCTCCTGCGGACGCTCGCATATATAGGCATCCCAAAGTGCCAATTCATCCTTCTGCGGCCTCAAATCTAGTGCCAAGTGTCTGAATGTGGTCCTCCATAGGAGCATGCTTCTCCAGGCCTAAGCTCTCCACTTTTTTCCATGATGTCTTCTATAACCTTCTATCACATGGAATATTCCTTTTGTGGGCATCACGTTGTCAGGATGGCACCTTATCCACTTTACATGCACAGTCGGGTCATGCTTTTCTCGTTTCCTACCCAAAATGCCGAATATGGCTAAATCCTGAAACCTCGACTTTTTCCACATGCACGCCATAGGTTTTCTTAAACCCTTCCTTAAACCCTATCCTGCGTGCCTTCTCCTTGCGCACCCATCTTCAACTAGGCCTTGCAGACCTATGCGTCTTTTTGTACTTAGCCAATATTTTGGGGTCCCAACATCACCCCACACTACGCCTGTTCTCCGTCTGCGGGAACACTTATTTAATGAATAAAGAATTATAATAGACTTACATCTTAGAAAAATATTAAGGGGATGAAGAATTTGGGAAAGAAGAAAGAATGGGGAAGTAATGGCATTACTGCAACAAGCTAGGAAAATATTTTTACAATTCAGCCTCCAACTTGTTCCAGGCATCGACTTCATTTTGTGCTCTCTGACAGAGGTCACCGACTAGGGCGCTTACCTCCCCAAAACTCAGTCCATATCCTTGAGCATTCATAGTATTAACAATTTTCTCCAACTCCTTACTCATGTCTTCAAGTGTGTCCATCCTTCTAGTAATCTGTGGGTACAATTCCTTCAACTAGTTTTTGATTGAACCCCTTAAGGCTTCAATGGCCTTAGATTTATTTTAGACCTCAGAAAGGATTTTTTCTCTTTCCACCCTATTTCCCTTATTCTTCTCTTGAAACTCCTTCAGCTCTGCTTTGTGAGTGGTGACCAAGATGCTCGCCACTCTATCCCTGTTTGCACAATCATCGTACGCGGCCTTAGCAGTTTAGGTAGCAATCTTGAAATCCACAAGTACCTTGATATACTTAGTAATGATTGCTACCAATTTTAATTTTTCCTCCTTCACCAAGCATGCTTCCACTTCTTTTGTGGACTAAAGGGCCAACGGTTGTCTCTCCATGGTGAGGCTGCGCGCCAGATCTTCTAAGCAATCAAGAGTGGATCTACACTTTTACACGGGCAGCGTTAGGTCTAGATGCTTCAACATAATGGCACTTGTGATAGAATCCATATTTTTGTATACTTCACGTACCTTCACCTTCTCATCCCTTAGTTCAAGCTTCAGCTGCACGTTGATCAATATTCTTGTTTCAAGCCCTTAGTTTTCTCAGGTAGCTCCTCTTACTTATTTTCTAGCTTTCCATCTAGAAATATTACTCTGTCATTTCTTCCAAAGAGCCTAGACTCAGTCTCAACCATGACCTTGTTCAACGCATTACATAAATACTCATCTGAGAGTTGTTAGGCATTTACGAAGGGGTTGGCTTCCTTAGACTCTAGTACTAGCAGGATTGCCCCTTGGTATACTCTGAACTTTGGCTCGTTAATATGGGACTCAAACACCCAAGAGAGCATCTTCCTTGTCCTGGGGTATGCACCCTCCTCGTCAAATGACTCCATAGCTAGAATTTCTTCCATGGGTACAATGCTCTAAAAACATGTGCGTAACACCTTCCTTTGGTCATCAACATAGCCCATGAACTATCCTTGTTCTATATCAAGGATCTTCCTTTTCGAGCACATGGCTTTGGGGAAACTAACTATTAGACTAGGACCTCCTCCCATACTGACTTGTTCTTTCTTAATGATTTCCTCCGTACCCTCTTCCATCACTATGTCAGCACTGCATACCAATTCTTGTTCTACCAAGGCATCGATTATTTTTGTTTCTTCTCTTTCTTCTGCCTCGTTTACTTGCTCCTTCGTAAGGCTTGTAGCTTTCTACTTATGTGTGCCAACCTCCTCACTTCTTCCCCTGTCCTGGGTTCCTTCCCACTACTGGCTACCCTTACACCACACGAAAAGGAACCCATGTTCTTCTTCTCCACCCTCTTCTTCTGAATCATGCAAGTTGAAGACAGGTGGCTCTTGATCTCTTTCAGGATCATCTTCTTCAGGATCATCTTATTCATCGTCATCATTCTTTTTACCTATGTATTTCTCCAAGCTCTCATTTTCTTCTGAGTCAGCCTCCTCTTCTATCCTCTGCTTCTTTCTGAGAGGTGACTCTTCCGTAGGGAATCCAACCTTATCTACTTCCTCTGATGACTTCTCCTTGTTGAGGGGTTACTCTGGTGCCTCTTCTTCTACGGTCTTCTCCTTTACTGAGGATTTCTTCCTGCATGTATAGGTGTAAGGTTTGGCACTTACCACCGACGCGCTTACTAGCTGGGCAGTCAACACACTTGGTGCTTTTTCTTCCTCTCTCTCCCTTTTCTTGAGCACAGGATTTCTTCTACCCGTGGGATCTTCAAGTACGGATACATCATTCTCTAGGTATGCACCTTTCTCAAATTTTGGCCTAACGTAGAGATATACACCCACCACGGAGTTTCTTGTAATCATTAGAGTCAAGGGTTTCATCATTCTGATTTCATGCACTATGTACTTTTCTATGTACGCGTGCTTCTTGGGGTACACTAGCATCCTGCGCATCTCCCTTTGGTCTTAATCAACTTCACTGAGATCAAACCTTAGTTTCTTTACTTCTTTGAACCTATTAACTCCCCCTTGGAAGTATTGGGTGGTGAAGGAGAATGGGATTTTTCACCATGGGCTCATGGTTTCATCCACTAACTTAAATCTACCTATGAAGAAGTGTTGGTACACATCAAACTCAGCTTCTCCCGTTATAAGCACCGTTAGTTTCTTTTGGATTCTCCACTCTTCCTTGAATGCATCCCTTAAGCTCTTATACCACTTGTCCAGGCATGCCTTGTCGGAGGTTGTCATTGTTTCACATGTATACTTTGCAAATCATTTCACGGGCGTGGGATTTTCAGCCAGATATTCCTAAACAAGCTTGTCTATCACGTCAAGCACTCCTATCTCCAATAATACTATTGTCAGGAGTATATTTCCAAAGAGTATCTTGTCTCCTTCCTATGTGCTGTTGATTATCTCATCTGCAATGAAGGTTGATAAATTGTAGATTTTTCCCTCTGATATTTTTATGCATACATTCAACCAGGCCTTATTCACCTGCGTCCACCTTTCTTGATCATTTAACTTTGTGACAAGGTGCACAACCATTCTCATGAAGGGATTTGGGATTTCTGCAATATCAAAATACCTTGACAGCTTCTTGTAATCATATGTAGTAACAGTTGCTTTGATGGAATCCTTGTCACTCAATTCATCATCTATGTTGTCTCCCGTGCAGATGAGACTTGTAAACTTCAAAATCAGCTGAGGGGTTATATGCATCTTGTGCCCCGTGAAGTAAAATTGGTCCTCATGCATGCGCAAAATCAGCCATTGATAGAGGTGCTCCCGGTTTCCAAAGTAGCACAGCTCATAGAGTTACAATAACCCTACCTTCTTTGACTTCACTTTTACCTCATCCATGTAGATGGGAAAACCCTCTGGTGTCATTTTTTTCGTCGGGTGCACTAACTCCAACACCATTTCCTTCTATTTTGTGCTTGTGTGATGGTTAGAATCACTCACCACCATCTTTCTCAAATGGGATTCCCACTCCTTCCCCAGCAAAACTCCATCCAGGTACTACATTTCTTCATACCACTCTTCATTTATGCTTGTGGTGGTTGTTGTTGGATCTCTACCCTTACCCTTTCCCTTGCCTTTTGGCTTATTAGGTGACACAACTGGTCTCTTGGGTGCCATTTTCTAGGTCCTCTTATCACTTCAATCTCTTCTTGTTACTCTGCTCTTCCACTTCTTCCAACCTTAAATCTCAACTTGTGAATAAATCCTCTTAAACCCGTGCCCTATTTTTTCAAACCCTAACTGGGAAAATAATTCCACAAGACGATACCTTCTCACAACTTCTATTACACCCATTAAATCCCTTCCTTCTGGTTTACAAATCCAAACTAGTTACTCACACTCAAACTCTTCAAAATTTTCTTCACACAGATCAGTCCTGGAAGCCCTAGTTTCTAATGATGCAAAAGTGCTTCTTTCTTCATATGCGCAAAGTAAATAATGAGATACCTCGACTAACTATTTATAGTTTTTCCCACTTTGTAACATTAAATGCTACCTTACCTACTACCGTACTTTAACACTTAATGGGGCTTTTTCAAATAAACCCAACTTTAGCACTTTAACTTATGTGCCCAACCTTGCATGGAGAATTCTCCAACCTTCTAATGTACAACAAATCCATCTTGATAGGAGACTCTTGCGCACATGTAACTAGTGCCAAAGGCACTTCTTTTGTCATGACTTTTTTCTCTCACCTACCTCATGTTGTTTTTGCGCTTCTTCCTCTTTTGTACGTGGATCCCCAATGTAGCCTTATCCTAACACCAACCATCCTTTTTCACCTTTGCTTGCATGTACTTCCTTCACAGGACTAGTCAACCAGGCTTTGCAATGCAATCCTTCCTGGTGCTTCACACTTCAATTTCTACCACCTTACTCCACTCCAAACTAAAATGATGTGCGGTCCTCTACACAGTTACAACTTTCAAAAAACAATGATATTATTGATGCCCAATCCGCAACACAAAACAACAACAAGAAAGGGAAACTCAAGAAAGAAAAATTAATTAAAGAAAATCCTAAACTAACTAGCAATACTACCTTATTTTTAAAATCCAAGAAGACTTATTTATAGTAGGGTTTTAGCCTACTCCCATTGAAGTGTCCTAGAAATCTCGTCCCATCCAGCACTTGTAATAGGCACGTGCCCAAATCAAGGATGTACGAGATGGTGTAGGGACCCAACTAATGCACTTTTAAC
Organism: Taxus chinensis; assembly: GCA_019776745.2. Taxonomy (NCBI): domain Eukaryota; kingdom Viridiplantae; phylum Streptophyta; class Pinopsida; order Cupressales; family Taxaceae; genus Taxus; species Taxus chinensis. The sequence continues at coordinate 747,546,514 of CM034154.1, forward strand.
TTCTGAGGATGGCACAAAAACTTAGAATCATACACTAAGACCATATGGACAACCTCAAACTTCTTGTTCCTAATGTGGCAATCATGCCATGCTTTTTACTTTGCTTTTTCTGTTTTTTGGCTCCACCTAGCGAGTGATCATCTTTCATCCAGCTTCATTAATTTATCAATCCTTTCTCTTCATCCAACCCTCCTGCGCATCCTATATGTAGATAAGGTAACATAAATTCAACCATAAGTACAACTTCCGTGCCAAACACCAGTTGAAATAGTGTGGCCTTGTTAAGCCTTTTATAAGTTGTCCTATAAGCCCATAATATGGCTGATACCTTGTCATCCCAATCTTGTCTTCTGACACCACAAATATTTGTCAGGGTATGACTCAGTATCTTGTTAAATGCTTTTGTAGTTCCATTTGCTTGTGGGTGATAAGGTGTAGTTTTGTGATGAGCCACCATGAACTCAGATAACAAGATCCTCATGGTATCATTCAAGAAATGTGTACCCCTATCGGTGGTTAAACTTAAAGGGCATCCATACCTCGTGATAATGTTCTCCCAAAAAATATTGTTGTTGTAGCTACTGTACAGTCTTTAGTTGGGGTTGCTTCTGCCCACCTTGTCAAATAGTCCATTCAAGTGATTACATAGCATGATCTAGTCCTACGCATTGCTGGTGCAATAGGGCCTACAAATTCTATTGCCCATTTCTCAAAAGGTTCAGTGATAGGGATAGGGCACAAAGGCATTTCATCTCTTCGTGTTGGTTTGCCAATGCGCTAACAATGGTCACATGTTTTACAATACTCCTTGCAATACTTGTACAAATTTTCCCACCACAATCATGTCATTAATATTTTACGTGCGGTGGCATCACCTGCATAATGTACACCTGCACTTCCTCCATGTGCTTCTTATATGATGGTGAGGCACTCATGCTCTAGTACACACCTGTGCAAAAAATCATCATGCCATAGGTTTCATAAGTCCCCACTGATCAACATGTAGGGCATGGCGCGTATAACTAGTTGCTTTTTCTCTAATTTCTTCATCCCTTCTAGTGCCATACCCATTTTAACGAACATGAAAATATCCTCCAAATCCAAGGGCGCAAGCAATAACCTAATAGTTGTACATCTGACATGGTATCTTCATTTCTTTGTGCATCCTCCCACAAATCAATCCTAGACAAATGGTCAGGTCTGGAATTACTCTTGCCTGGTTTGACAACTACAATGAATTCAAACTCTTGGAATAATAACACCCACCGACATATGTGCCCTTGTAGGATGGGCTTGTTCACCAAGTATTTTAATTCCATGTGGTTAGTGTAGAAGATAAAGGAAAGTTTCCAACAGATATTGTTTGAACTTATGAAGCATGTAGATCATAGACAATGCCTCGCGCTCAGTCGTAGTATAATTTTGCTCTGCTGGTGTCAACTTCCTACTTGCAAAGCATAGGGGGTGATCAAAAATTCCCTCACTAAGTTTTGCAAACATTGCCCCAATGGCCGTTCTAGAGGCATCCACATGAACATGGAAGGGCTTATCCTAAGAGGGGAAATGTAATATAGGCACGGTGACAAGCCTATCCTTCAGTGTGTTGAATGCCTTCTGTTGCACCTCTCCCCAATGGAAGGAACTTTTATGTTTGAGAAATTTTTCTAAAGGTGCGGCGATCTTGGCATATCCCTTGATGAACTTCCAGTAGTACCCCGTATGCCCAAGAAATCCACGCACTGCACTTTGACTAGTTGGCTCCCTCAATCCCACAATCACTGTAATTTTGGCACGATCCAACAGTAGGCCTTCTTTACATATGATGTGTCCCAACAGGGTCCCAAACAGGGTAGAAAATAAACACTTCTTGATGTTAAGGGATATCCTCAACTACCGAAACCTTTCAAACATCAATCTCATATCATCACAATGATCCTTGACAAATCCATACATGGTCCAATCATCAAGGTACACCTAGAGAAACTTGTGGAGAAGTCTTGAAAGGCTTGCACCTACAATGCGTGAGAACACAATAGGTGCTTTCTTCAACCCAAATGGCATAACTATATAGGAAAAAATTCCCCACTCGGTGGGGAAGGTTGTGTTTCTCTCATTTTCCTTTGTAATCCTCACCTGGTGATAGCCTGAGAACCCATCTGTGAAAGAGTAAACTTCGCGCCCTACTACTCCTTCTAGGATCTCTTCAGTAAATGGGGTTAGGAAAGGATCAATGATACATGCTACATTCAAATCCCTATAATCAACACATATCCTTATCCTTTCATCCTTTTTTATACTAATTACCATTAGAATTATCCTTTCTGACTCTTCAACAGATTCAATAATTCCTGACGCTATCACGTGTAGGTTAGGATTCATTTGGTATGGTCTCTTCCAGACTGGGTGTGCAACTTCCTTCAACTTAATTCTCATTTCCCCCCAGGAATGGTGAATGCCTTTGAGTTCATGATACCAGTGCGGGATTAAATCCTCAAACTCACGAAAAAGATCAATGATATTAGAGACTTCCTTCTCTGACCAATAGTATCCGATGATAGCCTCCTTGGGCTATGCCTCCAACTCAATATTAACCTTCTTTTTATTTAAAGGCTCATGATAGGCACACATTATTTCATCAGCACTATCTACCACCTCGCATATCCCTACAGAATGGTCAACATCCAAGTTTTTCACTTCTTCACCATCAATAACATACACCATCTTCCCCTTGTCTTTTTACAAACATGCACACTCAAGTGTATCTATTATATTTATTCTTCCTCAAAGTGCATCTCCAAGCTAGGTTCACCTAGCAACTCTAGTAGCCTATCTTCTGCCATGGCACTATCCCCAATGGTAAGGTGCTTGACAACCTGTAATGCCTTATCCACCAAGGTTTTTGTACTTTGATACTCAAATGTTTGAATGAGATCAGCTGTTAACTCTTGCCAATTCCCTGTTTGGTGACATGTCTTAGAATGAATGTACCATACGCGTGCACAATATTGTAGGGTGGAATACAGCGTGTGAACCCATAATGAGGGTGAAAATGCTTCTGCGATTCCCATCTAGGTCATCTCACATGCTTGGATATGGAAGGAAGTGGTCTATTTACTATGGTAATATTTTATATCTGTGGGCACGTTACTCCTACAAAAACTTACAGAGAAGGAAATTCTTACCTCGCGCCATTCCAAGAGACTATCTCGATGCGTTGCCCACTAACACGCAGCAGTTCTGAGTAGGACATAACTCAACATCCCTCTTCATTCATTTTCCTTCTTCCACTGAGCTTCCATCTTCTACAAAAATACCTCAAAGGAGGCTCCTCCTAAGTACTTAGGTAGCTCCTTTCTTCCTAGGCATTAGACCATACGCACCTTTGTCACCTTTGTCACCGATCCTCTCAAATGTCATCTAATTAACTCATACATTCCATGTGCCCAATTATCATATGTTATACTGGTGGTGGAACTTAGGGATTGAGCATCCTCAAACTGGATAACTCCTTCTATGGGATGAATTATCTCTGGATCTCTGATTAAGTGTACATATATTTTATCCATGATCTCTTCTCCCAAAGGTTCAGTATAGGGTGTTGATTTTCCATCAACCAGGGGTATGATGACCCGTTCCTCCTCATTTTCAAAGCTTATGTATCCCTTATTGAACCATAGATCCACATTCTTCTTATAACACCATGGGCACCCAAGTAGTGCTGGGAAATTGTCTACCTCGGCAAGCACCAAGACTTTGAAGTCCTCAGTAAATTTAGCTCCATGAATGGTGATAGGTGCATCCTTTAAGACACCAATGGGCATTACCTTCATTTTTTTTTCTGTATACAACACATTCGAAGATGGCTGTAATGCAAGCCTTCCCATCTGATGCCATGAATCTAAGGTGAGAACATTAACCTTTGTGCCTGTGTCAATGAGGATATTACTAAGGATCCATCCATCCACGACTGCATTTAACGTGATCTACCTATCATAGTCAATACCGTGATGGGGAAGGTTTGCATGCAAGACCTTCCTCTCATGCTCTTCTCCAGCGCATGGTACCTTCCCTCTCAACCATGCTCTTAGCAAGGAAATAATATTCTCTTGCCTTAGCATTTTACATACTTACCTGATCTCATCTAGGTCATCTTTTGGTGCGTTGACCTTCCTTCTTTGCTCCTCCCTCCTGGACTGCTCCTTTAGACATTGGATTTCTCCTTGTAAACTCCGAATGATGTCCATGGTATCTTGATATACCTTCTTTTGATGTGCAGGGTCTAGGTACTTCCCCTGTACCACTTCTTCCATTGAAACCAGGTTCTTATAGCTTGGAATTTCCTTTGCACGTGTGGCCTCTGCTGCTGTTGTTACTATAACAGGTTCTAATCATGCATCACATGTTACCCATGGCATACATTGTGTGTATGTCTTCTTAATGCTTTTACAATTACAGTGCCCTTGTCTTTCCGGTGTTGTTGATTCGTGTGCTCGAACAACTTAGGAAACTCCTCATACTTGTGCTTCTTCCAGCACCATGAGCACTGCAATAGGTCTAGGCACTCTCGTTTGTAATGCTTTGTAGAATCAAAATTAAAATAGGTTTCATATGGGAACTCACTTCTTCCTCCTCCAAGATTACCACAACCACAGAATACTCCATGAAATCCCCTTCCGTGCGGGCCTCCATCTATGCATTCCTCATAATGGAGATCATCACCTTTAGAACTACTGGCAATGCTGGTCTAGCACACCCCATGATCAATGGCCTCATGGATCTGGATGAATAAGCCTACAATCCTTAGTATAATGTGTTGTAGAGGTGCATATCTTATAGTAGCAAGACACATTATTTCAAATTGCGCGTTGTAACAAGGGGCATCTCTTACATCATGATCCCCATGACAAATTTCACAGTTTACTGTCACGACGCCTACTTTCCTCTGGGGGAAACTATCCTTGACATTCCCCTCTACTTCACAATTTATACACCATGTACCACTGTGAGTCTCATGGGATGAGTTCATAGACAAATTCTCCACCTGCTTAGCCATAACAGTGATTTGAGCCTCCAGAAATGGGCTAACACCAGTATCAACACTTCCAACAACTTTGGCATGTAAAGAAACTTCTAACGCCTTACATGGATCTTTGAAATTTTAAGGAGATAAATCTCTTCTAAATGGTGTTATCAACCCCCCCAACAAACCATTGAGCATGTTGTGAAGGGTGAATGCCATATGAAAATTTTGATAGGACGGTTTTGAACCGTGCATCATACTCCCGTACACTCTCTACCATTCCCTATTGAATCTCCTTCAAGGTGTTAATGCTCTTCTATTCAAACTCAGGGATGTGTAATTCTACCAAGAAGACATTATTTAAGGTAGTTTAATCCACCACCGTTTAATGAGGGTCATATTTCCTATACCAGCTATACGCACGCCCTTGCAACATCGTTACAAACTGACTAGCCTTCCACTTCGGGGTTATGATCCCTTTTGTGTGCCATAGCAGCTCACACTTATGAACATGTTCTACCAACATCTTCAATACCCCTATAATCTAGAAAATGTAGAGACATATCAAAGAATACTTGAGGAGGTGGTTGGGGCCCTTGTCCTCTTGAGCAAGAGCCTTGGTTTCCTCTACCACCGGATCCACTAGATCAACTAGGTCCTATGCCTCCTGAGCCACCAGACCCACTAGATCCACGAGGTCTTGTTCCTCCTGACGCACTAGATCCACCAGGTCCTATAGTGATCATGCCAAGGGTCCCTAAAGTTCCACTGAAGTGTGCACTGACGGTCAATGATAATGCCACACTACCACAAGTGTACCTCACCGCCACTCCCAGATGTGAGACCGAAGGCTTGTGTACTTGATCCTTGTCAAAAAATTCCTCTGAATACTAGAATATGCATAGCCATAGAAGTGGGAAATGAAAAATTATATCTCCTAACTGGGGTCAGCGATACTCCTTCCTTGATTTGGAAAACCAAGCACCAGATTTTGGTCACTAGGTGGGTTCAGATACATGCCAACAATTCTTCTCTCTCCATGCGAAGAAATCTCATTAAAACCTGAAGGGGTCTCTTTTACATGCTTTGCCAAGATGGGGTAGCATAGACTACTCAGGTTCCATGTCCTCCGCGTGAACCTCAACTCCTTCACGCAACGTCTGTCTCCATGGATCCATCACACTTGCAGCTTCACATCATCTAGCAATCTCCCTTTCATGTGCTTCACTATACTTGAGTCACGTCTCTCTTCCCTCTCCTTCTCTATCGTGATATCTGCCATATTCCTCCACCCAAGCTTCCCTCGCTCAACACTTAGAATGGTTTATCTGGCCATTAGAAAAGCCTCTAAACTCATGGTAACCATCAATATCTTCATTAGCTGATGGGAATAACATGTAGAAATGTTCCTCTAGGTTCTCACGCCAGAAATTCAAACTCAGTAACCTCCAGACAATAATACGTGGAAATGAGCATATTCCAGAGTGTAACTAGCCAGTACTCCTTCTCCACTAATGATCTACAACATGGGTCCACATCAAATATGCATCCTTACAAACCTTTGGTAGTCTTCTTCGGTCCATACATGGATTATCCATAATGCCAACTTGATCTAGATGCATAGGCTGAAAGCCATTCATATAGTTCTACTGGGAAGCAACAGAAGAAGGTCTCATATAGATCATGGTAGAGGTTATATTCTACCCATCTACGTGCATTAAACTCGGGTCTAGTGCTGATATCTCTGAGCAAATTCATCCTCCGTGCTCTTGAACCATGATTCAAAAATTTCCAATGTCAACCGCTCCATCATTCCTAAGTACACAGATCATGATGTATGCTACATTTCCACTACCACTTCAAAAATAGGTCCCACCAATGGAACCAAGATGTATTTTTTTGTACTCCTATCACAAAAGGATAAGGAAACCCCATGCGTGTCGGCCTATCACCCAGTGGGAAGTTGAATGCACTCACCCGAGTCATGCACGGGTACCCGAGTCTCTCTTCTATGTGAGTTTAGTGGGAAATCATAATCTATGATTAGTGTAAGAGTTAATGAATAGGATGTGGAAGCTTAAGACAAACAAGAACCATAGGGCTCAGAACGACCTCTAGATCCTTGCATTCACTTCGGACCGAGTGGCTACTTAACAGAATCCAGAACATAGAATTATAACAGAAAGGAATTATACATAAGCATTTACATCTATTCCATAACATCCATGAACAGGAAAGGGAACCCATATGAGAGATAAAGTGCATTAATTACCATTGATACTCATGTCTATGTTGTAACAGGTAACCTCATTATATTCAATTGATTCATTATAGAGTGTCACACCTTGAGCAGACTGCAGTCATGTATCATCAACAGGACGATCATGTAACTTAAGCTAATAGAAAAAGAAAAATTTACAACTCCATCCCCTTAGTGCATTACTTCCCCGATATAGCCTCTACCCAAATACCCCAAATTTCGTCACAGTAATTCTGCAGAGCTCCATTCACTTTCTAACCCCGCTATACCTTATACTATCTTTTCTCCTATCTTTTTACTCCTATAGGCACTTGTATTTATAATTCATCCCACCTTTCCAACTCATCCTTCCAACGTCCTCAGATTCTGGTGCCAAGTTTCGTAACGTGGTCCTCCATGTGAGCATGCTTTTCTAGGCCTGAGCTTTCCACTTTACCTCCGTGATGTTCTTCTAGAAGATTCCATCACGGGGCATGCTCCTTTCCTAAGCCAGCACTATTGCTAGGATGGCATCTTATCCACATTGCATGCATGGTCAGATCATGCTTTTCACGTGTTCTGCCCTAAAATACTCAAATATGAATAAGTCTCTGAAGCCTCCTTTCTATCTGCATCGCATGTGCCACATGTGCTTCCCTAAGCCTTTCTCTCATGCGATTACGCGCTTGCGTGCCTTTTTGTAAATAGCAACCATTTTGGGCGTGCCCAACGCGCCTTCATACATGGTTTAAGGATTATAGGGGTCCAGACACAGTGTACAAGAGGGATTCGAGGTACACATCAACCAAGCAAGCCCTTTACTATGGGCTGGGTCTCATGATTGGATGAAGGATGTATGGTATCCACAGCATGGGAGATGACATATCATTAGGCCTCTGGTTAGTTAGACTATCTACAACATGACGTAGTAGTATGGCCTTCAGGCCATAGGTTAAATTACTTTGATAAAATGGCCTCAAGATGGCCTAGAGCTCTATACAAAGATGGTTGAGCACTCTCATAAATCTAGGAATTGTATCAACTATAGTGCAAGATTTTTATAGAGTCCTGATTGGTGATAGAGATAGTTTGGCACTGCACACAGGATGTAGCTCCGATGGTCAGATATGTGGTATGCTCATAGGGCACATAGAGTACTTGTGACTCTGGGGCCGTAATTACCAGGGACAGAGCATTGACCAACTACCTTATCAGGCAAGGTGCCAACTATGTCAAATACCCTTTAAATAGGTCATAAGACTCTAGGGTATACACTCAGAGTCTCGCTCTTCAAAATGTAGGAATCACCGACAGGCAGTTGATGGTGGCAAAGATCGATTAATGATTCTGAGTTAGTCGCCTACAGATGCAAGATGTGAGAGCACCCCTTGTGGGGGCACTCCTATCGATGATGAGGGTGGAGGTGATGGTGGAGATGATGATGACTGACGATGACAACGATGAATGATGTAAGACTTGGTTTCCTTTTAATGACCAATGTCATAGATGGGGGTGGGGGACTACGGTCCTCCATCTATATACGACCACATTCAGATAGGGGCTTCTAGGCGCTAGGTAGCCATAACAAAACGATACCTCCAGGCTCTGAAATATAGAGTTTCTAGTCTAGTTGAGGTCGATTCCAATAGGGATGTAATGCCCCATCATAGAGCTAGGTGTTTCTGCTAGCATGTGGTCATGCAGAGCCATGTCAAGGTTGCTCCCATAGTGGTGTTAGGGATTGAGTTGGACCGAGATTTTCAAGCCTTGCGCTTCAGTAGCTAGGTGGCAGAATAACCATGGCTCAGATTATCAGGCTGATGACTTTGAGAGATGATCTAAATGACCTGTGGCACAGTCGTACAGGTTATGACAACAGAGAGAGATTAGGCGATGAGATCTAGGATTCGCTCCAAGGTAGGCACATAATCCCTGGTGGAGCATGACCACAATTGATTATATTATTTTAGGTATGACTAACTTTTGTTAATTATTTTGTGCCTAGACTATTGATGCACTTGATTACATCAGGAAGCTAGTAACGACTAAGTATGAAATGATCACAACGGCCTCCACATGTCTCATAGGTGCATCCCCATGTTTTAGCATGTACAAGGTGGGTTCTCAGACTCACACATACACTACACGTGTCTATCTGATACATGTTAGAGAGATATAGGAACGGGCCCCAGGTCCAGGACCATTACAACAAATAGAGAGCCCTGCATGTTGCGCCAAATGAGGAGACTAATCAAATCATGTTGACTATGGGTAGACAATGACCAGGTGAGAGAGATGTTGTTGTATAGGCAGCCACTACCTTTGGGGACTACAATAGATGATTCCAGGATATCATTAGAGGCCAATGATGAGGGCCAAATCGTATTAGGGAAAGAAACTGGCGGCTATTGCCTTGAAGTTCCAATAGGGCAGTGAGCCAGTACCATTTGATGCAAGGCCTTAGATGAATGAGAAAGCATAGGCTGGTAGATCACAGAGTGTCAGAGGAAGTCAGTCAAATCCTAGTACATAGGAGGCTAGACAGAAGATGCGAGTACACCTGGATCTGAGCCCATCACAGTTCGCCGTCGTTTCATCCTCCAGAGTCATAGATCTAGGTAAGTATCTATCATGGAGAGAAGTGTAGATTCATGTGCTTTTCAAAATCTCTCTATGTACCCATAGACTATATGTATGTAGACTTGCCTATTCTATGCAAGGCATATTTTGATTGATGTATGTGTTAAAGATGTATTCATGTTCTGATTAGTAGCCTCTATAAATGAAGGCTTAGAGAAATTGATTGTGCATAGTTCCCTTTAGAATTTTTTGGCATCATTTATTATCGATGATGTATCTCTTACCTTTTGAGGTACTTGACTATTTGTGTTATTTAAATAGTGGATCATGTGGTGTAGCCATTCGAATGGTTTGATACATGTTCCAAGTGTTCTATAGTTATCCTCTCTTCTAAATTTGATGCATGACCTACTTATTTCAGTCATTGACATGCTATCTCTAAACCTGACTCCTATGAATCTCATTTCCTATGTATATTTCATGTTTAGATAGAGATGTTGTACCACATATTTTTATATTGATGATATACCTTCAGATGATATCATATGTTTTTGGACATGATATATTCTGGTAGATGTTAGCATTTGGGATGATATTAGATGATATTGGTTCGGGGGGTGATAGATAAAAGGAACGATAACCAGATCGTACCAAGCTAAGAACACAGATGCTAATCAAACACCACAATAAATAAGATGAAAGTGATTTGCCAGAATAACTTTACACAAAAACTTTGCAAACAAATGAGTAGCAATATCATATATTATTATGGAACTAAATGAAATATAATGAGCATGGGCCCTTGCTTATATAGGCAAGGAATAACAATCTAAGAACTAGTCAATGTCGTAGATCAAGCCATAAATCAAGGAAATAACTAGTCATCAAAGAACTAGTCAGGACCATAGATTTAGGAAAGAACTAGTCATCAAGGATCTAGTCAATACCATAGAGTTTTGAAAGAACTATACCTAATAACTAGATAATATTTCCTTAATATATAAACAAAAATAAAATATCCACGCACATAATTGGGTGAGGATAATTAAAATAAAGGCAAATAAAGTACCGAGGTGAACATGAGCTAAGGTAAACACCTACTCTAACACCACCCCTCAAGTGAATCTAGGGACCCAAAATAAAAATGGCATATCCACAGTAAGAGTCCCATAAAATAGGCTTGATGAGGTACTCATATACAATATAAAGAAATATCGAACCAAAATAAGGAATGAATCATGTTAAAAGGAAAGAGAAAGAAGAATAATAAGGAATATGTTCTCACGAACACCCCAAGAGAAACTTATAAAACCCTAAGCATGTCACAGAAATCAAGGTAGCAAGGTGATGAAAAATGCTTCACAAAGATGTCTGCAACTTACTACTGAGTCAGAATGTACTCTAATTAAATAACTCTATCCTAAATGTGTTGACGAATGAAGTTTATTTCTATCTCAATATACTTGGTCCGCTAGTGCTCAATAGGGTTGTGAGAAATGTGAATTACACTCTGGTTATCAACCAAAGTATAGTCAGTGAATCCTATGGGAATCCAAACTCTGTCAATAAATATCAAAGCCAAAGGATCTATTGACTCGCTCTAACTTTTGGCATGTACTTTGCCTCTAAAGATAAAAGTGTAATAGCTTATTTCTTTTTACATACCCAAGCAACTGAAAAAGAACCAAGAAAAAAATATAGCTAGAATTGGAACACCTATAATCAATAGAACCTGCCTAATCTGGATTTTTATATCTAATCAATAAAGTAGAACCCCTAGTGTAGTGTAGGTCAAAGTGGGAAGTTCCCTGCAAATAGTGTAAAATCCTTTTAGCAGCCCGCCAACAATGACTATGAGAAGAATGTGCAAACTGAGATACAATCCCTACTATAAATGAAATATCATGGTGAGTATGGGTCAAGTACAAAAGAATTCTAACCAACTACCTATAAAATGTAGGATCACAAAGTGGTGTGGGACATGTGGAAGTAAGAGTAACCCCATACTGAAAAGGAGATGGACTTGGCTTGCAATCAACCATATCAAAGAGCCAAAGAAGATAATGGGTGTACTTTTTATGAGTCAAATGAATCCCTGAATCTATATGAGAAATCTGTAAACCAAGGAAGTAATGCAATAAACCAATATATTTCATGTCAAACTATGAAGAAATATCCCTCTAAATAGTCTAAATGTGGGAAAAAGAGCTTCCAGTAAGTAACAAATCATCAGCATAAAAGACAAGTATCATAATATCCTCACCAACATGCTAGAGATACACTATATGATCATAGTGTCAATGAACAAAACCAGTAGATAGAAGAAAAAAATTCATCTTCTCATACCAAGCCTGAGGGTCCTGTTTGAGACCATAAAGGGACCTTCAAATTCTACAAACAAGAGAAGAATCTTGAGAAAAATCGAGTAGGTTGCTCCATGTATATTTCCTCTTGTAAATCTCTATGTAAGAAGGCACTCTTCACATCCATATGGTATATGGGCCACCACTATGATGTAGCAATAACAAGTATAAGGCGTATAAAATACATCTTGGCAAATGGTGCAAAAGTCTCAAAGTAATCAATACCTTCAACTTGTGAAAAAACCTTTGTAATAAGATGAGCCTTATACTTATTAATGGACCCATCAACTGCATATTTGGCTCGATATATTCACTTACACCTAACCATCTTTCTTCCTTTAGGAAGAGATACCAAATCCCACGTATGGTTCTTCATCAAAGAATAATACTCAACTATCATCACATCATCCCACTCATATCTCCCATGAGACTTTGAAAAGACTGTGGATCCTCAGAAACTACTTGACACAAAATTCCAGAACCTGTAAAATGTGTGTGATGATGCCTAGTGGGTGAAAAATCCTGTATGAAAGGCACTGCCTCAAAAACTATAGTATGATCCCATTTAGGCATAATGACCACATTCGTGGGAATAGGATCTGCAATGACATATTTAACCTCCTCATAAACTTCCTCAAAGAAAGGATCCTGAAGATGAAATATAGAAGAAGAACTAGGTATGTAATAAGATGAAGAATCATGAGGTGTGAAGCGCTCATCAAATTTAACATGTGTTCAAAAAATAACCTCATGAGTATCAGGATCTAAAATTCGATAAGCTCTCATTTCCTCATAATACCCTACCAAGATCAAGGGTTTTATCTTCTTATCCAAGGGTTTCCTTTTATTATTTGGCACAAAGGCCCAAGCATGGCTCCTGAAGACTCAAAAAAATGAGACATCTAGCTTAGTGTTAGACTAAGCTTCCTTTGGAGTTGAATTCTCAAGTGCTCTCTGTGGTGTGTGATTCTGAATGTAGCTAGCACAATTAACTTCTTCTACCTAGTAGATAGGAGGTAAATCTATAGAATTCATCATACAATTAGTCATTTACTTCAAATTTTGATTCTTCCTTTTTGCTAAGCCATTCTATTATGGAGTATGAGGAACATAATGCTGGTGAAAAATGCCATGAGTTTCCAAAAATTCAAAAAACTCATTGTGGAAGTACTCCCCCCTATTATCAGTTTCAAGATTCATTATGCAACTAGAAGATTGTTTCTCGACCAAATCCTTGAATAATTTTAAGTGTGAAAAAACATCACTTTCAAACTTGAGAAAATAAACCCAAGTACTCCTCGAGAAATTATCAATAAAGGTAGTGCATACTTAGCTCCATTGAAAGAGGGAGTAGGAAAAACCATCAAGTCACTATGCATAAGTTCAAGTGGTGAAGAATCTTTCTTAGAAAAATTCTTAAGAAATGGATCTTGGTTTTGTTTCCCTAATACATAGCTAGAGAAAACTCCCTCAAGACTAGAAACTCTAGGAAGACCATCTACCTGTAGACACCAAATTTGTGTCTTACGACCCCTTGTGACCCGCATCTCATTTCGTAACCTAACCTCATCACCTAAACCTTACACACAATTATTTATTAATTACCTTATAATTAATAAATACACATCGCCATACTTGCCACCTCATTTTTCCACCTCATCATGACCTAGTCCCAACCCTAAATTAACCTAATTAAGACCTATAACTTGGTCTACATCCACACCCATGACTAATGACTCCTTACTCGCACCCAAAACCGACCTTGTCGTTACTTGACCAAGCCCACAACTAATCCCTCGGGAGAAAAGGAGGGAAAGTTGGCTATTTTACTAAAAATAGCCCACTTTGACCTGACCGATACCGGTTCTTACTCGACCGCCATCGATTACGTAACCGTTATCGGTTCCCTGTAAATGGGCTCCCCTAACCAGAAACAAAAGGTCGAAGGATTTTGGATCAATCAGGATCATCAGAAGTGATCAAGAGAATCTGGATTTTACTTGGCCGAGCAGAGACAAGTGAAGAAACAAGAAGAGTTTGCAGTGAAAGAGATCAAGCCCAAGACTGCAACTGAATAGCCAGAGCCCTGTGACACTCATCTGATCATCAGGAGGGAGACATCTCATCTTCTGGGTTTCAGGCCATCCTACCTGAGTTCTACCTTGGTCATTACAGTTCTTGGACCTGTATCCTCGTCAATAACCAGTAAGTTGCATCTTGTGTGTTCTCTTTAGTAACATTTCTTAGACTTTTGAATCACAGCCGTCATAAATATATTCCTAGATCTACTACCCAGCAACACATTACATCTAACTATCATTCATCTACCTCTCATCACCCCGTTACCTAATCCCACTCATATACTAGCCTTACAAACAACACAACCACCCCACAACACAATCACCCTACAGTCCCAAGAACATAGACCCTACCGATATCGGTTATCAATAACCGGTATCGATTACTGTGACTCAACACCAGAAACCAGCCTTTTTCCCTACCTGTTTCAACGAAGTAATTAAATTGTTATTTTACAATCTTTTGTGTTAATTCATATTATCAGGGGAATTGACCACATTTGAAAGGAAGTTTTATATTTTTTGGGCCCAAGGCAGTTCCCTCATTTATTGTCTAATCAAAATCTTGTGGTCTTGTGTTCTTATTTGCAGGTAGTCCTTCCAAGACAAAAAGGAGTTCTTCGTAATCAACCTGATCTCTCTCTACGGTATGCGTACACCATCTCGATATTCAACAGGTATTCCTCCTAGCCCTAACCCTTATCTATTTCTAAAAGGAATGAAAGGATAGAAGCAACTCTATTCCCAAAAGCTGAAACATTCCGTGCGAAACATTTTGGCACGCCCGGTGGGACCCATTTTGGGTTTCTTTCTTTCTTGCTTGCTTTCATATAGGGAGCATACTTGCTGTTTTCTTCTTCTAAAGATATTCACAAGGTATTTTGTTATTTTGGTAAAAGAACTTGCTTTGCTTTTACATCTTTGCATTAGTGAAAGTCAGCTCTTTTGCTTCATCGAATATCATTTTCGATTTGGGTTTAAAACACGTGCATCACATTCCTGCTTGTTTTCAATTCTAGTGAACATAGATTAAGTAACAGGTCGTACACGTGGGGGTGATATCCACAGTATTGACAAGAAATTAATCTTACTTTCACTGCACAACACATACCGAATCACTTCACAATTAACACAACAGCTCAAACATCCCCCCTTTTCCGCGGTATTCCTCTGCCCGATTGAGGTAACCTTATAAGCCAAAACAAACTTGACATTTCCCCTAAGTCTTTTGTTTAGGATTCTGACATCATTCTACGTCTAAAGGCATAAGCCCACGATAATTAAAATTAACCCTAGGGTTAATCTCTGGATTTGCGTGTGCATCTTGCTTGTTTTCAGTTCTGTTTTCTCTATCATAATCTGTCTTCTATGATCACCTCAGAACAATTTGATAAGTGTACTAAGCATTGTTAAAAATCAAATAAGCAGCTTCTTATATTTTTCTTATACCAGTGTTATTAAACCGACATCGGTTAACTGATCGACATCGGCTATAGTCTAACCGACATCGGTTATCAGACCGATATCAATTACTGTCTTTTATAGTTCCTGACAAACCAGCAACCTGCCAATTTCACCATTCTAAAGCTGTTTCTGTTCCCGATAGGTTGAAGCCCTACTGTGTACTCTTGTCCATGGTTGTTATCACTCGGAAGCAAGCCGCCACCATTTCACATGCCTGCTCTGTGCTTTTTCCTGAATCACCCCCTTCACATTCTATAGGGAACCCTACGGACACCCGTGAGATCCCCAAAATTCCTGTAGGAGATAAGGAATTTGCCAAATTTCTGGATGCTAATCCTAGCGCTGTACAATATTATTTGTCTCATGCCCCTGACCATACGCCTGATGGTCAACTCCTTGTTGGCATGCCTATTAGTATAGCTGCTCATTTAGCTCCCACTCCACCTGATAACACAGCATTGCTTCCTGCATCTTTAGCCCCGTCTCCCAATCCGATGGCTTCAGAGGTTCATACGACACAGATTGGCTTTCCTTTGGTTAATCTTGGACCCCACATATCATTACCGCCGACTACTCCTACCTCATCTCTCTTGCAGACTGCTCCGTTCATGACTTGCTCTCTGCCACCTATCCACACGAGCTTTCCTTCTCAAGCTCCGCCTACCTTTTCATTCCCATACACGTATCCAGTGACCTCAACATCTTATATGGGACATCCCTATTCGGTCACCTCAACATATTCATCCTCCATACCTTATCAACACTTAACCCCACCATTGTCTAGCGGAGGCCCTTGGCCCAATTTTCCTCTGTTTACCACAACCGCACCATCATCTCATCCAACCATGGATTTCATCAAACAAATGATGGACAAAATGCAAAATATGGAGGCTTCTGTTTCGGGAAGTCGTAGCGCCTTGACATACGAGAAAGTTTTTCGGGAGCCTATTCACCCTTCTGTCCCCCTTCATTCATATCCTCCTCAATGGGAATTGTCGAAATTTACTCGTTTTAATAGTAAAGAGGATCCTCAACAACACTTGCGATCATTTAGACATGCTTGTTATTTGATTTCTCATGATGATGCCTTGTTACTCCGCACCTTTCCCATGTCCTTATCAGGACCCACCTTAGAGTGGTACAGTGCTTTAACCCAGCACTCAATCTTCTTTTTTAACCAACTAGCCCAATCTTTCTTGGATCATTTCTCCATTAACATTGCCAAGAAAGTATCTATCACCGAACTTTATGCCATCCGACAATTCGAAGATGAATCTATCGCAGATTTCGTTGGACGATGGCGCGGCCTTATCAACCAACTTACATATGCCTTGCCTCAGGCTGAACTTATCGAACTTTTTATGTGGGCATGCGCTAAGCACATTTCTCCTACCCTTCAAATTCAAACTTTCTGCACATTTGACGAGGCCTTTACCATGGCTCGGAAACTAGAAATTCGAGCCTTAGAAGAAGAGAAATTGTGGTTGCGCAACAAAAACCCTAATTTCCAAACTCCAGATTCTACCAATAAACCAAACACCACCACTCCTCACACATCCACTTCTTCGAAATCAAAAGGAGCTGTCCATGCGGTGATGGTCAAATCTCAAGCACCGTCTAATACCCCACCAAAAACCACCTATAAATATAAAGCCGAGCCCATCAATTACACTCCCTTAGGAGAAAATTATGGTGTCATCTTGGAAAAATTGCTCAAAGCCGGAGCTATCACCTTGCCTCCTATTAAACCTCACTCTGGGTTTGACTCCACCCGCGCTATACCTTCCTGGTACAAAGAAAATGACTTTTGTAACTTTCACTACGTAAAAGGACATAGTCATGAAAACTGCAAGATGTTGAAAAACATAGTGCAGGGGATATAACCCTTGATAATCCTAATGCCCCTGCCAACCGAAATTTGAAAATCTTCAACAAACCATTCCCGAATCACTCTTCCAACAGTAACATAAACCAGGATATCTTAGCCGAGGAGAGTGTTAATGAGACCCATGCAATCTTTGACTCCCAGCCAAAAGCCTCTATCGAGAAAATTTTGAATCAAGCCTCTTCACTGACACAGGAGCCCGAACCTCCTTCACCACCATCAAGCCAAAGTGAGATCATTCCTTTACCCATAAAGGAGTTAACTGCCCAGAGTTCTCTTCTCATAGATGAGTCTTCTTACACCACATCCCTACAAGACTGCGAGCGAATGTTATCTAACCTATCTATTTCCCAAATGTCCCCTTCTACCGCTCTTGCTGCACAAGAGGAAGGCTCACCACTCCTTTTGTCATCTTTAGACGAGAAACCTCTTACACCGACATCGCCAAATTCTTTAACCATGACGGATCCTCTCAAACATGCCCTCCTACCTATTAGTTCTTCATCGCCTAAATATTTTCAGCGACCGGTTGACCTCTTAACACCTATTGATACAGTGCCTCATCTACCCCCTATATCACACCCACAGTGGACCGGAATCACAACCCACCTTGCTTCCATACAAAAATTCCAATTCACACCTGAAGACTGTCATTCTCCAGAAGATAGACGAGTCCTATGGGAACGTTTGAGTACCCCCTATTCTACTCAAATGCACATGACCGATCCAGACACCTCTACCATATACCCGAAATGTTTACAGAAACTCAAAATGCCTATGTCTTCATCCTCACCCCCCGCATCTCTACCAAGTATCTCATCCACCTCTGTCAGCCTAACCAAATCTTCCCCTACACTTGGGACCTCACCAATACCCAGTCTAACACACCCGCCTAAGCGGCTAGATATATCCAAAAATAAAGCCGCCCCTCCACTTAGGAGACAAACTCAATCCGTGCCTCTATCACAATTAAAATCATCATCGTCACACCTACCTTCCATATTGGGACCTCATCCCTCCACCTTGCATCAATATATCATACCTCCTGCATTTTCTTTGAAATGACCTACGCCTTCTGCACCCATACAGAGATCTAAGGGTATATCAACACTGTCACCCCACGTATCCTGTCCACTCATCAACCCTAAACAAACTCCATCATCAAAGGAATTGTTTTCTGTCACTCCCCTTTCTCTGTGGTTGTTTCCCACTACCATGTCATCTGTAGCCTCATCATCTAACCAGCTAAACGTAGCTCCTGCGCCAAAGAAACCACGTTTAGTGAAAACCATGTGTCAACACCCCTTGGCTAAACCACCACCTGTACGAACCAACCATGCCCAAACATTACCGAAACCCACTCAATCAATACCCTCATCCTCCTCCGATTTTGACCCACTCAAAGGATATTACGCCAAAATCCTTGCTATGTTGGTGGAGAATGCGACCATTTCCCTACCCCCACTTAGACCTTATGACCCGTCTAAACCTTGACCTATAGGTTATGATGAGTCTAAAATCTGCACTTATCACTGCACACCAGGACATGATGTGGAGGGATGCAAAGCTTTAAAAACCATCCTTTGTCAATCACCTCTCTTAGATAGAAAGGTTAAGAAAGACAAATTATGAAGGGAGAGACCTTTAGCTTCAATTCCCTCTCCTATACCACCTGTCCCCACCTCACCAATATCTATCATTATTACAACCCCACCTCTCGAAGACCATGATTTATCCCGAACATCTTCCTCATCTCAAGTCCACGAGATTAATATGATTAGTGTTGCTACTCAAGCGTAGAAAAACAACGAGAAAGTGAAAGAAAGCACACCTGCGTCTTCTCTTTCTCCGTCCACCATCCCGATCGCACCACCACCTAAAGTGGTTATTCATGGACCCGCTTACCCCGTCTCTAATGGAGTTGCCCACCGAGCCATGATCAAACAACTTCACCAATCACCCGTAAAAATGACACTATATGATCTCATTCAGACTTCTGAATCTCATCGACAAGCTCTCGTTGAAATCCTTCAAGGGATCGAGGTCTTACCTAATGAAACCATGCCTGTTACCTCCATTCTAACACCCAATCACGTTGCTTCCCTTACTAAACAACATACCGCCCCAACCACTTCTATCTCTGTACAACAAGCTGCTGCAGTCAGTTTCTCTGAAAACGAAATTGTTGACTTTGGTACAGAAGATCCTGACCCTACTCTTTTCATCTCAGCTTACGTCCGGGACATTCAGGCACGTCGTGTTATGATTGACGGGGGCGCTAGCCTAAACATCATCTCTTCAAAAGCCTTCCAACAAATGAATATCCCTTCTAGCTACATGTGTGCCAACCCCATCATGTTGCGGTCATTCAATGATGCTATTACCTCTACCTTAGGCACCGTGATCCTTAACATTCGTTTAGGACCACGTACTTTACCCGAACTCTTCTATGTCCTTGAGGGAGATTTCCAATACAATATATTGTTAGGTCGCCCTTGGATCCGGGCTATGGGATGCGTTCCCTCAACCTTACATAGATGCATAAAATTTGAGTACGAGGGGAAGTCTTACACCGTAAAAGCTGATCCTCCCCCCTTCAAAACCTGCAATATGTTATATCACCCTAATGATGTGCTTGTACCAATCAAGACACCCATTCATCCAACCCAACCATCCACATCAACCACACCTCTACCATTCACTTCAATAGCACCTACACCTTCAACCCATGAAACCACCGTTGCAAAAACCACTTCCCTTCCCGCAGCTAACATCCCAACCGCAGACCCCTTAGTAGATGTTTTTCAACGCCTTACGCTGGGGGAGTATCACCTATATAACGTTAGTTCTTTCCATACCCCACAGGAGTACGGACAGGTACATGCACATCCTACCTATGACCGTCGTGTGGGGGAAGTAATCCCCTACGGACCACCTCATTGCCGCACTAACCTAACATATGGGGGTGTCAACGCATCTTCTGTTGCCCCTGAGCCTCCTCTTGGTGTGGTTCCTTTCCAATCCGATTTTCAATACCTTACAAATCGTCGTTTCTCCCTCACCTTCTTGACTCGTTGTGCTTGGAAAGGCTTTGGTTTTGGTCTTTATGAACAAGGCTGGCATACAATCATCCCCGTAACTACACGCAAGCATAATGATCGTAGTGGTCTCGGATTTCCGGGAACACTTACACCGAAGGAACCTCGTGTCAGTTGTCTTCGGGAAGATGACGACGTCACCCCTACCGAACCATCATCACCCATTTTTCCTTCGTCACCCACAGAGTCGATAGATCCTGAATCTATCCCTCCTAACTTTTTTTTTCATAAATGCTATCTTCCTAGGTCCTCTCACTTATCAACGCGATAATGAGGACCCCTCTTCTATTCCCTTTCTGTATCCAGACATGATTGAAGAGGACTCACCTTCAATTAACGTTGTTGAGTGCCAGGATGATGACTCCATCCTCACTTACCTTGGCGCGGATGACTCTTATATTCAACGTGCCTTACCATCTGAAACTCAAACCATGTTGAACGAGTCTACTATAGAAATCAACATCCACACAGAAGAGGATCCTCACATTGTGAAGATCGGAAAATCCCTTAACACATCAGAACAAGTCACCTTTACTACCTTTCTCCGTACTCGCAATCAAGCTTTCGCTTGGTCCTACGCTGACATGCCAGGAATTGATCCTGACATTGCTGTCCATAACATTACCCTGAAACCCAATTCCAAGCCAATTAAACAGAAACTGAGAAAAATACATCCACGCATTGCCCTCTTGGTCAAAGAGGAGCTTCAACGACTCCTTTCTGTTTCCTTCATCCTGCCTATTGATTATCCTCAATGGATTTCTAACATCGTACCTGTCACTAAAGCGACAAGGGGACTTCAGATATGCATGGATTTCCGGAATCTTAACCTCGCTTGCCCTAAGGATGACTTCCCCCTACCTAGTATTGACCAACTTGTTGATCTCACTGCAGGCCATGAGATGCTCTCTCTCATGGATGGCTTTTCAGGATACAACCAAATTTTGGTTGCCCCTGCCGATCAACATAAAACTGCCTTCATAACTCCTTGGGGAACCTTCTGTTACCGTGTAATGCCATTTGGCCTTAAGAATGCTGGTGCAACCTATCAGCGGGCTATGACCTACATTTTTCATGACATTATGCACACTATCCTTGAAGATTACGTCGATGATATTCTTGGCAAATCAAACATCGTAGTGAACATCTTGATGTTTTAACCATTATTTTTAATCGCCTGTTACAATATTCTGTCCGTCTTCAACCAAAGAAATGTGTCTTTGGTGTCCTTTTGGGAAAACTTCTTGGCTTTATCATCTCTTTGCGTGGCATTGAGGTCAACCCATCTAAAGTCAAAGCTATCCTAGAAATGCCCCCACCTACTAACCTCAAACAATTGCGTAGTTTACAAGGTAAGCTCCAATCTATCCGACGTTTCATCTCCCAACTCTCGGATCGATGTCAACCTTTCCATCACCTCCTTAAAAAAGACATTGACTTTCAATGGAGCGAAAAGTGCCACCAAGCCTTTGAGGCTCTCAAAGCTTATCTCTTGTAGCCACCCGTGCTTATCCCACCTCAGGACGACTGCCCTTTCTACCTTTACCTTTCCGCCATTGACCACGCTGTAGGGGCCATGCTTGCACATCGTGACTCCGCAAATCGAGAACAAACCGTTTATTATATAAGTCGTACTTTGGTGGGCTATGAGACTAGGTATACACATGTAGAAAAATTGTGCCTAGCCCTATCATTCGTGGCCACCAAACTCCGACACTACCTCCTGAATCACAAAACTTTCGTCATCACCAACACGGACCCCATCCATTACATGTATGCCAAACCTCATCTAAACCAACACATCGCCCGATGGCTCATGCTCCTTGCTGACCTCGACCTTGAGTTTGTTCACCAGAAATCAATCAAAGGACAAACCATCACAGACCAACTTGCGGAAGCCCCTTTACCTGGGGAAAAATTTACCAATTTTACATTCCCCGACGAACTCATCGCCACTCTTTCACTCGGGGAGGAGTCGTATCCAATGACCCTCTTCTTCTATGGATCCAAATGCCAGCACGGTGGAGGAGCCGGCGTTGTTCTCATTCCTCTCGACGCTGAGCCTATGCCTCTTTCCTTCTGACTCGATTTCCCCTGCACTAATAATACTGCGGAATATGAGGCCCTTGTTCTAGGTCTCCAGGTTGCGTTACACTTAGGTGTCAAATCTATCAATATTTTTGGTGACTCTCAATTGGTAGTCAATCAAGTTATGGGCATCTACCAATGTAAAAATGAGGAACTTCAAAAGTACAAACACTACGTGGATTCACTTCTAGCCTTATTTACTCACTATTCTATCCAAACCATCCCCCACTCCACTAAAAAATTTGCGGATACTATGGCTTGCTTAGCCTCGCAAATTCCAACTTCATCAACTGACTCTGACATTTTCGTCTTGGTCCAACAACTCTTTGCCCCATCTTACTCAGCCCCGGTTGTTTGTATGATAAATAATGTGTCTGCTAATTCACAGGATACCTGGTATCACCAATTTCATGACTACCTTACAACCTCTGTTCTCCCACCTACCCTTACTAGTACCGGTAAACGTGCTTTTCTTAAACGCGTTTCTCATTATGTTGTTATGGGGGGACTCCTTTATAAACGTGGCTTTGATGGCATCCTCCTTCGATGTCTCACCGGCGTGGAGGTCACCTATACCATCCAACAGGTCCATGACGGTATTTGTGGTGGACATTTTAGCGGCCTTGCCGTGGCCAAACGAATCCTTCGCCTAGGTTATTATTGGCCTACTCTCAATAACGATTGCTACGAATATGTTAAGCGTTGTGTTATGTGTCAACAACATGCTAACCTTCAACATACTCCTAGCCATCCGCTACAGGTCGCCCGAGATCTTTGGCCTTTCTCACAATGGGGTTTAGACCTTATTGGTGAGATTCATCCGCCCTCTTCACAACGTCACCGATGGATAATCATAGCAACCGAATATTACACAAAATGGGTGGAGGCTATTCCGCTCATTTCAACTAAAAAAGAAAAAATTGTAGAGTTCATTAATCACCACATTATCTGTCGTTTTGGTGTTCCTCATCGCCTGATAACAGATAATGGAAAATCTTTCAAAAATAAGTTGTTGCAAGACCTTTGTGACAACTTTGGTATCAAACTTAGTTTCTCATCACCCTACTATCCACAAGCGAATGGACAAGCCTAATCCTCTAATAAAACCCTAACAAAAATTCTCATGAAATTTGTCAATGAGTCTGGAAGAAATTGGCATGATCACATCCCCTTTGCCCTCTGGGCTTATCGTACTAGCATTCATACCTCCACTAATGCCACACCTTTTTCTTTGGTATATGGTATCGAGGCTGTCTTGCCTCTCGAAATACAAATACCCTCCCTTAGAATATCTCTTCAGGATATTCTCACCAACGATGATTTCCGCCAAGAGCGGTTAGCCCAATTGGAGCTTCTTGACGAGCGTCGTCTTACAGCTCTTGATCACCTTCAAATCTATCAAAAATGCATCAAGCATACTTATGATAAGAGACTTCATGAGCGTACCTTTAAGGTTGGTGATCTTGTCCTCAAAGAGAATCAACATGTAACCAAACTAGAAAAGAGAAAACATGGAAAATTTACTCCCAATTGGATTGGGCCTTACATAATCACTCACACTTATGGATCAGGCACTTATCGTTTAGCTTCACTTAATGGTAAACCTGAGCCTGAACCCCTTAATGCCTTGCATCTTCGACCATTCTACTATTGAATTTAGTGTTATATCACTTCTTATCTACCTGCCGCTCGTCCCTTGAGCTCACTTACCACCACATACACTTTGTTTCCTACACCTCAAGATAAAAATCAAGCTCACATAGTTTGATTCTCACCTCCCCTTAACAAGGCCTTCCCATTTTTAGTCTAGTCCATGACTTCAAAGTATTAAAATAACACATTCTTATGGGATTTTCTTGAGTCAAACTTCCTATCAAACTAGATGCTTTACGCCAAAAGGACATCTGGCTCTCTAAATTATATATAGATTGTTCCCTCAAAGGACAGCTATATGCCAAACTATTGCTGCTATTATATATAGACTGCTCCCCCGAAGAACAGCTATGCACTAAAATCACATCTGCTACTATAAATAGACTGCTCCCTTGAAGGACAGCTATACACAGTCAGCCTTTATCAGAAGCTTCTCGCATTGATCAGCTTCGTGAAGACCTCAAGAATAATACAATCAATATCCCTTATAGACTTCCCGCATCGAGCATTCTATATTCAGTAAAATAAAAGCCACATTCAAAAGAACTTTTGAGTCATGGACTTTTCTATTTAGGGTAAGTTCTCTTTTGTCAGAACACTCACTTTGTAACAAGTTCTCCGTACCTCAGCTATACCATCCACCTCACCTCACCATTTGTTTAAACTCAAGGGACATGACGTACACCCGGTATATTGTGATCATACAACTCTTTTCACCTATTGACTTCTCGTCTATGCACGGTACCTAGGGGTTCAAGCTCGTTCTACGTTATTATGTGGTTTGTTTAGTTCTTTTCACCTACGGAGCACTTTTCCCTCTTCAACTCCAATCTAGGATTATGTGTTGATCTTAATCAGGACATGGTTCCCTACTGCTTGGGTAGGCTCATTTTCGCTTCACCTATACCTATTCCAAAATCACCAATTCATTACTAACACCAACAACATTACCCTACCAATATCAATAACAATGTTTTTAGCAACCAACAAATTGCCTAACCATACCTAAATTGCCTGAATTCATCTCTCCCTGGTCCTAAGGGAGAACTACATCGGTCTGAGGCCCCTCCTTGCTTTTTGCAATGGGCTATGTAGGCAGCACTTCGGAGACATGGGGTCTCCCAAGGTTAGCTTGACCATCCCCTACCATAACCTAAACATGTGTGGTAAATATAAATATTTTTGTGTATTTCTATTTAATCACATTCCTCTTTATCCTTTTTCAAAACACCAAAAGTAAAAACGAAAACATTCTTTTTATTATCATAACTCAAATCAACATACATATTTAGTTTCATTTAGATGTTAAACAAATACATCTTCTCTATCATTGACATGCAGGTCGGCATCCTTATTTATTCTTATACCTTGCTAACATTTACTTAGACCCTCACGCCTCATCCTGAACCAGGGCATGATCATGATCGTCGACGCCTCTCGCCATGCCTCTCTATCCTCAAAGGTACCACGGCTATTGGTACCGCCCACTGATCTGCCAACCTCTCTTGTAACATATGAATACGCTCCCTCGCGTGGAGGTATCTCACCTCTAGTCCCTCCGCTCGTGACTCTGCAACCACTAACAATCCTCTTGCCTCATTCACCTGCGTTTGGAGCTGATGAACTAATCTCTGCAGATGATCTCTCTCCATTGTAATCATAGCTATGTCAGGACGATCATGTACACCTCGCAGTTCTGTTACCCACCATAATCTATAGGCCTCTGTCATTCCTGCATCCATTACCCTGCGATCGGCTGCTACCTCCTCTGGCCCTTCTGGAGGTGTTGGCCGGGGAGGTGAGAATGCTCCCTCGGCGTCGATCCTCATATATGGTCTATAAGCCAGAGGTATATCCTGCACAAATCCAAATTGTCACCGCACACGATCTAGATGAATCCTCTCATACTCACCTAGCCTGTGCCCCGCGATCCACCTCAATCACTCTACACCCCTCAACTCCTCAGCTATGTTCTCTGTTACCATATAGTTCCCGTAAGGCCTCCAACATATATCCACAATTGTCACCATCTCCCATACCTGCCTATAATACTCGCTGTCACCCATCACGGCCTGGGATCTTGCCTCTTGTTATGTCTGGATCCATCGTCTGAATCCCAACCTCTGTACTCCGGTCTCTCCTGACTGGATGGGTCGGCCTATTGGTCGCACATAAACAATGTGCTCATAGGCCCAACAATGTAATAAAAATGAACAATCCAGTGTCGTCCTGTGATTTCGTCTACACAGCCATAAACCCCTGTATAGCTCCACCAAATATGCAGGTGCCCATGCAAAAGTCACGTTCCTTTCTATCATTTCCCAAATAACACACATCAATGCTTTTGGAAATCTTCCCCCATCCGCCCTCGGTAACGCATAATATCCAACCGCTATCATTAATATCACTGCTAACCTTGTTTCCTCAGGGTGCGCTGCATACATTATACCATACGTGAATGTCAAACCTCGCTGTGTCAAATCTCATGCGTATGGACCAAATACTGCTGTTATTGCTCCCCGTGCCGCGCTAGGTAATGCCTGATATACTGGTCTTCTTGTAATTGGGAGTCTCAATATACGGAACACATCTTCCAATGTCACTGTCATCTCCCCTGTTGGCAGATAAAAGGTATTTCTTTCTGGATTCCATCTCTCAATCAACGCCTGTAACATAGCATGGTTACGTGTGATTCGTGAATAATAACAAATTCCACTTAACCCCAAACGATTTATCAATGCCCATTCAGCCGGTGTTACATCCGCTCGGATTCGTGACAACAGCACTGGCACAATATCGTTCATTCTTAACCCTGTCTCCGCCTGCACACATCAAATCGACACACAGCCATTCAATAAATCAAATCCCCAAGGGTTTTTTTTCTGACATTCTGGAAATTCCTACAGTAACGCACATCAGTTTTAAATAACCGGTACCGGTTTCATAACCGATACCGATTACCTAAGCCGATATCGGTCGACATCAACTTTACACACTCTGCCTAAAACAAAACACCACCTATAATAATAATTTGATCGTTTCTTCTTCTCTGTACATACGAGCATGCCCAAAACCCCTGACTGCCTACCCCATCACATTCACCCTATCCCAAATCATTGCCTATCACCTTTTCTTTCTCATCTTTATCTACTTAATCTCCCACATCCTATTCACAAAACATGCACGAATCAAGTTACTACCAAGACGTTTACCTCTTGGGCTGCAGCAGCTTGAGGTGGCACTTGTCTTCCCTCTCGTCCCTGCCTGCTAGATGCTTCTCCTCGTTCTGCCATGATCACCACCCTTTTCAAATTTTCTTATCTGCTTTCTGAATCTCCGCTCACATTCACTTTCCCTGTCTCTTTTCTCCTTATCACTCAAATCTCTCATGCAATTACCTGTCTCAGTCGTCAAAAAGCGTCGCGTTCACGTATTTAACTTTTTGCATGGCTCTCAAAATAAGAACTTCAGTTGCCACCCCCGCTTTTCTAAAGATAACCGGTATTGGTTATCTAACCGATATCGGTCTATTTACTACCGACATCGGTTATGTAACCGATATCGGTCATATACCTACCTTTGTTAAACATAGTTCTTTTCTTTATTTTTTACCTAATTTTTTGTGGCGCTGTCCCTTTTTCCTGCATACCAACACCGTTATCTATAATCATACATTAAATCCACATCTCATTACAATTTCATTAACACCATCTATCTACATTACAAAAATAAACAAGCCATCAACAAACGATATTAAAAACCATCACTCTATACACCATTTGGATTCATCTCAACTGCTACATACATTCAATTTCAAAAAACCAACGACAAAACATACAACATTCCATAATATAACATGTCAATTAAACTCATCATTTATATATACATACATCTCATCAACAAAAGACATCAACATCATTAATATATAACACCATGTAAATCAAACTCATCCTACATTAAATATCACAAACCATTTTCAAAACACTTAACACATTTTTACGCACAACATGTGGGTCAAATCATCATATCTATATATATACAAAGTTTCAAATATGCAATGTGCCCTGCATCGGGGCCTTTGTGATCTCATAATACAACAAAGCCGGCACGCAGGCCGCAATAACTGTCAATAATCTCGACTCGGCTCGCAGGCCGGTCTCTCATATCAAAAACATACTCGGCTCGCAGGCCAATATCAACTGTACAACCGGTACTCGGCTCGCAGGCTGGTATATACAATAAATGAATGAATGAATCAATGAATACATAATATCTAGGCACGCAGGCCTC
Source organism: Taxus chinensis (assembly GCA_019776745.2). Lineage (NCBI taxonomy): Eukaryota > Viridiplantae > Streptophyta > Pinopsida > Cupressales > Taxaceae > Taxus > Taxus chinensis. Next base: position 747,575,272 of record CM034154.1, read on the forward strand.
TATAAACACAACCGGTTCGCAGACCGGTGCCCATGTCCACTATACAAATACACAATATGCAGGGACCCCTCAGCTCTCTCCACCGCCCTCTACCTGTCTGCCTGCTGGTCCCTGTCCTGCCTCTCGCCTCCTGCCTATGACAGACCCACCAACTGTGACTACACCTCCCTGAGATCTCTGGCTCCGAGAGGTCTCTGCTCTATGAGCCGCATATGGCTGATAGTCAGCCCCGGCACCATCAAGAATATCCTGATAGTATCGGGCCTATGCTCTAGCCTCCATATAACGGTCACGTGCCACTGTAGCTGCTGGGGCTGGTACCCTGACACCTAATACCAGTGCCCCCTGTGCCTTTGCTGGTGCCGCTGGTGGTGCCTGTGGCTGGGGCGGTACCTGTACCTGTACCTATGCTGGTGCCGCTGGTGGTGCCGCTGGTGGTGCCTGCGCCTATGCCTGTACCTGAGCCTGGGCTAACTACCCCTGTAAGACACCTATCTGTGCCTGTGCAGTAGCCAGCTACCCCTGTAATAGCTGCACCTGGCCCCTAAGCTGATCTCTCTCTGCTATCACCGCTGCCAAGTCAGGCTGTGCGGGTTGTGCTCTCCTCACGGCTCTCTCTCCCGCCCACCATACCAAAAATGTGCCTGTGCAGCCAGCATCATCTACAGTATCATCTGCCGGCCTCTCAGCAACCCAATCTGGGTCCACGGGCTGTGGTGCAGGTAGTGGGGCCTCTACATCATCCCTCCGGTACTGAGGGAAGGGAGGTGGCTCATCCTGTCGCAGCTCCATCTGCCTGCGTACCCTCTCCAGGGGTATCCGCTCATACTCCTCTGGCCTCCGTCCCGCAATCCAGAATGTATACTGGATCCATCTCAGCTGTGATCGGGCTCCTCCACGGGGGTGATGACCTCTATAAGGTCTCCATACAATATCCACCGCTGTCAAGCCCTCTAATAAATGTCTGTAATAAGTGACGTCCCGCCCTGCAAGAACTGCTCGTGGCTAGCCCACGACCCCCAACCACCTCTAAAAACCATACCTGTAGATGACCTGTGGCCCTGGCTGCTGGGGCAGCCCTACTGGTCTAATGCATATGATATGCTCATATGCCCAACAGTGTAGCAAAAACGTCGAACAAATCCCGAATCACCTCATCCGGCGATAGCCCCACAGCTCTCGGTATAACTGCACCAGGTATACTGGTGCCCAAGCATAACATGTGTGCTCCTCCACCATCTCATGTCGCACCCCCATAAGCACTCGTGGAAAGCGGCCTCCCTTTGAGTCTAGGAGGGCGAAGCAGGTGATCCCGATCATCATCAGCACGGTAAGCCGTGTCTCATGGCGGTGGGCTCGGTACATATCCCCATACGTGATACTCGCGCTGTGATATGTCAGTAGCACAGCTACATCCCTGAATACGTGTAGGATGCTATCCATGGCGGTCTCTGCGTCCACCTGAAAGACTACCTCTCCATCAATCGGCAGTCTAAGGATGTGGTACACATCCTGCAATGTAATAGTCATCTCCCCAGTCGGGAGATGGAACACATTGGTCGCCGGATCCCATCTCTCGATTAGGGCGACCATCAAACTGTGATCCCTCTCTATGGCCCTATAACGCTGGACTCTGCCAAGTCCCACCTCGCGCATGATGGCCCAGTGTGCTACGGACACATGTGGTCGCATCCATCTCAACAGCGGGGGCATCTTGTCCCGCATCGTTAGCTGCTGACGTGCCTGCAAAACCAACCCACTGTATTAGCCCTACTCTTTACAACAACAACTACTTTACCCCTCTATATCCCCTTTCTTATCCACCTAACCACACCACGACTCCATAACACACATCTACGCCCACCTATCTTACCCAAAAAACCTCTACGATATCCCCCTCCCTCTTCACACCCCCACCACAACCCAAACCATACCCAAACAACCCAAATAATACCAACATACCCAAACCACAACCAGAAACTCAAAACAACAACACAACCCCAACCAAAAAAAAAAAAAAACTAAGGACCGGTACCGGTCACTTATGACCGACACCGGTCCTCTCCACCGACGTCGGCCGCTATACGACCGACACCGGTCACCCACAACACTCCGTCCACCAAAAAAATTCTTGACCGATGCCGGTCACTTAGCGACCGACATCGGTCGCTGTAAAATTCCGGAGCCGAACCCCGCGCGGCCCCCCCAAATCCATTTTTCCATAGTTCTCCCTATTTACCCACCCAAATACCCTAAAAACCTACCCACCCTGCCGCCTTGACCTATTTAACCTATCTACCCTCTCTCTTTTTCAAATCATTTCCATTTATTAATTATTTTCTAAAAAACTTACATTCCTACCCAAACCCCAAATACAACATAATACAATAAAATGCACACAATACAGGGTTTCGAACCTACCGGTATGACGACACGTCGTCGTGGTGGGATGGGTGGTGGTGGTCCAGCTGGTCTAGCCCCTCCTGCTCCTCCTGGCTGTGCCATGGCTCTAACTGTCCTCTTCTGGGTCCTCCACCAATCAACTGCTGCCTCCTCCTCACTCGGGCCCACTAACAACTCACTCCACTCAAATAGCGCCACCTCAATCAACAAATGCTCCAATCTCAATAATCCACCTCAGACAACTCAAATCGGTTTTCAAATTGCAAATGTGACAATGACAGGCCGCATTTTTATTTTTATAGGTTTTTGACATATAACCGATATTGGTTCTATTGTGCCCTAAGGAACCGGTATCGGTCCCCTAACCGATATCGGTCTTAGACAATCGACATCGGTTTTATTCCAACTCTTCCCCCAATTTCTGCCCTTATTTACTAATCACCCTTTCTCACAAACATCGCCTATATCAACCTTTGCTGTAAACTCTTCTTTAACCCATCTGGCCCAACCCAAGGCCTCACCCTATCCATTTGGCCCGACCTAAGGCCTCACCCTACCCATCCGGCCTGACCCAAGGCCTCACCCTAACCATTTGGCCCGACCCATGGCCTCACCCCACCCATCCGGCCCAACCCAAGGCCTCACCCCAACCATTTGGCCTGACCCAAGGCCTCACCCCAACCATTTGGCCCGACCCAAGGCCGCAACCCAACAACTTGGCCCGACCCACGGCCCTCACTAATCAATTAGCCCGACCCAAGGCCGTACCACTTAAATACCTTGCCCAACATCAACAACATACACTTTTATCCACCCATCACATAGCTTTTTGTTCACTCGAGCTCACCTGTTTGTGTTTTAGCATGATTAGGGTCCTTGACTTGATCTGTCGACCAACTTTGCCTAGACCTAGACCGTGACGTTTATCTCAACCAAACCAACCATTTGGTACTGCCGAACATGCCCAAACGTTCCTGTACCCTACCCGTTATATACCCTGGAGCTACTTCCTATGCCTTGGATACCAGGATTATATCACCCTTGTTTGGATAAACTATCGACCTTTGCCTATGCATTGCTGGTTTGCTCGTCAAATCATGTACCCTAGTCGCACTAATGCATTTCAACGTGCGTCTGCTATCTTGGACCTACCCCACCATCTCACCATCATCTCTACACCATTTACCCTTTATCAACTCTATCCCTGATTTCACGTTTTCTCAATCTGTGATAGATTTGAGGGGGATTACCTATACCCTTAACAGGGGAAACCACTTCATATTATTGTTCGTGCAGCTTTACAAAACAAACTACACGACAATAAGGGGCTAATGTAGACACCAAATTTGTGTCTTATGACCCCTTGTGACCCACATCTCATTTCGCAACCTAACCCCATCACCTAAACCTTGCACAATTATTTATTAATTACCTTAAAATTAATAAATCCACATCACCTTACCTGCCACCTCATTTTGCCACCTCATCATGACCTAGTCCTAACCCTAAACTAACCTAATTAAGACCTATAACTTGGTCCACATCCACACCCATGACTAATGACCCCTTTCTCGCACCCAAAACCGACCTTCTAGTCACTTGACCAAGCCCGCAACTAATCCCTCGAGAGAAAAGGAGGGAAAGTTGGCTATTTTACTAAAAATAGCCCACTTTGACCTAACCGATACCGGTTTCTACTCGACCTCCGTCGGTTACGTAACCGCCATCGGTTCCCTGTAAATGACCTCCCCTAACCAGAAACAAAGGTCGAAGGATTTTTGATCAATCAGGATCATCAGAAGCCATCAAGAGAATCTGGATTTTACTTGGCCGAGTAGAGACAAGTGAAGAAACAAGAAGAGTTTGCAGTGAAAGAGATCAAGCCCAAGACTGCAACTGAATAGCCAGAGCCCTGTGACACTCATCTGATCATCAGGAGGGAGACATCTCATCTTCTGGGTGTCAGGCCATCCTACCTGAGTTCTACCTTGGTCATTACAGTTCTCGGACCTGTATCCTCATCAATAACCAGTAAGTTGCATCTTGTGTGTTCTCTTTAGTAACATTTCTTAGACTTTTGAATCACAGCCGTCATAAATATATTCCTAGATCTACTACCCAGCAACACATTACATCTAACTATCATTCATCTACCTCTCATCACCCCGTTACCTAATCCCACTCATATACTAGCCTTACAAACAACACAACCACCCCACAACACAATCACCCTACAGTCCCAAGAACATAGACCCTACCGATATCGGTTATCAGTAACTGGTATCGGTTACTATGACTCAATACCAGAAACCAGCCTTTTTCCCTACCTATTTCAACGAAGTAATTAAATTGTTATTTTACAATCTTTTGTGTTAATTCATATTATCAGGGGAATTGACCACCTTCGAAAGGAAGTTTTATATTTCTTGGGCCCAAGGCAATTCCCTCATTTATTGTCTAATCAAAATCTTGTGGTCTTGTGTTCTTATTTGCAGGTAGTCCTTCCAAGACAAAAAGGAGTTCTTCATAATCAACCTGATCTCTCTACGGTATGCACACACCATCTTGACATTCAACAGGTATTCCTCCTAGCCCTAACCCTTATCTGTTTCTAAAAGGAATGAAAGGATAAAAGCAACTCTATTCCCAAAAGCTGAAACATTCCATGTGAAACACTACCATACCATGAGTGCTCAAATCCTTCAAATATCTATAGTTGAGATGTCCAAATCTCTTGTTCTAAAGCTTACTCCTTGAATCTGCACGAGAAACCAATCCTATCCCTATAGAGGAAGTGTCATCAAAACCCTAAAAGTGATATAGTCTAGAACCAGGATCAAAAATACCTTGAGAAACAAGTGAATGAGGGTTCAAAAAAGTTCTTACTTCTGCCCTACGTGGTGTGAAATACATTGTTTTTCCTTTACTAGAATGACAAATGTGATATATAGAAAGAAAATTTGTAGTGATGTTAGGAAAATATAGTGCATCTTGGATACTGCCACCATCAACGTGTATGTAACCTTTTCCTTTTACAAAAAGAAGGGAAGAATCTCCAACCTCAATTTCAGAAGTAGAACTCAAACCTAGAGAAAAAAAAGACTCCTTAGAAGAAGTCATTTGATGAGAAGCACCATAATCGACAACCTAATTGTCTGCAAGTGGTGACTAAAATCTTCCAACAACATTAAGTGCTTTGCCATGCTTATTATAAGGAGGTAGAGTGGAGATAGAATTTTTTTGTTTCTTGACTCCATCCTCTAAGGTTTGCATTCTCTTATAATACCTATGTTCTTCATGACCAATACCCCCACAAAAAGAGCATGAAAGGCTAAACTTGTTCTGGGATTTAGAAGAATCCTTGGGTTTAGAGTTGTTTTCTTTGGGTTTACGAGCACTTTTGAGATGGATAACAATTGGATTTGGTTTTAATTTTTTATTTTCCCTTTCCCTTAGGATGAGATGCAACTAATTCCTTTTGAGAGGTGGAAGACTCAAGGTGAGACAATTTGGATTCTTCCCTAGTAATTCTGTCACAAAATGTTTGTAAGTTAGACATTTTGAATGTGTCACCTAAGGAATCCATGCTAGAGAAAAATGTAGAAGAAAATATTTGGAATGGTCCTCTCAAATTGGATAGAATTAAGTAAACACACTCTTCATCTTTCATATCTCTTCCACTCCCCTTCAACTGTGTCAAAAAATTCTTGAATCCTATAATTATTGGAAAATATTCACAATTAAGAAAGGTGATCTCAATTTCAAGTTGCATGGCTCTTACATGATCCACCTTACTAAATAAACCCTCTAATTTCTCCCATATTTTGAAAGGAGAGTCACATTTTTCTGAATGAAACAAAATATTGTCACTTACATAAGTTCTTATCAAACCCATAAACTCATCAAATTTGCACTGGTAGTGAAATTTCTCATATTTGAACATTGGTTGTTCCGAAGAAGTTAAATCCCATAATCCTTTCCACTTAATGATTGTTTCCATTCTTAGTTTCTATGTGTGGTAATTATGTGTTGTTAATGGCTCAATATGATCTAATGTAGAAGTAGATAAAGACACCATTCTCAAAAATCACCAAAAAAATGCAAGAACCAAACAATGCAACAAGACCCCCCAGATTTTAGCACTTTATAATGAGTGCATGTTATAATATGAAACTTTATAATTATAGTGTGATTCTCAAAATAAATATTTCTAATGGAAAGAACATGAAAAAATAAGTACTTTTTAAAAAAACTAGACTCAAATCGGAGTTACGGATCAAAAGATATAAGATTTTCAATATTATGCTCTACTATTTATTTTAGTTGTCACTAAAATAAAATAAAATTTTCTTTCCTTCACCACACAAATAAATGAAAGGGGGCTAGAGTTAAGCACCTACTAGTAGGAATCACAAGTTTTAAGCCCTCATATGAGTCTTTCCACTATAGAAAAAAACCAATTGTGGATCTAAAATAACACAAGAAAACCCAAAAAAATAATTTCAGGGTTTAGTTCATTGCTGGCATGGATTCCAATGTGGCCCAGTGCGTACCTCTGCAATATCTAAAAATATCAAAAACTGACTGCCTCCAAAAAAGGATGAGTTTACAGTTGATTTTAGGGTTTTTCCGCCTTCTTAATCCAATGGAAGGTTATGTTTCACATAAAAATGCTCGTAGCAACAAAATATGAACAAATCATGAATATATGAATATACAAAAATAAAATATTTGTAAAACGAAACTTACAGATGGATTTCAACAACAATCTCCTCCTCTGATGCCATAAAATTAATAATAACCAAATCATACCAAGCTAAGAACCCAGATGCTAATCAAATACCATGCACAATAAAATGAAAGTAATTCTCTAGAATAAATGTACATAAACCTTTGCAAATAATAAGTAACAATGTCATATATTATCATGTAACTCAATGAAATATAATGAGAATGGATCTTGCTTATATAGGCAGGGAATAACAATCTAAGAACCCATTAAGGTCATAGATCAATCCATAAATCAAGGAAATAACTAGTCATCAAAGAACTAGTCAAGACCATAAATTTAGGAAAAAACTAGTTATCAAGGATCTAGTCAATATCATAGATCAAGGAAAGAATTGTACCTAACAACTATATATTATCTCCCTAATATTTAAATAAAATAAAATAAATATCCACACACATAAGTGGGTGATGATAAATACAATAAAGGTAGATAAAGTACCTAGGTGAACATGAGATAAGGTAAATACCTACTCTAATAGAGACAACATCATCCATGTCTCATTCTGGTGAAACAATGTTTTTGTGAAATCACCTCACAAAATATCGCAAACAAATTCCCATCACTAGTGCTGGTTGTGCTCCATATATCATCTCTATACTTACCCACTTCATTTCCATGTGTAGAATGAACAACCTTGGAGAACCTAAATGTAACAAATAGATGTGTCAATAATGAAATTATAATAAGATATTGTTGTATGATTTGTTTTCGGATAATCTATACAATATGAAATCATGTCTAGCAATGTTACTTATTTCACCTTGCTTCGTTTTGTTTGTAGATTCTTCCTTATATATATATAAAATACATCTAATAATGTTAAAATTAAAACCTTCAACCACCACTAAATGTAGTAATTTCTTGAACATTAACTAATTAATGTTGTGGTTGGTTAAATATTAACTACAATTACAATAAAAGTTATTAGCTTCTATTGAGGCATAACCTCTTTTAGCAGTGGCAAGAGGATACAATTTTTTTGGGTTTTTAAGGCTTTTATGGCATTCATAGATTTTTTTCATGTGATGGGCAGGACCAATTAATAATTACATAATATTTCAACTAGAAAGCTTGGAGACACATGTTGAAGATTCGAATGAAGGATCTCAACATCTCTATTAAAGCATCGTCTATATTGGGCCTTTGGTAATCACTGTCAGAATAGCCATGCTCACTATGGGTGGCACCAGTAAATGTATTGAGCCTTCTTCCTATGAAGAGGTCAAGGATGACCTAGTAGTATGGAATATTTTGCATGATGGTTGTGTTACGTCATTTCTAGAAGGACTGTCTCATCACTCTATCTGAGTGACCAGCAATGTGCTTATAACCTGGAAGAAAGGAAGAGTCAAAGTGGGCAAGAAGAATTTTTTTATTTCGAAAAAGTCCATTGCGGCTGTGAAGGGGCTCCCAGAGGAGGGAGAAAATTATTTTGAACATTCGATTCAGGAGGAGATGTATGATTTCTTGTATCTCAGTGAAAATCTAACAATGTATCACTCAGGCTATGAACGAGACTTGCTTCCATAACCTTGGGATAGATTTACTGAGCAACTGAGGAGGTACTTCACACTGCAGAAACACTACAAAGTGATGTATGGAATGTTGATTTTTCTTCTTGCGCATATTCAATATTATTAGAAGGTAAACTTTGTGATTTTTTTGATTCGATCACTTGAGAGGTCCCTTAAACTAGCTAGAGAAGATGAAGGTCCATTCCTACACAAATGAATATTTTATTTGCTCTTTAAAATTGAATCTTCCCAAGAGGAAATCTTGCACTTCCCCTCTAAGCCAAGAAATAAAAATTGTGTCCCCCCTTCTCTTCCATAACCAACTCCCTCTTTCTGTCACCATTGCCACCACCTTCATCTCCGATACGACTCTAATTCGAACATCAAGATCACTAGCCCTAAATATTTTTCTCCCTCATCTTCTTTGGTGGCTTTTAACCCTCGTAACCCTTAGAGAACTCTCCTAAGATATTTGAACTGCTTTTGGACCCAACATCTACTTACTCTCCACCTTTTGTCGACGCTTCTCTTTCTTCTCCTTTCGTCACCTTTGACATTGTAATGGCTACAACTGACTCAAATCACATGATAACGAAAGCATGTGTTGCTGCCCTCCCATGTTTTTTCATGGAAGTTAGCATGGAATCAGATTTCCATATGTGTTGTGGGATATCTCCTTGATTTACCTTTATTCTCCTTTGTCAGAGAAAATGGGCTTCCTCACTACTGCTTTGGAACACAAGGAGCATTTAGATAAGATCTCTCTCGATCTGCATGAGGCCATCAAAGATTATGTTACACTCAATATCTCCTATCAAGGAATGGAAAATTTATAAGGACATGACCTAGATGAAAATCAACGAAGACTTCTAGGAACACATTAAGTTAGTGGATGTGTTGGTTCAAAGAATCCCTTCTATCCATTCTATGGATGAAGTAACTACTCTTGTGAACATCCATAAAATGTAATTTAGCTTTGTCTAGTTTGGGAATTTTTGGTTTTTTGTTTTTTATTGCATACGGGATTTTTCTCTTATTGTTTCACTGTAATACTTGGTCATGAGGGATTTTTTGTGCAAGGATGCTAGTCATTTGAGAAAAATTCCTTTTACTCTAATTCTAAATAGTTTTATGTCTTGGCATATCATAGTCGCGGTTAAGCTTCTAATATCTTAATGAGTTTTATTACATCCTTAAGATCACTATGCTCCAAATTTTATGTCTTGGTATAACCTAACGTTTTCTCAAATGAAAATATCCTACTTTATTTTGATAAAAATTGGCGACCACCAAGTTCCAAAAATTTATGGTGTGGTATAACGTACCATTATCTAATATGAAAATATAATTCTCTTACTAGTTAGGTGCTAGTGAAAAATAAACTTGGAATATTATATTATGGGTTTAGCACCAAAAACGTTACGAATATATGTCTCTAATATGCTAAATGATGTAATATATCTTAATTATGAATTATTAAACCCTAGTGATGAAATCACCAAATAATATGGTGTGGAAAAACATAATGGCCGTGATGGTCAAAATAATATATTTTTTAAGTACCTAGCGGCCGCTACGCTAAAACTATGTTGATTTAAATTTGATAAATCCTAATCACCATTAAGATCCAAATATTATGTTTTGGCATAACCCAATGGTAACCAAGATGATAATATATTATATCATTTGTTTAGACCTAGTGAGCGCTAAGCACCAAATATTATGTTGTGTCATAATGCTCAATATATCATTCAATAACATATTATGCTCGATTGTGGAAGTACCTAGTCTCCGCTTAGTTCAAAATATGTTAATTTAATTTGTTTAATCCTATCGACCATAAGCTCCATATATTATGTCGTTGTTTAAGATAGCGTCAAATAAGTTATAAATATCTTCATGTAATTTTTTAACTACTATAAAATATTATAAATATGAATAATTAAACCCTAGTGAATTCAATCTCCAAATAATATGTTGTGGCATAGGCTACTTTCTGCTAAGCTCAAAGTATTTGAAACCACCAGTAGTCTCCAAATATTATGTTGTAGCATAAACTAGTGGGCGCTAAGTTTGAAATATCTTAATTCCAAATCTTAAATGCATACAAAAAACTCAACTAATTTATACTGGTCTTGATTGTTATAAGGATCTCCGAAGTCAATGTCTTTCTTTTGTTTGTTAAATACTATTGATTTTTTAGCTCAAAATATTATATTCTTAAGTTTTTACTTTATTTTGTTGAAACCTAAAGATAACTAAGATCCTAATATTATGTAGTGCATAACCTAGTGGCCACCAAGTTGAAAATATCTTAATTTAATTAATTAAATCCTAACCACCAGTAGGAAACAAAGATTGTGTGGAGGCACAAACTATCGGGTGCTATGCTCAAAATATCTTAATTTAAAATCATAAAATCATATTATAAATTTTCCTAATTTATATAGATCTTGATTACTATACATTTCTCCAAATTTAATGTCATCACCAATCTGGCACTATGATAATTCTTCACCGAAAACTCCTCATGATATGATTATTAACTAATGCACAGCTCTTAGTTTGGTGGATGTAATCTAGAAACACAACAACAAACATAACACAAGAATACCATAGGCTATGATAAGAAGGAATAATGATAAATCTGGAATATCAGTGTAAATTATAATATCAACATGAAATTGTTACAATCTTACCCACGAGGTTCTTCAAGTGTTATTAACTTCACTTGCCTTCAAACAATAACTATGGGAGAAACTTCACAATTACACCTCTTAATGGCTTCTTTAACACACCTTCAAAATGATGGCACACTTACTCATACAATATTTCGCACTACTTCTCTCTATGCTAAATGAGGGGGGTGGCCTCTTTATTTATAGGAATTCAAGCTTATCCATCTTATCTCTAAGATAGGATAGGAAATCTCTTCCAGCCAATCATATTCCATGCCTAAACTCTTGCCTTTACATGTAGGCTTATCTTCTAAGATAAGATAAACCTTATCATCTCAAATGGGTTCCACCTTTTTAGACTTTTCCACAAATAAAATATACAAAATATTTATGACATCACTCTTTGTCCTTATTACAAATATAATATTTCTATTTCCTAATCATGTAGACCCTACTTCTCTACTTATCCCAACTTTGACATTTTAATATTACTGGACCACTTACGACAAATATTTACTTTTTACAACATTCCTATTGTACTTTGACTGTTACCGTACTCTACATTATTGGCGGCACCGTACTGACGGTTCCGTTATCTTTTATTAGATTCCACTACTAATTATACTTAACAACATCCTATTCCTAATACATACATTAATAAAATAGAAATTACGGAGGAAAATTTCAATGTCGACATTTTCCCCCTTCCTAAATTCTACTCCGTCCTCGGAGTAGACTCTTATGGACATTCTGAAGCTGGTGCTTGGAAAATCTTTAACTTGTCATGGTTGACCCATTTTGTAATGGGAGTACCATCCAATTCCTCCAGTCGATATGTACCATTTTCCTACACCGCTGCTATTTTGTAGGGCCCCATCCACTTTGGAAGAAATTTTCTCTGTCTTCTTTTTTTGTATCTGGAATCATATACTATGAAATGGAGACCAACGGATCTTTTGATCAAAGTATTCCTTCTGCTTCATTTTCTTCTTATAGCTTGTATCCTTCGCTATTTCCCTCATTTCCTCTAGCAAATGAAGATGTACCAACCTTTCTTTTACTGAATCACTTTCATCCATCCTTTCAGTTTTCATAACTCTCATAGTGGGAATATCAAATTCAATAGGAAGAACTGGATCAATGCCATAAGCCAACTGAAATGGGGAGTATCCTGTTGCTGACTTTGATGTTGCCCTATATGCCCACAATGCTGCATGAATCCTTTTATCCCACTTATGTACCTACAAGGCTGCATCTTTTGCTAGAATTTGACACAACACAAAATTTGTTCGTTCCACCTGTCCATTTGTGCTTGGCTTGTATTTTGTTGCCTTCATGTGCTTAATAGAAAACTTGTTGACTAGGGCTTCTACCACCTCATTAATGAAGTGGCTTCCTTGATCTGTTACAATTTCTAATGGGCAAAAAATTCTGGTGACAATGCTTTCATATATGAACCTTGCCACTTCATCCATGGAATCTGTTTTCAATGGCCTAGCTTCAACCCACTTGGTTAAATAATCTGTGGCAACTAAAATATACTTATTTTGGCATGGGGTAGTTGGAAGTGGACCTACAATGTCTATTCCCCACTTTTCAAAGGGACCAAGTGCAAGAATAGGGCATAATGGAGCTGATGAAGTCTTACGGTTACCATGTGTTTGACAAATATCACATGTCTTACAATAATTATAACAATTTCTAAAAAGAGTGGGCCAGTGATAACCTACATCCAAGATCCTTCTTGCTGTAAGTTGTCTAGAGAAGTATCCTCCACATGTACCATTGTGGAATTCTTCTATTAGCTCCTTCCCTTGATCATGTCCAACTGCCCTTTTGTACTGTCCATCAGGTCCTATTCAAAATAATACTCCATGCAGAATAGAATGTGGACGACTGGCTTGAGTAATCTTCCTCTTAGTCTTTACATTAGCACCATCAGGAAACTTGAATTCATTTAGATAATTCCAAATATCTATGTATTCACTAGGGATTTTGTCAAGAGATAACAATGCTGCATCTGGGAAATCATCATCATCACAAGGTGAACTTAAACCATCATAGGCTCGAGAGAGTGCATCTGCATTGACATGCTTCTTTCCTGGCATATCTATAATATCAAATTCAAATTCTTGTAGCAAAATTATCCATTTTTCTATCCTCCCTGATAGGTTAGGCTTATTGACAATATATTTTAGATCCTGATGATCTGTTACAACTATAAATTTCTGCCCTAGCAAGTAATTCCTAAAATTCTTTAAAGAAAAAATGATATCTAGAGCCTCTTTTTCAGTTACAGTATAATTAACATCAACACTACTCATTTGTCTGCTCCTAAAGTAAATTGGATGATCATTCCCATTTTCATCCTTTTGGCTCAAAGTACTTCCTAGTGCTGCATTTGAGGCATCAGTATACATAATTAATGGCTTTCTCCAATCTAAATTCTCTAAAACAAGTGAAGACACCAGGGCTTCCTTCAGTTTTTCAAAAGCTTCATGCACCTTATTTCCTGGCTCATAAGTAACATCCTTCTTCAAGAACTGGGTTAGTGGTTGTGCAATCTTTGAGAAATTCTTGATGAACCTTCTATAGTAACCCACATGGCCTAAAAATGATCTCAACTTACTTCTATTCATAGGAAATGGTAACTCTTTGATTTTTAAAACTTTTTTAGGATCAGTACCAATACCATCTCTAGATACAACATGCCCTAACAAAATTCCTTTAGAACATCCAAAGACACACTTTGTAGGGTTTAGTGAGGCTTGTGCTTCATCTAACCTTTGAAATGTTGTCTCCATTTGGTGCAGGTGGTCCATCTTGCTCCCATAGATGCAAAAATCATCCAGAAATACTCTGATGAAGTTCCCAATGTAGGGTTCAAACACCCTATTCATCAAGCGTTGGAACGTTGCTAGAGCATTACACAACCCAAAAGGCACAACTCTATAAGTAAACATTCCCCAAGGAGTGGTGAACATGGTCTTCAGCTGATCTTTCTATGCTATATGAACTTGGTTGTATCCACTATATCCATCAGCAAAACTATAGCACTCCTGGCTAGCTACTTCGTCTAAAATCTGATCTGAGAATCGAAGAGGGTAATGATCCTTCTTTGTTGCCTTATTGAGCTTCCTATAATCAACACAAATGTGTAGCTTCCCATTCTTTTTTATTGAGATCACAATGGGAGAAACCCATTCTGAATTCTCCACAACAAATATAAATCTTGCATCAAGCAACTTATCTATTTCTTCTTTTACAGTCTTGGAAAAATTAGGATTCATTCTATATGGCATTTGTTTTATGGGCTTAGCACAATCTACCAGCTCAATAGAATGTTCTACCCAACTTACTTGAAAGAGTTCCTTGTAATCAAAAGTGAATATGTGTATGTACCTTCGAAAGAGCTAGAGGTAGGATTCCTTCTCACTCTCCATCACAACATCACCAATCTTTATATGTTGGAGACGATCATCAATTTCTTCTTCAAATAATTTTATGGAATCATCAGTCGGTGTGACTGAAAGGATATCCATGACCGAAACATCAACCTCACTTTCTTCATCTTCAGTGTCCACTTCACTATTACTCGAGTAATCAGAGGATGTCCAATCATCAGTTTCATCACTTGAATCCACAGGTTCTACCTTATGATTCCGAGGGATCACGTTTATCTTCACCATCTCTCTATCACATCCAAGTTTCATGAAGCCTTCATTCTAGTAGTTTCTTGCATGAACTCTCCTTAGCCATGGTCTTCCCAACAACATTGGGTACACAACAGTACCATTTTTCATTACCTGAAAGTCGACTACACATACAACACATACAACATCCATAACAGATATTGCCACATTTGAAACTACACCTTCTGGTTTAGTTTTTCCTTTATTTAATGACCTTAACATAACTGTTGAGGGGTGATCGATTTTTAAACCCTACATATTCATTACAGACTCAGTCATTATATTAACTGCAGCACCTCCATCAACTAAGACATCATAAATTGAAATACCATTACATAATACCTCAGATTGTGGAGCGTAGGGATCCGCCTCTGCCTCCAAAATAGGGACCTCAACCTCCTTCCTTTGTTGAGCATTGAGTCCACTTCATAGCTCCCACCTCTTCTCAGAAGACATAGCCAAGAGTTGACCATATGTAATACTTGCAAACCTTTTGGACAGATTGTCTAAGATGGAGTATGGTCTTTGTCCCTATGAAATCAGAAAATCCTGCACACCCAACTTTCTTCTCCTATGTTTCTTACTAGTTTCTCCTTTCATCTTCTTAGGATCATTTCCATCTTGGTTATCTTTTTTTTTCTTTCTTTTTGTTACAAACACATCTACTTCAATATTTATGCTCTTATCTACTACATCAAAAGAATTCACAGGTGCTTGCCCTTTATCATTATCTCTTATACCAGATGTAGAAGCTCTATCTGGATAATTATACTTATAATGACCACTTTTATAACAACCATAACATACAACTTCATAAATATTTCTTTTTGGACCTCTATCTCCTCCCTGAGAACTAAATTCTTTCCTTGAAGAAGATTAATAACTTTAACTAACCCATCTTTCTGAGCAGATCTTCATACTCAGTAGATATACTAGGAGAAGGATTTGTGCTCACCGAGAGTGGTCGTGGATTCTGGACCAAAGGTGTTAGTGTAGGCTCTACTTTAGCAACAATTTCTTTGGGCTCCTCTTCCATGCTTTCTTCTTACCTTCTTGAAATATCCTTTGTTTGTTCAATGGTAGTTGGGTGGTCATACTTCACTCGTTGTCTGATCTCTGGCTTCATTCCAAGAATGAAGTGCTTACAGAGGAGATTATCCACGCCATTCATTAACCCATCCGCTAATCCTTCCTTCCAGATCTAGGCATCGAGCTTCCTCCTTAGCTCTAGAACACGAGCATGATAATCCCTTATCTTCTCCTTCTCTTCTTAGGCTAGCTTTGTGATATCAATTATGAGATCTGCATATTTCTGTTGTTCACCAAATTCTTCAAGAAAACTTTTAGTTAATAAATCCCATGAGTTTTTCACATTATCACCTAGTGTTTCAAACCACCTAATGGCTGAACCATCCAAAAATATAGGAAAAAATTCAGTCCATTGTTACCTTCTTATAAGGCCATTACAAATACAAGATCGTTTAAACTCTTGAATGAAAGAGGAAGCATCTTCATTAGATTGGGCTGAAAAAACATAAATCTTCCCCATTTCTAGAAGTAACCACAATGAAATACCAACCCACAAGTATAATTAACAAGACTTATGTGCACAAATAATTGGAATCACTATAATAGAAAATAGAAATGACCATGGTAAACTATGGTAAAACTTGACTTACTGCGGTAAAAATTGACTTTACTGTGGTAAACACTATTCACAGTAAAAAGTGAAGTTACTGCGGTAAATACTATTCACCGTAAAAAGTGACTTTACAACGGTAAATACTATTCACGGCAAAAAGTGACTTTACCATGGTAACTACTATGCATAGTAAAAACAAGGTTACCCTCCTAATGTTTTCTGACTAAGTGGGAATATTTCTCTAGAAAATCCACCAACGAGGAATGGTCCCAGCAATGGAACCAAAATGTCAACACCAATCCGGCACTATAATAATTCTTCACCAGGAACTCCTCGTGCTATGATTATTAACTAATGTACAGCTCTTAGTTTGGTGGATGTAATCTGGAAACACAACAACAAACATAACACAAGAATACCATAGACTATGATAAGAAGGAATGATGATAAATCTGAAATATTAGAGTAAATTATAATATTAATATGAAATTGTTACAATCTCACCCATGATGTACTTCAATTGTCACTAACTTCACTTGCCTTCCACCAATACTATGGGAGAAACTTCACAATTACACCTCTTAATGGCTTCTTTAACACACCTTCAAAATGATGACTTCCTTTACACACTTACTCATACAATATTTCTCACTACTTCTCTCTATGCTAAATGAGGGGGCTGGCCTCTTTATTTATAGGAATTCAAGCTTATCCACCTTATCTCTAAGATAGGATAGGAAATCTCTTCCGGCCAATCATATTCCATGCCTAAACTCTTGCCTTTACATGTAGGCTTATCTTCTAAGATAAGATAAACCTTATCATCTCACATGGGTTCCACCTTTTTAGACTTTTCCACGAATAAAATACACAAAATATTTATGACATCACTCTTTTTCCTTATTACAAATATAATATTTCTAATTCCTAATCATGTAGACCCTACTTCTCTACTTATCCCAAATTTGACATTTTAACATTACCAGGCCACTTACGACAAATATTTACTTTTTACAACATTCCTATTGTACTTTGACTGTTACCATACTCTACATTATTGGCGGCACCGTACTGATGGCGCCGTTATCTTCTATTGGATGCCACTACTAATTGTACTTAACAACATCCTATTCCTAATACATACATTAATAAAATAGAAATTACGGAGGAAAATTTTAATGTCGACAATACCAAGGAGGGTTGCATTACCAAGGAGGGTTGCATTATATTTTTGGCTAATTGTTCCCAATGTAGAGTTCTTTCCTCCTCAAACTCCACTTCTTTGATAACGGTTCAAGGATCTCTTGGGTTTACGCATGTTATTTTTCAGTTTTCTAATCCGAGAGCTTTTAAGCTAAAAATAGATGGCATGGATATTACGAAATATGCATGTATAGGGATATACATTACAAATATTTGATGTTTCACTTATATTTTAAATTTGTATAAAATAAGAAGTTTTGTGAGTTGGGCATGTGTCCCTGATTTCTTCTGGTGAGGTAAGCTCAGGTTGTTGGGACAAAATAATATTGGGAGTTGGAGCTTTCATTGTTGGTGGAATGAACTTACCCAGGGATTCAGTGCTCCAAGATTATCATTTTGTGAAGGATTATCATATTAAGGCATGGAATAATACCCTTTTACTGATTATTTTCTTTTGGCGTACTTGATTATCTTTAGAATGAATGATAAATGCACCTTTATTCTCATTTTTTAACTTGAGTTCCTGGTTATTAATTTTATGTTAGGAATAAACTAACACTTAGATCACCATGTGAACTAAAGTGATATTGTAATAAAGTAATATTTTTCATTACTTTAGTTAGCTTAGTTAATAATGGGTTGTCACCTATCTTGTCTCATTCCTATTTTTAAGGATGATATTATTTTCTTAGTTTATTATTCTTTGATGCATTTTTATAGGGGCAATAAGCTATTCTTGCTTATTTTCTTAGTTTATTTGATATTGTTCCATATATTGTGGAAGAGATAGAAGCTCTCTAATATCTATAAATGCTACAACTCTCTCTTTTGATTGTAATTCTTGATTTTAGTATTAATAAAATACATAAGCATCGTCTTGTTTATGTGTAAAGATTCTATGTCAAATATTATTTTCAAGTATTCTTTTCAAGTATCCATTGTCAATATTTATTTCATAGTCAAGATTTGGTATCAGAGTTGGAAGAGCCTAAACCTATGAGTGTTAGGGAGTGTAGGAAGTTTGAGGGAGGAGGAATAAGAAACTTGAGCTAGGAGGAGCCAGAGTTTCCCCCATCCTCTTCACACAACCCCTGCCTCTACTCTAAACACCAATAGGAGTAAAAACAGTACTGCAAAAAATCACACAGGAAGTGATTTTATTAATTTATAGTTTGAATCTCAATCTTGAATTAAAAAAATATTGTTTTTCATTCAAGTAAAATTTATATGCAATTGTTTTTGGTTTTTTTGTCGTTCTGTCTCTAAATAAGAGACCCCCATTATCCTCTATTAATGTAGGTTTTCTTAGACCCTGTCAGTAAGTTGTGGCATTGGATCAATCTCCAAATTGACCTCTCCAAGCGTCTATCCCTGCACGAATGGGAGAAGAATAAAAGACGGCCAAAATAATAGAAACATCGGCCAAAACAATATAAACAACCAAAGGAATAAAAAAGTGACCCTATTTGCAAATGGACCTCCATTTGCACACCCATCCATGAGTAAACCATGCAAATCATAGAGACAATAAGAATCTTTTTTTCCACTTTTGGAAAGGGGCCCAGAAAGATATTGAAATTAGAATTTAAACAAGTCATAACTTTCAACTGGTACCTTGGATTGAGGTGTCATTTTTTATAAAGTGTATGGTTTTTTGAGATCTATGCCTTGGTCTAGTTTTTAATTAGATTTTTATTGTAAAAATTACAAAAATTAGAGGCTGTTTGTACTTGAAAAGACGCCAAAGAGTCCAAAATTTAATTTTTTTTAAATCAGCCACAAAGCCAAATTTGTAACAGGGCCAACAGTGACAAACATTGTAAACGACTGAAAAAGCTTGCCCAAAATAAATAAAATATTATTTTTTTGGGGGTGTGGATGCTTTAAGGGGGAAGAAGTGTTCAATTTTTTTCTACTATTTATCAGTCTTCACACTGAACGTAATTATGACACCAAAATTATTTTTTCCAAATTTTCAAATTTTATGTTATGATAATTACCCAACATGGAAAACAAATTTTACGCACAACTTGATTTTGAAAATCTATGGTCCGTTGTTTCTTGTACATTAACAAGATCTAAAAAATATGTTACACAACAAGCTACCTTTGATCGTGCAAATCAAAAAGCAAATTTAATAATATTATTTAGTGTTTCAGATGAGGTACAACCTCATATTCATGACGCCACAACAACAAAAGAATCTTGAGACAAGTTGAAAACAATATATGAGTCCAAAAATAAGAACAAAATACTTCATCTCCAAAGTAAACTATTGAACTTGAAAATGTAACCAATTGAGAAAGTTTAAATGTTTTTGAGAAGAGTAGTAACTTTGTGTGCATCACTTCAAGTTTTGGAAGAAAAAGTAACTGACACATCACTCATTCCTATAGTGTTGAGAGATCTTCCTCCTTCTGAAAGGATTATTGTGACCACATTAAACATAATTGGTCAAACAACAAATTTTGAACAGTTAGTGAATATGCTACAACAAGAAGAAGCTATTCACTTAACTAGTGAAACTGAAGAGCATGCACTTGCTTCTAATCAAAAGGGCAAGAAACAGACTAAGTCTAGTAAAAAACATCTAAAGCAAGGTAACAATCAAGAAGGCCAAAAGGACCAAAAATAGTGTCCTATTTGTGGCCGAAAAGGAGATGAATTAGATAATATTTGGTACAACACATTCCAACAAGGATCGTTAAGTGGAAAAACTATTGATAACGAACAAATAAAATTAGGCCAATGACAAAATAATCAGGGAAAAAATAATCAAAAGTGGAAGAAAGAAACCAAATCAAGAAGGAAATGTAGCCAAACAGGCAGATACATTCGATGATGATGAGTTCTTATATTCTTCACAGTTAAATTATGTATCCAATTCTACAAATCAAATTTGGTATGTTGACTCAAGTGTAACTTGACACATGACAGGAAAGAAAGATTGATTCTTCACAATGAGTAAAACACCCACAAAAAGTTATGTCTCTTTGGGTGATGATACATCATACACCATTGAAGGCATTGGTTCCATTTCACTTCCATTCGGGAAACAAAATTACAAAATTAAAGATGTTCTATATGTCCTTGGTTTAACCAAAATCTGTTATTTGTGAATCAATTATTAGATCACAATATCAAAATTGACTTTTATTGTAAAGGCGGTAAAAAATGTGCATAGTTCAAGATAAGTCACCAAGCTCAAAAATTGTTGCAAAAGCTTAAAATGTGGGTAAAATGTTTCAGTTGGGTTTTGTTCAACGAAATGATCAAGCAGTTATAGCCAAGGATACATCATCAGCTCAACTATGGCATCGAAGACTTGTACATGTGAATTTTAGCTATCTTGACACAGTTCGTCAATACAACATGGTTAGGGGTTTTCCAACTCTAAAAAAGGGTACATATAAATCTCAACATTTTTTGGTAGGAAAACAACATAGAGCACCATTAAAAAATAGTACATTTTGAGCTAAGACAAAAATTGACTTGGTGCATACCGACCTGTGTGGACCAATGAGACCTAGCCACTATGGGTTTCAATATTGCATGCTCTTTTTTAATGATTTTTAAAGGAAAACATGGATATAATGTCTTCGTACAAAATACCAAGATTTTGAAACTTTCAAGAAGTTTAAAGCCTTTGTTGAAACAGAGTCTGGTAGGAAAATCAAAACACTCTGCTCAGATCGAGGGGTTTAATATACCAACAATGAGTTCAATGATTTTTGGAAACATATGGCATTCGTCGTCAAATGGATCCTCCTCACACACCACAACTAAATGGTTTTTCTGAAAGGTTAAAGCGTACTATCATGGATATGGTGTGATGTATGATTGATGATGTAGGTTTATCCAAAAAACTTTGGGCTGAAGCAGCTAAAATGACAGTTTATATACTAAAAAAAGTTCCCACTGTAGCTCTTGATGGAGTAACACCACATGAAGCATGGTCAGGGAATAAGCCATCTATTTCATACGTTAGAGTTTTGGATGTAAAGTGAGTATGCACATTCCTAAGAAAAAAAGGACTAAGCTTGATATCAAATAAGAAAAACTTATCTTCTTGGGATATATTGATGAAGCACTTGGCTAAAGACTTATGCATCCAAGAACAAAGAGGGTATACACTAGTCGAGATGTAAAGTTATTTGAGAAGAAAGAAGAAGATGCCCCTTTCATACACTCACATGATGAAAAAATAATCCCTACAATGAAAAACAAAGGATGGTAATCTCTTTGATAACGATAGTGATGATAGAGAAGATGGTGAAATTCATCCTCCCATAGGAATCACTAAAAGTATGCATAAATGGTATACAAGTATGATGAGAGATGCAAAATTGGATAGTTCCACTGACACATCTACCACTGGAATGAAGACTCTTAGTATGGCTTAAAATTAGGTCAATTTGGCCTTAATGGGTAAAGTTGTTGAAACTATTGAGCCGTCCACAATTTCAGAAGCCCTAAAGTCTAAACCTTTGAAAGATGCTATGGATGTAGAATATAAGTCACTTACGAAAAATAATACATGGCAACTTACCGTTCTTCCACCAGGGAAAAAGCCAATTGGATGGAGATGGATCTTCAAAACGAAGTACAAAGAAGACAATATTTTTGATAAAAACAAGGCTAGACTAGTTGCTAAGGGATATGCTAAAAAAGAAGGCATTTATTATGAGGAGACTTTTTCTCCCACATCTAAGATAAAAACGTTTAGGTTAATCTTTGCTCTAGCTGCACAATTTGGTTGGAAAATAGACCAAATGGATGTGAAAAGTTCCTTTGTTAATGGTGACTTATAGGATTAAGTTTACATGACTCAACCAGAAGGCTTTGTCATACTAGGTAAAGAGGAAAAGGTTTGTAAACTCATAAAATCACTATCTGGTTTAAAGTAGTCTCCTAGGGCATGATATATTAAAATTAATGAGGACTTCATTCAACATGGATTCAACAGGAGTCCATACGATCCTAATCTCTATCTCAAAAATAAAGGGGGGGAGATAGTGATCATTGTAGTATATGTCGATGGTCTAGTCATCACTGGAGGATCAGTGAGGATGATTGAGTCAAAAAAGAAAGATCTAACATGATCATTCAACATGATCGATCTCATGGATTCAATAGGAGTCCATACGATCCTAATCTATATCTTAGTGATCATTGTAGTATATGTCGATGGTCTAGTCATCACTGGAGGATCAGTGAGGATGATTGAGTCAACAAAGAAAGATCTAACATGATCATTCAACATGATCGATCTCAGGATTCTACATTATTGTCTTGGACTTGAAGTTTGGAAAAGAGAAAATCATTTCTTTGTGTCACAATTGAAATACACCAAGACAACGCTTGTGAAGTTCAATATGATGGATTCGAAACCAATAGCCATACCTATGGAGACAAGACTTCAACTGTCTTGAATAGATCCATCACCACAAGTAAATGTAACTCTTGATTGGCAGTTGATCGGGAGTCTCACCTACTTGACTTACACTAGACTGGATATCAGCTATGCAGTCAACTATCTTTCACGGTTCATGCAAGAACCAAGGGTTTCTCACTGGAAAGCAACAAAACATATACTAAGGTACATTAGAGAAACTATGGACTATGGCCTAGAATACAAGAAGAACAATAACTTCTTCTTGATAGGTTATTCAAATTTAGATCATGCAGGAAACATAGATGATAGGAAATCCACTTTAGGATTTGTATTCTTTTTAGAATCTAGACCGATATGATGGGGGAGTAAGAAGAAGACTTGTGTTTCAAGACCCTCCATAGAATCAGAATATCGTGTAGCAGGTGGAGATGTATGTGAAGCGATATGGCTCCGACATATACTTGAAGGATTGAGAATACCGCAGAAAGATAAAAAATTTCTACATGTAAACAATGAAGGAGTAATAAAACTTGTTCGGAATCCAATTTTTTATGAATGCACCAAACACTTTGAGGTGCAAGTACATTTCATTCACGAACATGTCTAAAACAACAGCATCCAACTTCAACATTGTCCGATAGAACATCAGTGTGCATATATCTTTACAAAGTCTCTCGCACGTCCTAAATTTGAGGCATTAAGAGTATTTACCTCCTATTCACGTCGGAGAATGATGAATTAAGGGGGGAATGTTAGAAATAAACTAACACTTAATTCACCATGGTGAAGTTAAAGTTATATTATAATAAAGTAATATTTTTAATTACTTTTGTTAGCTTAGATAAATTCAATTAATAGTGATTTGTCACCTATCTTATCACATTCCTTGGTTTTTGAGGATGATGTTCTTTTCTTGCATATTATTATTTTCAGATGCATTTCCATGTAGGGGAAATAGGGGAAATTAGGGCTGATTATGCTATTCTTGCATATTTGTCTCAGTTTAGTTAATATTGTTTCCATCTATTGTGGAAGAGATAGAAGTTTTTCAATATCTATAAATATTACAGCTCTCTCTTTTGATTGTAATGTTTAATTTTGCTATTAATAGAATAAAAAAGCATCGTCTTATTTCTGTGTAAATATTTTCTATCAAATATTATTTTCAAGTATTCATTGTTAAGATAGGTTCTACGTCCCAAACCCTCTTCTCTAGGTGGAGGTGGTAAATGCTCAGGTGAATGGCATCAGGCATGGAGAAGATTGGCTCAAAAAGTGCTATAGAGAGTTTCTCCTCAACACAGAGGTTGTTCACATTCTATTCTGGCATGGTGGTCTAGACCTTAGTAGACTTCCTCCTCTGGATCTCACCAATGCTCAATCACCTATCAACTCAGCCATTAACCACCTCAATGAGTTTTGGACTAATTCCAGGGATGCCTTTTTCTTCTACTAGGTAAGGCCAAGAAATTGGAAGGTAACGTTTCCAGTGGTGGTGGTCGGGATGAGGTGGGAGGCAAGGGAGATGAAATGGATATGGCACTTGACACAATGGATGAGACAAAAATTGGGTCTCCAGAGCTAGGGGTGGTGGTTATATTAAATGAGGATTAATACTCTTTTCTAGCTTGTTTTTTTGGTTCTATGGCCATGTGTATTCGTTGTTTTGAAGCCACTTATGTTAGTTCATATGGTGTTTCTCTCTTCTCTGTGTGGGCCATTCAGTGGGGCCTTATGTTCTTGGTTTTGGTTTGAATCTTGTTCGAAGTATAGATTTAAGGGTGGGGTCCCTCAACTCTCCGGTTCATAGCTTTGGTAAAAAATCGTTTAAAAATAAAAAACTATTATGTTGTGTCATAATATAGCAGACGCAAAGCTAAAAATATCATTCAATAACATGTTAAATGATAGCAATCACTATGCTCAAAATAATATATTATGGAAGTACCTAGTTGCCACATAGTTCAAAATATGTTAATTTAATTTGTTTAATCATATTGACCATAACCTCCATATATTATGTCACTTTTTAAAATAACGTCAGCTAAGTTCAAAATATCTTCCTGTAAATATCGTAACTATGAAATATTGAATGCTAGTGAATTCAATCTCCAAATAATATGTTGTTTTAAAGGCTACCGGATGCTAAGATCAAATTATCTAAAACCACTGGTAGTATCCAAATATTATGTGGTGGCATAACCTAGTGGGAACTAAGCTCAAAATATCTTAATTCCAAATCTTAAATGCATACAAAATATTCAACTAATTTATACTCATCTTGATTTCTATAAGGATATCCAATGTCAATGTCTTTTCTTTTGTTTATTAAATACTATTTTTTTTTACCTCAAAATATTAATATTCTTAAGTTCTTACTTTATTTTGTTGAGACCTAGAGACTACTAAGATCCTAATATTATCTATCAGCATAATTTAGTGTACACTATGTTGAAAATATCTTAATTTAATTTATCAAATTCTAACCACCGATAGGCTACAAATATTGTGTGGTGGCATAAACTAGTGGGTGATATGCTCGAAATATCTTAATTTGAAATTTTAAAATTATACAATAAAGTCGACTAAATTATATAGATCTTGATTATTATACATTTCTCCAAAGTTAACGTGGTTGATTAACTTAGAGGTCAATAAGCTCAAAAAAACTTACTTTAATTTGTCAAAACGTAGAAAATTATAAGATTTTTAAAAAATTGTTAAATTATACTGAGGGGTAACTTTTTTTAGAGGCAATAAGAGGATATGGCATTTGTGGTTTTAATGGTCATTTATGACATTGATAGATTTCTTTCGTGTGTTAGATGGAATTTATTAAGGGCTATATCCATGCGACATGTAAGATGGAGTTTGGTATTTAAGATTCTAAATGTGAAGGGTGATATTTATGATAAGGATATCTAATCGATCATCTTTGGTATTGTCACACTTACCTCCTTTTGTGTGATGTTCACTGGTGGTTTTATATCTCTGGGTTGGCTAGACATTTCACTACCCATTTCCTCTTTTTGTCTTTGGTTGTTTTACTTCCTGTCTCTTTGCGATGGTGATAGGGGTGTTGGTGTTTTCATGGGTAGCATGGAGTGTGGTTCTCGAAGCAAGAGGTAGAGAACTATGACAAGAAAGGAAACTAGGGAATCGTTTACTTCTTTGATGGAAGAGAATATTTAGAAAATAGATATGCGGAATTGGATCGAGAAGGTTTGGTTGGTCATAAAGTGATTCAAAGAAGAAGATGATGGTGATATTTGTGATGTTATATGCAAGCTAATGCTTGAACCGAACCAATCCAAAGGGTGGAGGAATATTTTTGACATGGCTCAAGGGTTGAGTACAACAAATATATTTTCAAAATATTTGGGAAAGTTTCTCTTGCATAAGGTGAATGAGAAGTCGAAAGAGCATCTAGTCATCCTTTAGTATCATGTCCATGCCTTGATGTGGGGGTTTCAGGTGATTGCGCATGGTAGAGAGGTAGTTGTGGAAAATTAGGGTATAGAACTCCCTGATTGTGCTAATGTAAAAATGTCGAAATGTTGTTTCGATTCATCCTCCTCTGATCAGAGTAAAAGGGATGTGGATGTCGATATCATCAATGAGGTGGAACCAAGAGGCTGAATGGCCTAATATTTCCTATATGCATTTGGATTTAGTTTTTGATTAAGGGTCAGAATGGTTGTCTATATAGAGAAGTGTATAGATATAAGAAGTATTTGTGGTTAAAGTGAAGTTGATTATAGATCTTCCCTATATTTTTATATATATTTAGTAACATAAGTTGTTTGTAATCATCATGGGAGTCCACTGATAGAATAATGATCATGGATTGGTTCCTTATGTACTTTTTTAAAGGATTATCATCAAAATATCCTTGTTAAAAATTTTAAAATCATAGAATGAATTCATCTAATATATATATTTTCTTTATGATACATATAATGTTTTATATACATAAGCTAGTGAATTGAATAGCCATACACTATATTGTCGCATAATCTAGTAGCCATTAATCTCTTAATACCTCAATTTAGTTTTTAAATCCTAACTACTGCTAAGTTCCAACAATTATATGGTAGCATAAAATAGCAGGTGCTAAGCTCGAAATATCTTAATTTAAAATAACATATATATTGATACCCAAATAATATGTTGTGGAATAACCTAGCACCCACTAAGCTCTTAATACCAATATTCACTAAAATTGTATTATTATGTTTTAGCATAACCTACCCACCATTATGCTTATAATTTATTACTTTATTCTAATAAAATCTAGAGACTTCTAAGATCCATATATTATTTTGTTTCATAAGCTAACAGACACTAAGCTCAAAATATAATTAGGTAAGTAGATATATTATAACACCCACTAAGCTCGAAATATTATATTGTTGAAGTACCTAGCACCCGCTTAGCTCAAAATATTTTAATTTAATTTTTTTAATCCAACCCACCGTAAGGTCTTAATGTTATATAACGCGATATACTCGATGAATCCTAGTGGCCTCTAATCTATTCTTAGTCATAAACAAAGCGATTACTTGACCCAAAAAAGTGTGTTGCCTAAAAATAAAAAAGCCCCCCCATATTTAACGCAAGAGAAATAAAAAAGCGATTGCTTGACCCAAAAAAGTGTGTTTCCTATAACAAAATCCACCTATCCTTAAGTCCACAAAGGTAATCGAAGACTTTATCCAAATAAGAATTATAACATAGCGGTCGCTAGAGTAGGCAACATTTTTCATTTTGATCATATTCAAAAATTAGTTTGTATAGGCGGTAAAAAATAAATTTGGAATTTATATAATAGTATACGTATAGACTTGGACTCTGGTGTACCCTAGTGGTCTGTTAAGATATACTTAACGGGAAATATATCATGTTCATAATGAATTTGTGTACATTTAGAATCAGTGTGTTTGCATGTGGTTGCACATCTATATGTTTAGAAATTTATATTTCTTATAAGATTTTGGCAAAAAAAAATTACATTCAGAAAAAGAAAAGAAACCTAGACTAGCGACCTATAAGTTATACTACAAGTTTTTAAATACAACATGGTCTACTCTGTTACACCTTAGCGGTCGCTAAGCTATTCCTAAAGGTAAATTTATCATGTTCATAATGAATCTATGTTATAAATCTAAATTCTTAGTATTTTTTATAAATCATATTGAAAAGCTATAAAAGATAACAAATAAATTTGGTGTTTGATATAATGGATACATAAATATACGTGTAAAATCATATCTTTAATATGTTATATAGGTAAACGTATAGTTTTATCTACTTCTTACAAGATTCTGGCAAAATTATTTTACATTTATGAAAAAATATGGAAACTCAGAATTGAGCATGAGAATTTATAACACAAGATTTTACATACGACACCATCTACTCATTGCATCCTAGCGGCTGCTAATATATTCTTAAAGGTAAATATATTGTATTCATAATGAAGTTGTTTTATAAATCTTAATTGTTAATCTTTGTGAATATAACACTTGACTAAGAATAAAAGTGATTGCTAAGACCAAAAAATGTTGTGTTTCCTATATTAAAACAACTGATCTGCGAGGGGCCAATGAATAAGAATGATTTTTCGAAATTAGAATTATAGCCTAGCAGATGCTAGGGTAGACAAATTTTCCTATGGTAGAGTTTATGCATAGAAAAAATATCATATTGAAAAGATACAAACGATAACAAATAAATCTGGAATTTATATAATGGATATATTAATATACGTGTAGAATCATGTATGTAATTCAAAATAGAATTGGGGTTTTGTAAATAAGTTGTGAAAACAACCGATTATATCATGGAATCCTCAAAGATATGTTAATTTTTTGCATAGATTAGCGGGCTCAAAAGGAAGAATATACTAATTATAAAATTCATATTGACTAAAATTATATTTAATAATATTATTGAATATATAATGTGTTTAACTTTCAATGTACATACCATAAAAATGATGAAGACATTACATTTGGTTAATTCCACATGGAAACATATGTATAATTGGAAATAATTATCATACAATTGAATTCTTAATATAGTTTTATAATTTTGAATTAATTTTTTAACCTTATATATTTTCCTAAAATATTTAAGTCACAACCATGTAAAAAATGTAATATGCATTAATTAGAGAGGTTTATTTGCATCATCTTGATGAACAACATTAAACTATTTTTGGTTCTCCCGACAAAAAAAAATTAAAAATAAGGTGACTATTCTAGAAGCTATCTTTAACCTAAAAAAACAATCACAAGAACAAGAACGAAAAAATTCAATAAAAAATAGCCAAAGAGAGACATAGAATGGCAAAAAGGGGAAAGCGTTAAACAAAAATAAATACTAGAGTAGAAAAGTAATTAAAATTTCTTTCGTTAATGCACAAAAAAGTGAGTTTTTATGAAGACCAAGGCAGTTTGGCATGGAGATCAAAAGCAACTGGAAAGCAAGGCTTTAATGCGAAGCATGATTCAATAGGACAAAGCAGGGCATGTGTGGATCATAATTGGATTACCATGAAAAACATAGGAACCAAT
The DNA here is from genome assembly GCA_019776745.2 of Taxus chinensis. NCBI lineage: Eukaryota > Viridiplantae > Streptophyta > Pinopsida > Cupressales > Taxaceae > Taxus > Taxus chinensis. Next base: position 747,605,169 of record CM034154.1, read on the forward strand.
CAACTACAGAGAAACTAATAGATCCTGCAAAATAATAAGGTACACCTTCACTATAAATACATGTTTTAGCAATATTTGGGATTATTTCATGCTTTATGTTGTTTGTGAAAGCTTCATCTACTATCTCATTTTAAAAATCATCACGATTATTTTCACAACCTTTGTTTCTATCATCCTTTGTGTGTGTCTTTTGTGTGCATCTTTACTATAAATATCTAGTTAGTAATATCTGGGATTATTTTGTGCTTATGTTGTTTGCGAAACCTTCAGCTGCTATCTCATTCAAAGAATCATTGCGATTATTTTGGGTATCTTTGTTGCTATCCTCCTTTGTGTGTGTCATCTTTGTGCATCCTTTATGTGCTTATTTTGTGCTCCTTTCTCTATGAATAAGATTATAATCACATGTAAAAAAACTAGGATTTGAACACTCAGCCATACAATCTACGATCTATGAGTATTTTTTTATTTTGAAGACATGCTTTTCTGATTGATCAACAAAATCAAAAACCCTACTCAATATTTCTCTAAGGCATTTAATAATTTGTTTAGCACATTCCACACAATAAATTTCAAAAATACAAAAATATCGGGATACAAAAAATTGAACTTTTTAATTTCCCCCTATAAAAGCAAAATGATAGGCTATTGAAATTTGCAATATCTAAAAATGTGGAGCAATTCAAATTTCCCTATTTTTATTTTTCCATGGTTTAAAAATTAAAAACTAAATTTTTTTCATTTTTTATTACCTATAATAATATAAACATAATAAAATATATATTATACAACAAATAATTGAACCAAGCATAGAAAAAAAATATATTAAAAAAAATAGAAGAAATAAATCCCAAACATAGTTTTGAAGATTATCCTAGAATAATATACAGACATTTACATTCCATTCTTTATCAAAATCAATTTCTACATTGTTAGATATAGTGTGCTATATTTTAAATTAATTATTCAATTAAAATGTGGCAAGTGGCAAGTTCGAACAAGCTATTTCATATACAAAATAAGGAGAATGATCCAAGACTGTACAGTTAGTGTTACTGTATGACTATTTTCAAAATAAGAAACATTTGCGCCTAGGGTATGATATGTCATTTCTGTCAATAAGTAAATGACCATAATGGGCTCTAAGCATTTTCTTTTTTAAGAAAAGATGTGAAATATGTCTTGAAAACCATATATCTTATGACAACTACATACTAAGCCTAGTGATCCACAACTTTACAAATAGTGTTTAAAATGAGAAGAGGTAAAGGTAGGGAACTAGTGGCCACTAAGATAAACCATGATTTATTATTTTATGTCTACTTTCAAACTAAGAAAATTTTGAGCCTAATGTCTGATATGTCATTTCTATCAATAAGTAAAGGAGCTTAGCGAGTGCTAATAATTTTATTTGATAAGAAAAAAAGGGAAGTCTGAGTTAAACACCATGTATCTCATTAGAATTACATACCAAGGGTAGGGTTACGAAATTGTAAATATAGTTTTTAAAATGAGAAGAGGTAATGGTAGGAGCCTAGCGGCCACTAAGATATACCACGATTTGTTGTTATTTTATGGCTATTTTCAAAATAAGAAAATTTTGAGACTATGGTTTGTTATACTGTTTCTGTCAATAAGTAAAGGATTTTAAAAGTTGCTAAGAATTTTCTTTAATTGTAAATGATATAAAAGATTATTTCCAAACTAAGTATCTTATGGGAGCTACATATTAAAGATAGCGATCCAAAACTATAAAGATAGTGTTTATATTGATAAGAGGTAAAGGTAGGAACCTATTGGTTGCTAAGCTATACCATTTAATTCAATACGTTATGGCATTCCATTCAATATGTACAAAATATTATCAATTTCTAAAACATTTCTCTCATAAAAACATATGTGAATTATATGTGACAAACAATAAGTCTTGTGAGTACTACATAATACATGAAAACACAATTTGAGCATCTAAAGGCAATCTAAGTATATCGGGAGTGGGGTGATTGATTAGATATGTTGAAGGTAAGTTGGTAATATCAGGTTTTTTCCCTCTCAAGGTTGGTTCATGTAATGTTGTGGAAGCACAAGCCCTTCTCGAGGGACTTAAGGTGGAAATCAAAACTAGTTGCAAAACATTAGAAATCGAAGGGGACTCCCAAGTGGTGATCAATGTTGTGAGAAAAGGAAAGGCCATGCCTTGATAATTAGATTATTTCATTAACAATATTTTTTTTTGGTTAAATAAAATCCCTATTTGGAACATTAAGCATGTTTATAGGGAGATGAATGGTTTCATTGATATTCTGGCTAATCGGGGAATTATTAATAGAGTTTTCCTGGTCAATTCCGAGTGTGTGAGTGATTGGGAGGATTTGGAAGAAATTATTGCTCAGGAAGGGAGTCTTGAGGCTCTTTAATTTGAGGCAGTATGAGTTATTTCCATCTCATCTCTTCTTGGTGGCCCGTGATGGTGGAGGTTTCATTCTAGTTTTCAATGGTAGTCCAGTCTCTGCCATTATTGTTCTTGCATGGAGAGAAGAGGGAGATGGAATTTCATGGGGATGTTTTGCAGGCTCACCTATAGATTATTTTCTGGTCCGAGTTGGGTTCAGTCAAGGAATCCATTACTCAAATTTTGGGGTCTGAATATTTAGCAGATTCAGATAGTTATAGTGTTAACTATGAGGTGGTTTCCTGGTTTGTGTCGCAGTTATTGTTAGTGAGGAAGAATATTTAGGAGGTCAAGGTTATAGCAATGCATTTCATCAAACCCATAAGTCGAGCTAACTTAGTGGAAGTGCTAGAGGAATTTGGTAGAGCCCATCCTTTTCCTAACTCAGTTCGGGATGGAAAAGATTTGGATGAGGTTCAGAAAGTGATAGAAAAGATATGAGTTAGGATTATTCTCTTGATGAAATTCATTGAAGAGGTGCATGTTGCCTGTGTAGAAGGGCTCTTTAAAGGGAAACATCTTGATAAATTGGATCTCCCAGGTCTCTTGGCACCAGTCTTTAGGGAGTATGTGGGCATCGTGAGGCTTCGTTGCAAACTCAGTTTTACCTACAATTTCTTCCTTCATACATCTCGTGAAGGGGAGACTTCAAGAGGTGTGAAGGTGGTTGGTCCTCCCTGACGTGCTTCTCTGGTTTAATTTTTTTTCTATGTCCAATTTTTGTCTTAGGTTTTTGTTCTAGTGGTTTTTGGTGTGTCATTTAGGCTTCTAGTCTCCATGCATGTGTTGCAGGTGTTTTTTTCTTTCGGTTTGGGTTGACAGGTTTATATTATGCTCTATGTTGTACTTGGGTGGGATCCTTCCAATCCCTAGGTTTTGAGCTCTGTAAAAAGCATTTAAATATCTAAAAAAATAGATGAAAACATAGTAGTGACCCAAAGCTATATACATATGGTATTTATAATGAATTGTAGTAATGGTGGGAGCCTAGCCACTGCTAAACTAGAGCAAGATATTGTATTTTCTCATTTTTTTCAAATAATTAAACTGTTGAGCCTAGTTTCCACTATTCCCTTACTTTCAATAAGGAAAAAATTATTATCATTTGTTAAGAATTTTATCCCATAATATCCTATGTGAATTATGTGTTTCACATAATATACCTTATGGGAACTATGTAAGGCTTGATCCCTCTATAAGGTATGAAGTGCAACTATTTTCTCTGCCAGGTACATTCCAACCAACATGATATAATTATAATCAATGAAAACACTAGCAAGTCAAAGTTGTACAAATAGTGATTACAATGACCTTAATGGTAGGATCCTTGTGGTCACTCAACTAGGTTGTGATTTATTATTTTACTCTAATTTCCAATAAAAGAAACTGTTGAAACTAACGTCTGTTGTGTCATTACTTTCGATAAGTAATGAAACTAAGCATTAGGTAAGCAAATTTTTTTGATACAAAATGTTACAAACAATATATTTTATGCACAATACATATGGCTTGATCCCTATTTGAGGATTTATAGTGTAGCGATTGTTTCCACCATGGATACGAGCCAAAAGTGTACAGACAATAATTTTTTGCAACCTGAGAATATTGGCACTATAAATAAGTTTACAAGTTTGAACAATTTAGAATAAATTTCTTCAATTATTATTATAAATCTAACTTATAGTCAAATTAAGAGAGAATATACCCTTGTTTTAGTTGTACTCAAAAAACATTGTTAATAATCAATGTTTTTCTCAACTAGGTTTAACCCACCATGACTGTATAGAGAACACGGTTTCCATGAAAATGACTATTCTAAAGAGGGCCATACTTATGTTTAGGAAAATTTTAATCCTTCCCATTTGTTTTTGATAGGTTTTTGTGGAATTTCCCACTAAGCGCTACACTTAAAATATCTCACTTAGATTAGTTATAGACATTTAGACATAATGAATAAAGTATGTCCGATATACACATTTTTCACATTTTCTTATATAACAGAAAATGATGAGATATCACTAACTCCATTAATGTGATTTGTTTCTCAAATACTCTCCTCAAAATGCAAAAAATTAGATCTTCCGACCACTATCCTTTAAACATGTTCATTAGTCTTTTTACAGGCATCTATCCTCACTACAATAGTATGACCGATATACATATAAATCACATAGTCTTGTAAAAAAATCCCAAGCTACCACAAACTCTTTCGAAATACCAAATATTACATCTTAATTTCCTCTATTGGTTATCATTAAAAATGTGTAAATGGCTTAAAAATTGTTTTAGGTTATTCTTTTATATGTTGACTAGAAGTCTACATGCCACTAAAGTGTGTATTTTTTAATGTTCCTATCATGCCATCTATATAATGTTTTGGATTATTTGGCTCATATGTAATACTTTCACAATGTGCAAATGGTTTCGTATCTTTCAATGCATCATGATTCAATTTCAAAATTTTAGAAAAATTCTGTTATTATTGATTTCATCCGCAAAATATGAATTATTATAATCAGTTGAATGATACATAGGATGTCCTATCAAAGCCTAGTGGTCGCTAACCATTAAGTTAACTACTCTTTTATGATACATAGTAAATAACTCTAGATGTTGGTATCTGCTAGGGTAGTATCTAAATTCCTTCACAGACAATATGATAAAAACACTTTAAAGTTTGGAAATGACCTAATTATTAATGTATTCTACTCTAAATTTAGGTAAAATGTCTTCCATGGTATTGCATACTCCTTTTAAAACAATTCCATTGTTCGCAAATCGGTATTTTTTGGAAGAAAAGAGATGAGGAATGATTTTTGCAAATTAATTCCCTCTGAAAACTACCACATCAACATGTGGTTTTTTTTATAGATGACAATCACAAGGAAGTTTGTATTGTTCTATCGTTAGATGTTATTGATTTGGGGAAATTTCATGTCCAGGTGGAATGTTTTGACTTTGAAAACAATAAGTTTCTTATACTGGATATGGAGTTGGATGTTTCTTTTTTAGGAAACAGGAAATGCATGCCTCTATAAACAACGAACCATATTCCTGTTCAAAATATGGTTGGAATTTGTGGATTCTAATAAATTATGAAAAAATTGACTGTTCAAATGCAGAAGTCATTCAAAACGGTATATTTATAGTATTCATAAAAATGTACAGAAACGAGAAAACATCTTATGTTTTTCATTTCTTGTAAAAAAGGATTTATTTCACCTCCAAAACATGCCAAGTTGTTTACTATGTTGAGGCAGACATATTTAACTAAATTGTAGATAGACTCATCTAAATTTGAATTACATGGGTTAAAAATGAATACTAAATCAACTGGGTCTTTTGAGGCTAGTGTAATAGTAAACAACAGACCATATTCCTGTCCAAAATATGGTTAGAATTTGGGGATTCTAAAAGATTCTGACAAAATTGACTTTTCAAATGTAGAAGTCATTCAAAATGGTACATTTACAGTATTCATAAAATTGTATAGAAACAAGAAAACAAATTATGTTGGTCATTTCTTGAAAATAAAATGATTTCCTTTCACCTCCAAAACATGCCAAGTTTTTTATTATGTTGAGGCGAACATATTTAAATAAATTGGAGATAGACCCATCTAAATCAAAATTGTATAGGTTGAAGAGGAATACTAAATCAACTGGGTCTTTTGAGGCTAGTGTAATAGCAAAGACATTTGATTCTTACCCACATGAAGAATAAAAGGAGACAACAAAATGAGAGTCAAAAGTTCTACATTATTTTAGAAATAAGCATCTGGATAATATTGTATTGACATCCTATAGTGAATCCAATGTAATCGAAAAATTTACATTGTATGAATCACACAACCGTTAGTTGTCTGTACTGATGGATGAAGATGGTAATGGGAATAGAAAATTTGACTCCCATATTGGGGAAAAAATGGCAAAATAGGAAAAAATATTATGAGGTGGAAGAATCTCTTCCCGTCGTGGCTCATAATATATATTAGACAACTATGTGATGTCAATGGAAGGAAGTATACCAACAAGGGTGAAAGTAATAAACAATTTTTCTTATAAATGTGCATATCCATTCCATGGCTTCCATCAACTTTATCAGTTATTCCTTCAACTAATCCTTTCAATACTGAATGTTTAATCATTGATTCTTTGTAATTTGTCTAGTGATATTTCTTTTGATTTCATAATGGAGTATTTTAACAATTATCATAACCAATCTACTAGATTGTATTATTATTGTTCTAATACCAACTGGTTATTCAAAAATGCTAAGTGACACAGAGTACAAATATACATGGATAAGGTTAAAGACATTAGCAGTACCAATTTTGGATGGATGCTACATACTCTACGATAGCAACGAGATATTCAAAAGTTTATGTCTTATGTACACAATATCTTGTGTAGGTCCATGTGTCATTTAGGGGTCATTATGAGATTCCCTTACGCGTCAATGCGTCAGCACATCAGTGCGTCAGCACGTCAGTGCGTCAGTGCGTCATATGCATCATTGGGAGTTACACTTCTATTATGGGAATGTAACTCCCCCTCTCTACTCGAGTTGTCATGATTGCAACACTGGGGGTTACTCAACACCTCCTATATGTACACGTCTTTTGATCTATGAGATAGAGGAGAGTTTTATGGCTTAACTAGGTTCTTCCCATTTTTTGAATCTTTGCATGCACATTCGGTTGATGCTCGCTCCTCCTAAGATCTCTTCATGTTGTCGTTCGCACGTCTGTTGATGTGCACATCGTCCCTCGTGATCCTCTCTTATGCGTTTTCAAACCCTCTTTCATGGTATCAGAGCACGGGGATCAGAATCATGTTGTTCACCTCTGTTGCTTACTAATATCCACCTCGTAGTTTCTTGTGCAAGTTCTCATTCTTGTTTCGTGCTCTATTTGCATTGATTTTGGTGTTTTACACCTCTATTTGATTTTTTGGGTGTTGGTTCATGTTCGTGGGTTTTTTGCCTTGCACATGTATTTGGAGGAGTTTTGAGGTGTTATATTGGTTCAGGTTGTGTTCAGATTCAGCTCGAGTTCTGGCTTAAGCATGAGTGTATTGGTTTGAACGTGAGTACTTTGGACGTGTTTATCTGCATTCTAGGTTGTGTTTATTTGCTAAGGTTTCCTTTTCTGTGAACCTTGTTGTGCATTGAATCCGACTCTCATTAGATCGACAACTTGGTCCACTTTTGCATTGTTCGTGAACGTCTTTTTACAAACTTCATTAAGCCACCATATCAGTGTTGAATCCATCTTCCACTCTGTTGTTTTCTTTTTTGTTTTCCTTCAACTCGTTCGCCACCATTGCTCGTCCTCTCTGAAGGTTTCTCCTAGTCATTCGTGCACGTTTCAGCCTCCACAGCTCCGCTTTTGGGGTCTGCTATTTGGAATATCTACTGTGCTCTACTATTTTTGATTGGTAGTGACTCCTACAACCAACAAACACATGGACATTTCACTTATCAGCTGTTATGGTTATGGCGCACTTGAATATGCCATGAAACATACTCTTCATTGTTCACTTCTACTCCAGGTGGTCTGTACTTGCGTTTGGAATCCATGCATCCATTACAACTCACCTACAACCGAGTTTTGCTCTGTGCACTAACTCGTGTGGCCTTCTTCTCTTTGTTCAAATGGTTACAATACTCTCTACTCAGCCATTTCTCTCTGCTCAGCAAGTTAGACTTGTCTGGCTCTCACCGTTTGCTACAGTCGACCAGTTTCTGCACACTCAGCTCACAGCCAACACAAAGAACTCTGCAAACGTTTCATTCTTGCATTTTGGGTACATGGTCACAACCTGCGCTGGTCTCCGGAGGTTTCTTCCACTTCACCCAACACGTGGTTTCTTTTAACAGTGGTTGTTTCCTTTGCACGTGGTCTCATGTTTTAAAACAAGTTTCCCTGCATACTCGGTCAACAAACTTGCTGGTATCATGAGTGGTGTCCACGTGGGGCAAGGAACTGCTGGTGATTTACCCATGCATTGAGTAGAGTGAGCAGGTTGCCACGTGGTGGAAGGGAGCTGCATTCAAACTGGGTCTTTTTGGAGTTTTCCATACTCTCCTTGGCGTTTTCCATGCTCTCCAGCGTGCACTTCCAGCTTGGTGTAACCATGGCATGACACTTCAACATGGGCCCCCTCCTCCACCTCCTTTTTTAATGTTTTAAGGTGGTTAAATAAAAAACATTTCATTTCTTGGCATGTATTAATTTATAAGGCTGTTTTTGGCTTGTTTAATACCCTCCTACGAGCATTGAAGATGGAGGGCGAGGTCCGAGGTTGGCAGGAGGCTAACCCCCCTTCGCAGTCAAAACAAACCCCTACTAAAATTTTGTGCCATTTCCAACGAGTACCCACACGATGCCCTTTACACCCATTTCGTGCACTTTTTTAATGCGTTTGCAGTGTCTAGTGTATTTTTCCAGTAGTTACGGGAATCGTTTTAATGCGATAACTTTTGACGCGCTGCTCGTTTTTGAGTGCTTCCTTGGTCAAAGTTGCATGATTTTTCACACACTACGTGATGGCATTGCCAATTTTATAAACACACTACTTTTATAAAGTGCCACATTCTGGGGGGGTTACTTGTACTCTTGGCCCTACACACGCAGACACATTATCGGCCGAGTCCGACGTCTTGCTTTTGTGCATCTTGTTTTTTACATCATGGAGAGTGCTCTTTCCAGATGTGAGCATCGTAGGATCTCCTTACATCCTCTGCCACTTCACACCGGGAGAGAGACCTATTCAGCGTGGCGTGCTTCCATGGAACGTTACTTCACCCACGAGGGTCTTTTACCCTTCTTGCTTGGGCCAGTTCCTGCACCCACTGATCATTGTCATTTAGAAGACTTCCTCGACACTTGTGACCATTCCTTTGGTCACATGATGATGCATGTCTCTCATTCTCTCTGGTTTCATGTGACAGATTCAGATCCACCTCACCATGTCTGGAGCATTCTTTAGTCCCTTTATGGAGACCCTTCACATACTGCTGCCATCATTGCTGCTTCTGATTCAGTTGTCTCCTCCATTTCTTCATGTGGTGATAGTTCCAATGACACATGCTCGCTTGGTTCTACTTTTGATGATGAGGAGTGTGCATCCAGTTTTGATGTCGAGAGTACTACAGAGGACTCTTCTCCTCTTTCTCTCACTATTCCAGAGAGTGTTGACACTTCCCACATCTCATCAGATATCGAGCAGTCCCCTTCTCAGTCTCATATAGTCATCACACCCGCCTCCTTTCCACTTCCAGTGTGCGAGGCCCATTCCACTCCTCTACCCTAATTGGATGACTCATACCTATCATACATCACTCTTCTGTTTGTTGAGCCCCCTCATTGGGACGAGTATCTTCCTGACCTTAGTCATCTTTTCATAGAGTCTACTTGTGATGATCTACAGGTCCCTCATCCATCTACAGGTGTTTCAGAGGAGTTCATCATCTCTGTTGTTGGGAGTGCCCCTTCTAGGACTATTACCACTTCCACTTTTCTGGAGACCTTCATTGATCCACCCTCAGTTGTGGATCCCTTTTCTATTGTGGAGGATGTTTTGTTCCCTTCACATCACTTGGACATCCTTTTTGTGGGTGTTCCTCTTCACTATGACAGTTCTACGCACGTGGCATTATCTTCGGTTCCTTGGAACTCACTCGCTAGACCTATGTCACACTTTCATGCACCAGACTCAGAGTTCTTCATGTTGCTACCTTCAGTTTCCTTTATGGATTGGGTGGACTTCCAGCACGTCATTTCTATCCTTCCTAAGGGAAGGCACATAGTTCGTTGGGGGTGGCTCTTCTTCAATCCAGAGGCAGACGATCTCGTCCATCGACATTCTTCTGGGAGACTTCCTAGAGCTGCAGAGTTTAGTTCCGTCCATGACATCTTCTGCATTCCTCTCATCTCCCTCTTCTTCTCTCTTATTCTTCTTTTTGAGAGATTGCCTCTTTGTACATGGGTGCCTTTTCAGGCTCGTCTAGAGCTGGGACCCATATTTGGCATCTTTCTTAGATTAGAGAGTGTTTTTTTCTCTTGTGGTGGATGTTTTTCCCACTGGGTTTTCCTTCACTGCTTGGGACTTGTTTCTTGTACATGGGTACCTCATCAAGCTTTGTGCTGGGACCCATTTCTCATTTCTGACTTGCCACCTCATCCTAAGTTACGATGAAGGGGGGGTGTTGGTGTGTGTATTTTCCACATCATCAAGTGAGTCATCTCACTTAGGTGAGATCATAGGTCCATGTGTCATTTAGGGGTCATTATGATATTCCCTTATGCGTCAGTGCGTCAGCACGTTAGTGCATCAGTGTGTCATATGTGTCATTGGGAGTTACACTTCTATTCTGGGAATGTAACTTCCCCTCTCTACTCAAGTTTTCATGATTGCAGCACTCGGGGTTACTCAACACCTCTTATATGTACACGTCTTTTGATCTATGAGATAGAGGATAGTTTTATGGCTTAACTAGGTTCTGCCCATTTGTCGAATATTTGCATGCACATTCGGTTGATGCTCGCTCCTCCCGAGATCTCTTCACATTGTCGTTCGCACGTCTGTTGATGTGCATGTCGTCCCTCGTGATCCTCGCTTACGGGTTTTCAAACCCTCTTTTAGTGTGCGAGGTCACTATAGATTGGATGGAGAAATTGCCACAAAAATTAGTAACTGCAAGAAAAATTTACCTTCAAGGAAGCATCCATCCTTTTCTTTGAAAAATATCATGTTAGTTTTGTGTTGAGATGTTCACTCGATGTTGTTCCCTAAATTCTCTAGTACTAGTGCTTTACAGTGGAAGTGTTGCACTCCATGCATTGGTGAATTCCAAACTATCTATTATTTTTATTACTTATACACATAGTCAAGCGATGTTTCTAAAACATTACTATTCTCATATGAAGAAAGGTTTGTCTCCAAAAACAACTTCAATAAGTGATTTTGTTTAATGGAATTTAACGTAAATATGCTACTTATAAAATTATTGTTTATGCAAACAACCACAAAGCTATAAAATTCGATGTACAACCATTTCACCATGATGCTCCACAACTAATTCAACATAGTGATTTACTTTCAATCATTTTATAATTTTTTTTAATGAGCACTATTTTCAATTGCCATGGTTTTAATATTTTTTTAACAAAGTTATCCTTTTTTAGATTTCAGATGATAGATGTGGAGGATGTGGGCACATCAGCCATGAATACTCCATCAGATCTAGGTATATTAATCGTGTAAATTTAAAAACAAAACCGCTAATAAGCCCCACAAATTTCTAAGAAAATAAATGATTATGCAGACAAACAATAGGGCCCACAAATTTATAGGAAACAATATGATATCCATGTGTATTTTACAACAAAAATTATTTATAAGGCCCAAAACTTTATAGGAAACGATAATTAATAGACATTGGTTTATATGCTTGGCTTAGGTTCGAAGAAAAAGTTTAAGGAAATCCATTTGTAAGCTACGATAAAAATTTAAAACAAACTATATAGAGATTAGTGGACTCTATGCATCTAAGTTTAATACAAAAATGGTTTGACTAAAAAACTTTACATTCATCAATATCTCAATGATTTACAACTGCATACTATTTACAATGTTTCACTGATTCACTACTACATACTGACTACTTACATTAAATTAACATTGTTTTGGCTTCAACATCATCGTAAACAGATCTACATACGGCTTGATCCAGCTTGTAAGTATGTAAAACAACACTTTTCTAGCCACATTAAAGTTTTTCCAGCTAAGTGTAGTTTGGCCAATGATTACATATCCTAGTGGTCGCAAATCCTCATCAATAGCTGAGGACTGTCCTCCGCCAAAGGGTGGTTCAATGAATATAAGTGTAGCTTAACGAACACTAAATTTGAATTATAATTCAGAGAATAATTGATAGTGTACTTACCATATCACCGTGGAAACCATTGTGTTTATCCATTTAATTTTTCCACAACAAGAAATAAATTATGAATTGATTAATGTTTATTTCAAAAACATTATGCTCACATTTTTAACAGGAAGAAATAGATTATGAATTGATGATTTTTTATTTGAAATATATCTTGCATCAACAGATATAATAGGGTGTAAAGGTGGTGTAATCAAAGCCATAATATCAATCAGTAACTGTTAGTCATAAGGTAAAATATTGTTTATTTCAATTGGTTGTAATTGATATGCGACTGATGAAAATAAAATTTGATTACTTCCCTACATGTAGTGATAAGATTTATTTACTTATTTTTGATATGGAGGACCTACTATATGGGATGAATAAAACATGTAATAGGAAGATGTCATTCAAGTTTGGTATGAAATATGTCAACCTACGAGGTGGCATGTCAGAATTTATAGCATTATTATCACTATACCGTGAACTGGTATTTTGGCCTAACAATCTTATTTCTACTGATGTTAAAAATATATCAACAGGATTCAATAAAAAATATGGACTATATTGAATCCAAGACTCACTTGAGGAAAGTAGCATTGCAATATAGTCGAGGGACTAGCAATAAGAGACCTAGAAAAGTTTTGAAATAGAAAAAAAAAATTATACAGTTCGAAAAATGCTTTGTGTATTACATTAGGTGCAAAGGGAAACCCTCTTGAAAATTTTATGGTGGATATGAAAAGCAAACACAAAGATTGTACAAAATATAAATGGTTGATGGCTGATTTGTACGAAGAAATATCACAAATATTGTCTCAGGAATTGAATGTAGTAGAGGGCATCAAATACTTGGAGAAAGAAAATGCTAAATAACTATTTATCTTTTTAGAATGTTGTTATGATTATACTGCTTAACATTTATAATAATATATACATTCATATTTTATTATGAATTTACTGTGTAACTCTATTATATTATGTTGAGATTGTCAAAATATAAGTTGGGAGGATTTATGTTTTCACTAATTATAAGATGATAGTATGATTGAGTAACTTCTGTGGTGCATTATCAGAAAAAATTGCCCTTGAAAATTTGTAAAATAGTATTTTTTTACATTTTTTATAAAATAAATATAAAATTATACTATATATAATTAATTGTTTTAAAATAATTTTTTAATATAATTAATATAAAAAAAATCTATGAAAATTGATGGTCATATCTAAAATATGCAAGTCATATTTAACGATTATTTCAAATATTTGCAACTATTTTACGGATTAAAATGATAAAAAAAAGTCTAAACGGGTGCCAAATTTAACACCACATTATAGCCTTTGTTGCAACCATTCAAGGACAAGAGAAGATGTTCAGGATGATGATATTTGATCAAAAAATGAATTCGAGGGAACTTATTTTTTGGAGATCTACTAAGACAAAGCATAAATAATGCTTACCGACCCCTAGCGCGTTTAAAAAATAACCATTTTTTGTATATAACATAGCATAAATAATTGCTAGCAGTCGCTAGCCCTTACAAAATAGAAGCATGTTCTCTACATAACAAATCATAAATAATGCCTAACAACTTCTAGCCCATATAATGGATTCCAATAGTTGATTTTCTGGATTCCAATATGGGACTTTAGAGTACATATAATTCTAATATAGCTGATTTTGGATTCCAATATACGTGATTCGGGATTCCAATATATGCGAAATTGGAATCCAATGTGTGATTTTGGAGTGCAGATAATTCCAATATTTGACATTTTGGAATCCAAAAATAGCAATATTGGATTCTGATATTGGCTACTGGAATAAGTTCCAATTTAGTGATGTAAGTGTTCTATAGTCTGGAAAGATTTGGATGAGCTCGTAAAGTGACATCTTAACTAGAGCTTGATGAAGTTGTTTGATGATACTTTGTTTAATAGGTCAAGGGGTAACTAAGATAGAAAAATTAGGTTTCAATGATGAGGTGAAATCCTTTGGAAGAGGAATGGTGACAAAGGTCTTGGATTTTGGTTGGGATTTTGATTTAGAATCATGTGGACCAGATTGAGTTGTTATGCAAATAAAATTAATGAAATAAGGGGGACCATCCTTTGAAGAATCATCATTTCGTGGTGGGATGTCTACAAAATTCTAATAGGAATAAGGGGACTTATGCATTTGGATGGATAAAGTCAAAGGTGTAGATGTTGGAATGGATGTGGAAGGAGATGATTCATTTACCTCAAGGAGAAGGTCATCCTCCTCAACGATGTTGTGTACAATGGTTTAGAATGCTTTGAAATGTTTAGTGTTAGGTCTAGGGGTACGATGATAGGCACAAATGAGGTTGGAATCAAACTACAATGGCCTCTTACTATTTGGTTCAAAGGCCTTGATAGGTGGAAGTGTGATGGTGGAAATTTTAACTAAGTGTTAAAGGAACTCCACATATGATTCAACCAAATTATTAGGAGGTTCCTTGTCTTTGTGAGATGTATTTGTCTTAGAAGAATAGGAGGATGTTTGAAATTATTTGGATGTCGAGGATAGAGTTTGTATATTTCAAGGTTTTGGTGTCTTGGATTCAGTTTTGGTGATTGATGTTCTAAAAGAATAAGTGATGAATGATTTTGGCTTGGGTTTATTAGTGGTTTGAAGTGTTATTAATGAAGGGGCTAGTCCTAGAAGAGATAGATTTGTTCCTAAGATAAATGATGTGGCATTGGATTATTGTACCTTAGGTGGGGGATGCCTATCTTCTTTTGAGGACATGAAAGATACCTTTGAGGAAACATGCTAAGGGTATTAGATTTTTTATGAAGAGGAACCCTTGGGAGGGATGAAAAAAATATCTACCAGAGGGTCTAAAGGTTATGTTGTGGTTGATACAGGTGGAGGGATTAATTTATATTTGATTATGTATAAAGAAGGAAAAGATTGGTTTGATGTGGAAGTGTCTAATTGTGTAGATGAGATGGGCGGATCACTTGAATTTGTTGCAAATTTAAGTGATTTCAAAAATTATTCAAATGATGAGAGTGATTTGGAAGGAGGATATGATGTAGATGTGGTTACAATAGCTGATGTGGTGGGTGTGGGTAAAAGTGTGGAAAGAGGAACTGGGATTGATGTTAAGGATGTTATAATGGGTAAAGATGGAATAGATGTGGATAAGGTAGTTGAATCCAATAACGTGGATGTAGACATAATAAGTGATGAAGTGGATATAGTTGTAGAATCAATTTTGGATGTAGAATGAGGTGGGGGTGATTGTTTCATAAATATTTAAGGGGCATCATTGATATAATTTCTAATTGGGGAGATACAACATGTGTGGATATGCGAAAAGATGTTGGGATAAATGTAGAAATTATTGGTGTGGTTATGGGGATAATTTTTGATGGGCTTGTAGATTTAGGAACAATATCTAAAGAGATGAATTTGATAGTTGATGAAGAAAGTGAGGTTGTTGATGGGGTAGGATCTTGATCAAAAATGTGAATGGTGTTTATGGTATGAGCATTGGGTACTTGACAGATGGGAGGAGTATTAGTTTGAATTTATGGTGTGTGGTTAGGGAATGGTTGTTTGAATATGTCAAGTGGTTGATTAGGAGATGCATTAAGATTTCCCACTTAAAGGTCACCTTAATAAATGAGTTTATAGATAAGATATTTTAAAGTTTGACGTTTCTCTATATCATGTCTTTATACTTAGTAGTATTTACAATAATGATCTTCATGATACCATGCGGGTTTCGGTCTTGATTCATCAAATGGTCGAACGCGGGGAAGTGTGATAAGGTTAACATCCATAAAATCTTCAAATATTGAAGTATATGATTCTCTAAGGGGAATATGGTTGGGCGTAGGTCTAGGGGCTCATCGTTGGGGCCACATGTTAGAGATAGGTACAAAAGAAGACTTAATGACCATGACATTAGCCACACTCTTATATTTATCGTTATGTGTGGATGGTTTGGTAAAATCAGTTTTGGGTTTTTTTGATTTAATTTTTAGTCTGAATTGCTCAAGGGAATGAGTCTTGAGTTTACGATCTATAGTGAAGGCTTCTTCAAATGTTTTGAATGATTGGATTTGTAAGGTAGATAAAATATGCTTCTCACAAGAGTGTGAAAATAACTTAATAAGATTTGTGTGTGGAAGCGAGAATGATAATTGATTGATAATGCCATTTCATCGAGTTAAAATGTTTGTGATAGACTTATCATAAAACTATCTAATGGCATATGGGTCAATGATGGTGATCTTGCATGTAATGTTGAGTGAAAAATGTTCTAATAAAAGTTTCACAAGTTGGGTGAATGAAAATAATGAATGTTGAGGAATGCCATTTTACCAATCCAATACTGGACCGAACAAAGACATAGGGAAGGTGTGAAGCATGAGGTCTTGGTCAGGTGTAATAAGATAATATGCATGCCTAAATACAAGAAGATGTTGTTGGGGATCTTCCTCACTGTTAAACTTAGTAAATTTAGGAAGCTCCCAATGAGGGGGATAATAATAGATTAGAATTGATGGATGAATAGGTTCATCATATATTTGATCTTAAGATAATGTAACGTTGGGTCCCACGGTAGAGGCCTCAAGGCTAACAAAACTATTCATTAAGGCATGCATGGGATTATTCAAAGTAGTTGGTTGAGAGATGAGTGGTTATGGGTGCATGCCCTAAGAAGCAACCAGATATGTGATGAGACCAAAATATGTCTCATTATATCACCAAAATGGAACTCTTATTCTCTCTCTTAAGAACAATATTTCAAGTGACTTTAGATGTAGTTTTAATAACGGATAACATATTTAAGATAGAATATAGGATCTATCTTATCATCTATTTGGAAATATATTTGCAATCTAATTGTTTTTATTTCCTGATATTTCTTCCCAAGTTGGAATGAAATAGTTTGTAGAAAATGGGTCATAAGCAACTCTACTCCAAGTACATATATTGAATCTCCCGGTTTGTTCTAAAGTAATGTAAAGGAGTACTAAATTTTGGTTTGTTCTAAAGTAATGTAAAGGAGTACTAAACTATCCAACCCACTCTTTGCTTCCACATCATCAACCAAGAATACAAATCCAAACATGGACTTAAAACTACTCCATTTTCTCTCCATGTTTCAAGGATGAGAAAATAGTGGAATAGTATTAGAAATGTTGAATAAGTACTCTCCCACTATGTGTTCCTAGATTAAAGGGATGATTTTTAGAAATATTCTCCAAAATAAGTGGACTATTGTAGTCATGTTTGTTTACCTAATTTCTTTCTTTGAATATATTCGCCCAAGAATAAATAGTTAGTTCTTGGTGAGTGAACTAAGGAGTTTGTCATATGCATGAATTATGTTAGGAAATAAGGGATAAAATATGTGGAATAATCCCTCACAGAATCGCAACAGTAGAAACTAATAACCAGAAAATATTACAGATCTCAAATAAAGGTGCAGAATAAAATAACACAATAGAAAGAGACAATATTTAACATGGTTCACCCAATTTTAGCTACGTCTACCAAGAATCACTTTCTCAGATTTTATTACAAGCCACCACTCTCTCAATACAATACCCAGATTTGTTTGGAGCTATGCTCAACAAACTCTACAGAATTCACACCTGAATTCAAAGAACATCTACAATATTTACATTATTACTACCATATGCATAAAACCGTATAAGTAGACAACTGCTTAAGCAATTTTACAAAACTGTGGGTATCAAAACCATGGGCAAAAACCATCCCATAAGCCTATGGGTCAAAAATCTTTCCTATATGAGAAAGGCACATTTCCTAGTATATCGGGCACGTTTTAAGGGCCAAACAATTTTTCTCGGGGCCTGCGCCTCCGAACCCCCGCTCAGGGCCCGATCTGGCCTCAAACCCTAATGAGAATACATGAAAAGTGTACAGTCCTTCAACACTTTCACACATGAAAATAGGCTCCACAACCTAACAATCTCCCACTTGGAGACTAGTTTTCCTATGAGCAAGCTTCTCAACCCTTCACTAGTTTCTGTGAAGACCAACCAAAGCTGAACACAGCTTCAGTTTTTCCCTTGTGACCACCTTGGTCATCATGTTTGTAGGATTATGACTAGTATGAATCTTCTCTAACTTCAAACTTCTCTTCCTCCAAAGTTTTCCTGATGAAATGGTACCTTAACTGTATATGCTTCGTCCTAGAGTGGAAAGCAGAGTTCTTAGCTAGGTGTATAACACTCTGACTATCACTATGTAACTTTCCTTCCTCCTGCTTATGCCCCAACTCCTCAAGTAATTGTTGTATCCAAATCATTTCCTTTCTTTCCTCTATGGTAGCAACATACTCAGCCTCCGTGGTTGACAAAGCCACCAGCTTTTGCAGTCGTGGAAATCTAGCTTACTGTTGTTCCACCTACAGTGTAAACATAACTCATAGTGCTCCTCCTGCTGTCTACATCTCCAGCCATATCTGAATCTAAATAACCACACAAAATGGTGTTTGATCCACTGTAGCACAAAAATTTTCCCATGGTCCCTCTCAAATACTGAAGGATCCACTTTATTGCCTGTCAGTGATCTCTACCTAGATCACTCATAAATCTACTCACCACTCCCACTACAAGGGCAATATCAGGACTAGTGCACACCATGGCATACATCAAACTGCCAATTGCTGATAAGTAAGGTACCTTGGACATCTAGTTTTCTCTCCTGCTCTATCTTAGGACACTGTTCCTTTGATAACTTGAAATGGCCTGCCAAAGGAGTCCCAACCGGTTTAGCATCCTACATATTAAACCTCTCCAAGACCTCCTTAATGTAATCTTCCTAAGATAAAGTTAGATTTTGTTCCTTCCTGTCCTAAGATATCCTCATACCAAGGATTTGTTTGGCTGCCCCCAATTTCTTCATAGCAAAGGATTCACTTAGCTACTTCTTGAGTACTTTTATTTCCTGCATGTTTTTACCTACAACTAACATTTCATCCACATACAGACAAAGGATAATATAATTGTCATCCTCAAATTTCTTTGTATACATGTAATGGTCAGAATGACATCTAATATAACCTTGCTCCATCATGAAGCTATCAAATTTCTTATACCATTGACGTGGAGCTTGTTTCAAGCCATACAAGCTCTTCTTCAGTTTGCACACCATCTGGCTGCTGCATATATAGTTCCTCCTCCAAATCACCATGGAGAAATGCAGTCTTTACATCAAGTTGATCTAAGTGAAATTCTTCTGCTACAACTATTCCTAGAAAATTTCTAATAGAATTCATTTTTACTACAAGAGAAAAAAATCTCATCAAAATCTATACCTTTTTTCTGTGCAAACCCCTTGACCACCAACCGGGCCTTGTATCTTTTCTTGCCTCCTTCTTCCTTTTTTCACTCTGAACACCCATTTGTTTTGTAATGCTCTTTTGCCTTCAGGTAGCTTTACCAAATCCCATGTCTGGTTCTCCATGAGAGCTTGATGCTCCTCATCCATGGCTTGCTCCCAATTCTTCCTGGCATCTACCTGCATTGCTTCATCAAATCTCTCTGGCTCTCCACTATCGGTGAGTAATAAATAATAAAGAGAAGGAGAAAAATGTTCAAGTTCTCTTCTTACCCTAGAAGACCTCCTCAATATGGGAGTTTGGGGTTCCTGAACTGATTCATGTGTCACTTTCCCATCTGGAAGATCCTCTACCGTTGTATATTCTTTCTTAGATTCTTCCCTATTTACCTGCAACTGCTGCTTATACATGACTTTCTCATTAAAGACCACATCCCTAGATGGAATGATTTTCTTATCCTTAATACTCCAACATTTATATCCAAATTCATCACCACTATAACCAATGAAAGTACATTTTTCTAATTTAGCCTCTAGCTTGGTCCTATCATCCTTGTCTATATGAATAAACACCTCACATATAAAGACTCTAAGAAATGAATAATCAACTTTCTTACCATACCAAGCCTCCTCAGGTATGCCTCCATCCAAGGCAATTGAGGGTCCTTTGTTTATCAAGTACACAACTGTGCTCACCACTTCTACCCAAAAAGAAAGAGGCAGTCCTGCATGTAACCTCATGTTCCTAGCACGTTCCATTATTGTTTTGTCCATCCTTTTTAACACCCCATTCTGCTACGGAGTTCTTGGAACCATCTTTTTCCTGTGGATTCCATTCTTAGAACAGTAATCATCAAATTCATTGCTGCAATACTCCCCTCTATTATTTGACCTGAGACATTTTAGCTTAAGACATGTTTCATTCTCTACCAAGGCTTTCCATTAAACAAAGTGTCAAATACATCATATTTGTTTCTAATACAATAAAACCAAACTTTCCTTGTTGCATCATCAATAAAAGTAACATAATAACTTGAACCCCCAAGAGATGATACCTAAGTTGGCCCCCACTCACCAGAATGCACCAGCTCTAACTTACTCTCTTTCTTTGTAGGTCTAACCTTGAGAAACCTTACTCACTTATGTTTCCCATATATTTAGTCCTTAGAGAACTCCAAACCTGTTTCTGTATATCTAGGAAAATCCTTCTTTATGATCTCCATGCCCTTATGGCTCATATGACTGAGCCTATAGTGCCACAATGTTGTATCTACTTCTGAAGCCACAAGATTCCAAACATTAGTGCTATAAGTGGTTAAATACAAGGTTTCAACCTTCTTACCTCTTGCCACCACAAGATCACCCTTGGTAACCTTCCAAGAGTCAACTGTAAATATCACAGTACAACCATCACTTCCCAATTGCCCTGCCGATATAAAATTTCATCTTAATATAAGCACATGTCTGACATCCTTTAATAGCCAAGTATTCCCATTCTGCATATTAACCTGAACATAACCTTTTTTCTAACTATGTTGCAAGGCTCATCATCACCAAGAAAAACATGCCCAAAATCTCCTTGAACATAATCAACAAAATAATGCCTATGTGGAGAAGCATGGAAAGAAGCCCCTGAATCTAAAACCCAAGATTCATTAATATTGTGCAAAGAAAGAATCAAAGCATCCTGACATACATTACTCGTTGCCACATTTGCCTCCTTGTTTTTTTCCTGTTATTTCTTCTTGTCCCAAAGCTCCCAACAACCCTTCTTTGTATGCCCATACTTTCCACAATGCCAACATACAATCTTTCTTTTGGATTTTGACCTCTCTCGATCCTTTGATTTTCCACGGCTTCCTCTATTCTTTTATCTCCCTCTAGTTTCCACTGTTAAAGCATTCCCTGAAGTAGAAGATTCACCAGAGCTTTTTCTTCACATTTCCTCACTTAGAATCACCCATACAACATCCTCAAACTTCAACTTTGAGTTAGCTAAAATCGAGTTGCTTACCGCCATTACCAAGTTATTCCAACTCTCAGGTAAAGAGCACAGAACTAATTAAGCCCTAACTTCTTCATCAAATTCTATTGTAACCGAAGCTAGCATATTTACAACCATATTAAACTCATTTAGATGATCTGCTATTGAACCAATCTTAGACATCTTCATATTAAACAACTTTTTTTTAAAAAATATCTTATTAGAGGCAGAGGGGTTTTTCATACAACTTCCCTAATGCAACCATCAGTTCTTTTGTATTATTTTCCTTTAAAACATTAAATAATACCGAAGATGTAAGACACAGATGGATTTTCCCAAGTGCCTTCCTATCTAGAAAATCCCATTCTACATCTTTCATGCTTGAGGGTTTATTCACCTTCTCAGACAGCGGAGTATAAATATCCTTTTGATAAAGGTAATCTTCCATCTCCATCTTCCAAAGACTAAAATTCTTCCCGTTGAATTTATCAACCCTAGATCTTCCATCATCTGCTATAGCTCCCACTCAAGATAAAAAATTCCCTATGATTCAACACTTTAGACAACAAAAACTAGCCTTTGATACCAATTGTTAGGAAATAAGGGATAAAATATGTGAAATAATCCCTCACAGAATCGTAATAGTAGAAACTAATATGTAAAAAATATCACAGATCTCAAATAAAAGTGTAGAATAAAATAAAACAACAGAAAGAGACAATATTTAATGTGGTTCACCCAATTTGGGCTACATCCACTAAGAATCACTTGCTCAGATTTTATTACAAGCCACTACTCTCTCAATACAATACCCAGATCTGTTTGGAGCTATGCTCAACAAACTCTACAAAATTCACACCCGAATTCAAAGCTCATCTACAATGTTTACATTATTACTACCATATGCATAAAACCATATAAGTAGACAATTGCTTTAGTAGTTTTACAAAACCATGGGTATCAAAACCATGGGAAAAAATCATCCTATAAACCTATGGGTCAAAATCCCGCCCATATGAGAAAGGCATGTTTCCCGGTATATCGGGCACGTTTTAAGGCCCAAAAAAATTCTCGGGGGCTGCACCCCTGAACCCCTGCTACTGGGGGTTGCCACCCCCAGACCCCCACTGGGGGCCCGGCTCAGCCCTAAACCCCAACGAGGATACATGAAAAGTGTACAATACTCTTAGTGTACAGTCTTCAACACTTTCACACATGAAAACAGGCTCCACAATCTAACAAATTATAAATGTAACCTTCCACACTCTTGTATGTAATCTCTTTTTACCAATCAATGAAAATAATGTTCTTTTCTCTCCAATATTATGAAGTTTTGAATTAAAATCATAGAAGCATGATTTAAATCCTCTTCCAAGGAATGAGTTCATCACTCATTCCAACGAAGATGGATCTGTGTAGTTGTGATTTTGTATTATAATAATTTATCTTTATGTTTATTCCTTTTTCTGTGATTATCATTATTTTGTATTATTTTTCTCCTTGTATTGTAATATTCATTTTCATTCATATTTTTGTGAACTTGCAAGTGTTTAATATGATTATCTTTATTTATAATTCAACAATTTATTTTCTGCAAGTGTGGTTTATTTTATGCAAGTGTGATTTTGATTTCTACAAGTCTACTTTTCCATTTCCACAAGTGTGAATTTCAATTTATGCAAGTTTGGATTGTGTTTTAAGGAGTTGTTTTCCAAATATCTCTTTCTCCTATTACATATAGCCATCAGACACCAACCCTAGATTGACGTAATTAATGAAGAGTATTGACAAAACTCCTAATTTTGGCATCATTTTTGGGGATCATGGTGTTATCAGGAGACTCATATTTTTCTAAAATAATATTCTAGTGACATTACAATACCTCTTAGAAAATTCTATAACATGAAGTATTTGGTGGCAGTTTCCTTAAACTTTTATTTTCTGCAAAATAGATTAATATTTATTTTCTACAAATAAATTAAATTTATTTTTTCAATTAGATTTAGAAACCCGCCTAAGATTGCTAGAAGAAACCCCCCTCAATAAAATGGAAACGTCATTTGATTTTTATTATCTTCATCCAATTAGGGTTTCCTATTTTAAAATATATCTTATTTTCATGTACTGTTACTTTTGCAAATATTAAAAAAACAGTTCATGCATACAAGAAATACAAAAAAAAACTAACTTTGTGCAGGTTAGCAGAGACAAAGATTTCTGTGGAATATTTGCGCAAACATACTGAGAGTTGAAGGAAAAGTAGAATTGTTTCTGTCACGGAGGAAGGAAATTCCATGTTGAAGAAAAAGATGTAGGATTTCTTTATGCTTGCATCCTTTCATCTTCAGCTCTTTCCCTACATGCCGAAACCCTTTGTGTATATTTTGGTATTTTGCATGCAACCATCTTTGTAACTTGAATTCCTTGACCTACAATAAAAAATGCATCTACCTAAATAATGAAAGCTATTAGAAAATAATAAACAAATGCAAAAAGGTATGCATTATTCTCTCATATAACAACTCGTTTGGCTGAAGAGTTCAAACATCCAAGAAGAAAATTCTATTTTTAACTCTTACATTTGATGAAGTAAGACATTCATTTTTGCATGCATTAAGTCATGCAGTTGTTAAAAACATTCAAATAACATGCATCCCTATTTTATCTCTTTTATGTAATTAATTAGTCAAATTTTTAAGTTTTTTTGCATGTCGATCTAATTCATTTCTAATTTATATCAGCAATGTTGGTACTGAACAGGCCCTGCATCCAGAAGATTCTCAAGTTCTTATTAGACTAGATGCCCTGGAGACTGAGGTGAAACAGATGAAGAAGGATTTTCAGCAATTGGGCAAGCAAAAGGGGAAGAGAAAATTTGAGGAAGAGAGTGACACTGATAAGGAACAGTTCTCTGAGATTTATAAGAAGTTGAGCTCTCTTGATACCAGGCTGGGAAGAGAAAAGATAGACATAAGCATAATTTGGCTATCTTTAAAGCCATAAGTGATTTCTTGGAATAGCAGGTCCGGAGCATTGCGATGTTAAGTGGGATCCCTGCTACTATATGGAGGAATGAGAAAGAGATGAATATGACCATTTCACAGCTAGATGCTTTGGACTCAATGCACACAACCACTTTGGCACTTTTCACCTCGTTGCAGACAATTCAGTCAAGAATTAAAAGAGCATCCAAAAACTAATTTTTCTTGGGTTGGTGGAATTCGGTTTTTATGGCTATTTTTGTGCTTTCCTTTTGTTGTATAGTTGCTACCTTTTTGCGGTCTTGTTGCGGACTACGTCCTCCTTTTGTTCCTTGTTGTTCCCTGATGTTGGTCACCTTTAGTAACTTTGTTACTTCTGTATTTTGATATTTTGTTGTTGTATACTCATTGTTATATCTGGCTGGTGAGCCTTCCTTGTAATTAGGTATAGTTCCACCAAAACTATTTACCAATAATAAAAATAAATAAATAGATTTTGCATATAAAGAAGAAATATATTTGCACACAATGAATGTTCCAGGTTGTATATCTTTTAATCAATTAAGTCTCATGCAAAGAATACTCCAAAATTGACTCAGTTTATTTAATGAGAGAGATGTGTTCTAAATTGTTTTCAATAATTATTGTAGATTCAAATTTTAAAGAGATAATTATATGTTACAAGCATCTATATTTTTGAGGACATAATTACTATAGGAAAGTACAAAATCAACATAAAAACAAATCATTGTAGAGGAGGTCAAAAAAAATATTCAGAGCTGATAAGTTCTCATATGAAAAATAATAGTGTTTTCTGATGAAAACTTATCTTAGCTCACAAAGAAATATCTCAAATTATTTCTGGGTTTTGTTCTACACACTCTAAGATTTCTAGATCATTTTGAGTCACTCATTTTCATTAATAAACAATCAAGATATCATAGTTTGAATGCACACTACTAAAAAAATAATATGTTGAAGATTGTTTTTCTTTTGTTTTAAAAAATATAATCTTATGATGCATGCAAGTATTATGCTAATACTCCTCATTTTTCAGTACCTGATTCATTCCATGCTACCCCCGTCTGTCTCAATTTTTTTTATTTTAGGCTAAAACTCATTTTTCCAACTATTGTAACCACTAAAAATTCCCCTGATACTCAGTAGTCAATGTTAATTCTTCTCATGACTATAGAAAAATACTATCTCAACCAGTATATGCTAATTGAAATGCTAAACATACCATTTTTAGTTAGGTATCATACCCAATACCTGTCATAATAAACCATCCATTCGGGAAATAAATGAAGAAGTCCCTATACCATCCCATTTCCCAGAAAAGTTTGCCATTATTTCTCAATTTATTATTTTTCCTGTACACCTGAATCTTCAAAGAAACAATCATAGCCAAAGTTTTTATTCAAATGGTTGTATATATTTCTTAGAAACACAAAGGTTATGTTTTGAAGGAAAATATGAAGACTGTAATAAGCTTGCTAAGATGGTTGGATACAACAAAAAATCTGGAAGATTGCTTCCTGATATTCCATAATGTTGACATTTCTCAAAATGATAGTGATTGGTTATAAAACCAATTTACTGGCTGACCAATTGCTAAAAAACAAAATATTTTCACTTCAAAGTATTTCATGGATACATATGACTATTTCTCTTATGCCAACTTGATCGATTAAATTATTTACTGATGAAAATTTCTATGTTGTAGAGGCCTTGACTTCATATCTATTTGTTTTATTCTGTTGTAGACAAAAATCAAGGTTATATAACATGATGAAAGTAAGGATAACTCCTGAGTATGGTATGGTAACTTCAATTTTTCTATTTTCAAATATTGTTATGTGTTGTTTTAGCTACAAATATATTCACTTCTATAAATATTGAAAAAAAAAAAGAAAAAACAAAATAGAGACATTTTTCAAGATCTACATGTGCAGATGAAGTTTTTCCAGTTTGCAGCAATTGGGATCTATAAGTTGCTAAAAAAGTAGTTTACATGAGGGAATGGAAAAAGATAAGTGTGGGGGAGACTCTCTCTCTTCCAAATCATATGAAGAATGTATACGAAAACAAAGAGCTGAGTATGGGTAAAAAATCTCTCGACTTTATCCAAGAAAAACCTCTTGAGAGCATGAATAAGAAAGAAGAAATTTTACTTCTAGAATCTTAGTTTGTTGTTATCATGAAAAAGAGGAGAAAGAAGTTTGAAAGATGTAGAAGTATTGAAAAAATAAAATCCTATAGGAACCTCAGTAGCTTGCATGAGGTCATGTGAGAATTTAAGTGTGGGGGAATGATGAAACCAAAATATGTCTAATTATATCACCAAATGGAACTATTATTCTCTCTTAAAATCAAGTTTTCAAGTGAATTTAGATGTACTTTTAATAATGGATAACATATTTAAGGTAGAATATAGGATTTATCTTTTCATATCTTTATAAATCTATTGCAATCTAATTGTTGTGATTTCCTAATATTTATTATAAAGTTGCAATACAATAGTGTGTAGAAAATAGGTCATAAGCAAATCTACTCCAAGTTCATAAACTACAGCTACTAAAATGCCCAGCTATTGAAAGTCTTCACGCAGTTACTAAAACACCCAACTAGTGAAATTATTTTTGTTTGTTCCAAAGTAATGTAAAGGAGCACCCAATTATTTAGTCCATTCTTTGCTTCCAAGTCATCAACCAAGAATACAAATCCAAACATGTGGAAATCCAAAGTCATCAATGGATGTGGCATTCCAAGAAGAATTCAAAGTCATGGACTTGGCACTCCACCATTTTCTCTCCATGTTTCAAGGATGATAAAATAGTGGAATAGTATTAGGAATGTTGAATAAGTACTCAACCACTTTGTGTCTTTGGATTAAAGGGATGAATTGTAGAAATATTCTCCATGATAAGTGGAATATTGTAGTGAATGTTTCTTAGGATTTATTGCTTTGAATAAATCCACCCAAGAAGAGGTAGTTAGTTCTTGGTGAGTGGACTAAGGAGTTGGTTGGATGCATGAATCATAAACACAACCTTCCACACTCTTGTATGTAATCTCTTTTTACCAATCAATGAAAAAATTATTAATTTATCTCCAATATTTTGAAGTTTTGAGTTAAGATCTTGGAAGCATGATTTAAATACTCTTCCAAGGAATGAGCTAGCCACGCATTCCAAGGAATATGGATATTTATATTTTTTATATT
This sequence comes from Taxus chinensis, assembly GCA_019776745.2. Taxonomy (NCBI): domain Eukaryota; kingdom Viridiplantae; phylum Streptophyta; class Pinopsida; order Cupressales; family Taxaceae; genus Taxus; species Taxus chinensis. Next base: position 747,633,102 of record CM034154.1, read on the forward strand.
GTAATAATTTATGCTTCTGTTTATTCCTTTTTATATGATTATTATTTTGTTGTATTATTTTTCTCCTTGTATTGTAATATTCATTTTCATTTAGTTTGTTGTGAACCTGTAGTTGTTTTATTTGATTATCTTTATTTCCAATTCAATAATTAATTTTCTGCAAGTGTGATTTATTTTATGCAAGTGTGATTTTCTTTTTTGTAAGTGTTTTTTTCCATTTCCGCAAGTGTGATTCTCAATTTATGTAAGTTTTGTTTTGTTTGAAATATTTGTATTCCAAATATCTCTTTCTCCTATTGCATATAGCCATCGTACACCAGCCCATGATTGGCACTATTAATGTAGAGGATTGACGACACACATTAATAAGGTTATTTATAAAATTGTGGATGTGTGGGTGTTTGAAGAATTAATTGATGAGGGTGAATATACGTCATGGGTTGAGGTTGAAGAGGTTGTTGTAATGATTTTTTTTTAGAAATGGGATAGTGATGTGATTTTTGGGATTTGGTTTCTTTTTCTGGTAGATGATAAGTGGGGATGTAAGTTTGGGTAGGTTGAAATTATTCTTGAAGTGGATTAGACACCATATAATGTAAAGCACTCATAATAGGAGATTAGGAAGTGATGACATTTACATGTATGTGCAATGTGAGAGGTTAATAATGGGTGATTTGTTTAGATATGGGCTATGATGTTTTGGTGGATTGGAGAGGGAAATTAGTGATGATATTGGTTGTAGAGGTGATAAGAATGGAAGTAGTGATAGTAGTATCAATTGGAGGTAGATTGGGAGGAATGGGTATGACTAGTTGAGCAGTTTGATGAGGTGGACGATTTATAGAATATGATGCAAGCTTATGTTGGGTGATAACAAGCTTGTTCTTAGCTTGGGGGGAAACACCACAAGTTAAGAAGAGAGAAACTTGATGGTTTTGGGGTTGGATTGATAAGAATAGATCTATTAAAATGGCGGGCCATCAATATGAAGTTGGGGTTGATTTCCTAATAAGGTAATCATGAAGAGAAATGGGATTAGCATTAAGAAACTCTTAGAACTCCACATTAGCATGAGGGATAATAGGAGGCCCAAAAGCTTCAACCGATTCAGCAGATGGAGGGGTGGTTGGTTGAGATGGGATGCAGTGATGATATAAGAAATGATTGGTCTCATCTATGGCATTAGTTTTTAACAAGAGGTCCTTGATGAGGGACATTGATAAGGAGAGGTTGGGTGCCCATGTAAGAGGTAACTAAGGGCACCAATGAGACAATAGTCATGGTAGACATTTGAGATGGGATGAAAAAATTGTTTGATGTGAGGTTTTTTTCCATATTCTTAACTAAGGAACATCTAATAAAGGGATTGAAACAAAATAATAAAATGATTATGATTTTTACTATGGAAAACAAATCAAGCACACAATATTTTTTTGATTTTCTGAATAATTTATAAAGTATGAAAAATAAAAAGGGAATGGGTAATGAAGGTACCTAGGAAATGGAAATATAGGGATAGTTTTGGGTAGTTATGGCTATAGAGTCCACGATATACTCGAAGGTACATGAGGCCAAAGTTTGTATAGGATTTATAAAACAGTCATAACACCACGATAGATTTCTATTGGGTGATGAAATCCCAATCAGTTCACCTAGTAGGGAATGTATAGATGCGTGTATTGATTTGTGAGTCTAGTTGTGTGTGATGAAATGTGAGATGCAATCAATTAAACCCCCTACTTATGCTATATGAGAAAACAAGGATGCAAAAGGCTTGTTTTAAGCCCAAAACCAAATGTGAAAGTTTGACGAGGACAAACACAAACAATGAAATGAAAAATGTGATGCAAAAAGGATAAAATAAGACAAAAAGAAGAATACCTAGAGAGGGATTTTCCTTTTAATATAATATTTAAGATGAATCAAGAGAAGAGAAATCAATCCTTAGCCCAACAAGAACAAGAAAAAGTGAAATACTCTACCTGTGATATTAGTAGAAAATAGAAACAATGAAAGAAAATGCAAGAGACTCACCTAAAAGGTTGTTCCACCAGGCGTGCCAATAATTTTGATCATAATTTCTCATTCTTGTTCAGATTAATCAAATATATACTAAATAAATCCAAACAAATAGAAATGAAAGGGTTTAAGGTACCTTGAAATATGATGGATGTAAATGGAAAACAACAAAGTAGATGACCTCGCTGCAAACTTGATGAACCTTTAAAACAAAGGTAACTAAGAGGAAAATGGATTATATGGTAGATGAGGGGGATTCCTGGTGAAGTCATTCCCACGAAGTTATAGCTTCCTTATGTGGATGTCAACCCCCACATAGATAAGATATGATATAATAAATGATAATAAGTAGGATAATATGAAAAATATGAGGCACATAGAAACTGAAAACGTAGAAATGTAAGCCACATACAAATATGATTTAGAATGCTATAAAATAAAGTATAATTGATTGGGTCAATGGTGACCCAAAGTACAGAGGGAAGGTTGACGGAGACCTGAGTAGATAGATCTGGATAGTGAATAAAATGTGGATATGAAGGATGTTGAATGTAGATCTAGTGATGAGAGAGACCTGTAAAAAATAAAAGAAACCTTCTGAAGAGAATCTAAGACAAGGAAACAAAAAGGATGTAAAAATATAGAGATTTTGATGGATTTGGTAGGAGTAGGGATCAATTTGATGGCGATTGGGCTAAGTTAGCAGTGATTGGATACAAATAAAATATATTTAGACTGATAGAAAGATAGAGAGACAATTGTAAATATTGGGAATGGAAACAAAATAAAGGAACACACTGGTGAGGATCTGTAAATAGAATGGATGAAAACACGGGGATAGGTTGACAGTAAATTTGGTAAAGTGAAGGTGAATTGGGGAGTGTTAAAAAAATATGAGGGTGGATAGGCTGGATGGATGACCTATAGACAAAATCACTAAAAGAGGAAGCTGAAGATGAGGCTCTGATGGTAGTGTTGTCCCCTCAAAATTTCCCTGCTTTTGAGAAGTTCAAAATTAAAATTTTTTGAGTTAATCACCTTTTTCTGTTGTTTTGGTAAGGGAAAAGTCAAAAAGTTGGAAAGAATCTGCATTTTTGGGTCATTTTGTGTGATTTGTGGGTCTTTCAGACATTTTTGTCCCAGATGTCCCAAGTTCATTCGGGCTCCCTGTTCGCTGATCGGCCACTTTACCCGAAGTCCGTTTCTTTTGGGCCCATTCAGACATTTTTGTCCCAAATAACACAAGTTCACCCAGGCTTAATGTTCACCTTTCACCCGCATTGGCTAAATCGAACGCACCTTCACTTACTTTCATCCCTCATGTCCCGAAAGCATTTGTGCATCCTTTTTCCCGTCATTGCCTGCATCGGCCGAATCGTGCTTTCATGTCCCGCGTGTCCCAAATGAACCAAAGGCCATCTGAGCTAATTTTTCCCGCTCTTCCCAAATATCTTTCTTTTCAAGTTGGTAGATGTGTATTTAATGTGCATTTATTACCTTTCTCTCTCCTAAAATGGCTATTTAATAAACTCCCCATCCTACGTATTTTTGCACACTGCTTTCTTGCTATACAATTGCTCATACCCTCGCAATCAGAATTTCTGTTTGTATACCTGATTCCTCTGCAATTCCATCAAGATTTTAGTCTGTGACCTGTGTTTTTCAAGCCGCTATCAACATGAAGATTAAATTTCAAGGTCAGGAGCAAGTTTCACCGCTCGAGTCTGCCGTTCCTGATATCGGGGACAGTGAAGTTTCGCCACCTTGACTTTGGGGATTTTTGGACTAGGATGACAGACTCAAACCCCTCTCCTATGGCACAAATGATTCACGATAGTGGCTTGGCATTCACCACTGGTTTCCCAATCTCAGTACAATGTGCAGATACAGTACTCGCCTGTGGTTCGCATTTCAATCCCGACTCAAGTGAACTAACAAATGTGCATGGGGATCTCATTACCAAGCTCGATGCTACCACCATTGGCACTGCCCTAAGGATTCATGAGATGGACAATTCTATAGTAATCTCTCAGAACCAGGCACACGCCCTCTTCGACCAGGATAGTGAGAAATACAAGGCGAGGGTGGCGAAGTCTTGGCTTAAAAACCCTAAAAAGGGGCGTCCTATCTATCTAATGGTTCTGTTTCATGCCGATTTCAATGAGGAGCTGTCAGATTTTATAATCCTATCTGGCTCAGGTCATGGGCTTACCCTCTACCAACGAGTTCCATTTCTGGATGTGCCCACTTATCAACATGGTGTGTGAAGGAACTCAGAATATCAACTGGGCAGAAATCATCAGTGTGAACCTAGCAGAGCAGCTGTCCAATGTACAACAAACCAAGAAGTTCTACATGACTTCATACCTGATGTATACCCTAGCAGCATCAAGGAAATGGTTTGGATTCACATACATTGATGCTCATAAGGGTGACCCTGTATATGCCTACTGCCCTCAATTCACCCTGGACACTAGCAATCGCAACTTCAGGAGGGTGAATGATGCTTTCACCATGTACATTGTAAGGCTTCTGGAGAGTGACACTGGCAAGGAGATTTTCTGATGAAGCCATGAGCCTAATATCAAAGTACGGTGCCTACTTCATCCAATTCAGAAAATTCTCCTATATCAGGCTTGCAGGCTATGAGAGCACCCCTCTCAAGCTCCCTATGTTTTGTAATGATAAAATGGCCTTGATAGAGATATGCAGGCAATTGGAAAAGTTGCACAGAACTTGCAGGGATAAGAAAATTACTGGCCTGCACTTCCCCATATATTTGGGAAACTACACCTGCAAGACGGCTCTAGATGCACAAAACATAGAAAGAGCCCTAGCTCCCATCACTGTCCATTTCTTCAGGCCAAGAACTTGTTTTGATTTGAATAAATTTATTGAACAGAACATCAAAATCAATTACTATCATAGGGCAGACACAGAAGACTATTGGGATGACTGTGCTGATGATTTTGAGGCAAGAAGGAGACATTACGGCAGGTTTTCTCTTCAACTGATTCAGGAGCTTAATTTGTATCAAGTTCCTAGAAGGCCTTCAGGATGATAATTCTGATCTATTTTTCCATATGAGTATGATACCTTGATCAAACACACTCCCTTGGAGGATTTGGATTGGTTCAAAAAGGAGAAAGATGATCTGGCTGAAATCTTAGCCCCTATCTTAGTAAGAACCAAGATCTGGTTTGATAGGAAAGTCCATGACCTTAGAAGGCATTCAGGTGAGTCCTCCTCCAAGGATACCTTCAACACCAAGGAAGGAAGCATTGACACCTAGTTCTGGAAGCACCTACACGTACAGACTCCTCCTCCCTCATCAACTAAAGGTCCTACATCCTCCACTCCTTCTTCATCCACTCAAGTATATCAGAAAAAAGTCAAAGAAGTCAAGAAGGAGCCTGTTGAAGAAGATGCCCATGGTAAAGCATTCAGAATTTCCCTCAGGGCCAGAGAACATTATTGTTCTTAGTGAAAGCGAAGAGAGTGAAGTGCTAGTATCCATAAGTGCTCCAGAAGCCCCAACAGATAAAGACAAAGAAGTTCAAAGCACTGAGCTTCCAAGCACCATTGACTCCTCTATACCAGAAGCCCCGAGAGCCCCACTCATATCTCAACTAGAAGCAATAGTAGTGCACACTCTGAGTGCCATGAGTTCTCTTTCTCTTGGTCCTCTTGCCCCACCTTCTTCTTCCTCCTCCTCTTTTGCATGGGTGCAGCCTTTCGTCGATAGTAGGAAGAGAAAGTCTTCCTCCTGGATCTCAGGACCCAATTTTGATGTTGTGGCAGCCTTATTAGGCACTACTCCTCCTACTCCCGCCAAGAAAGCCAAGACTACCTCACAGAATAGTATCCAATGCTCAGGGTCAGCAATTCCTGGAGATAGCCAAGCCCAAAGTAGACAAGCCAGAGCATGATTTGCAAGCATCTGATCTTGAACTCTCAAGGATTCCCATGGGAGAGTCCACCCCTGAAGGTGAGATTCACAATCTTAAAGAAACAGTCACCAGGGTCATTGGGAGAGTGGAGAAAGGGCAACAAACCATAGAGTAGCTGGAGGAGTAGGCTCATGTTCTTACAGGTTTCATCAAGTCACTGCTGTCCAAGGATAAAGTTTTAGATCCTACCCCACTGACTACTCTTCCACCACCTGTGATTCTCAGCCAAGATGAAGTGTAGAGTATCAAAGATATACACAAGTATTCCATCTATGGAAGGGCTATGGAGGCCATGGTGGATGATATGCTCATTGCAGGGTTGAATTTCATTAGTGAAGCCTTCAAACTCAATGAGAAGGTGAATAATCTGCAACAGAAGCTCTCCTCCACTATTGGAAATATAGATAAAGAGCTCAAACTCTGGAGCAGCTGTATAGTAGACCTTCACCTTATGGGATAGACTGATGAGAATATTTTAATGGCAAGCAAAGTCTTTGATGATACAAAAGATAATTTGTCAAAATCATGGGTATATAGTGTGGAATGGAAAATCAAGGTGCTAGAAGAAGCTTTGGGAGAATTGAGAAATAGCTGGCAGAAGGGTGAGGCCTTCAAGACTTTGGTTGTATCTTCCTTCAAGGATATACATTGTCCATCTCCAAGATGAAACCTCAGGTGTGCCCTTCTCATTGCAAGAAATCAAGGCTCAATTCAAAGCTTTTGTTAAAGATAATTTGTTCAAAGAGGATTCCATCACAAAGGAAAAGATGAAAGAAATATGCTCTCTCCAGTCTGCTATTGAAGAAGCAAGTAAAGATTATCATACACACGTCAAATTTGACAAAGAGATGGAGAAGTGTCTCAGATTTTGGACTCACTCCACCGTGCCAACACATCAGTTCCACGTGGCAGAGACATAGCAGAGGCGTTAAAAAGATTTAGACAATGGATCCTCAAATCAGTGGGTCCTCCTCAGTCGTGAACACTTGTCTTTTCCTCTCCTGATTCTTCTCCTTTCTTCCTTTCTTCATCTCGGATTTATTGTAATTAGTTGGGGTATTGCGATTAGCAGCCCTTTAACTAAGCATTAATTGAAAAGAAGTAGTTACCAAGAGTAACTGATTTGTAAACTATATAATGGTCTCTCCTTGCCATTTTGGAGGGGGAGGAACTTGGCTTATTTCCTGAAAGTGTAAGAAATAATACGAACAATCAATACAAAAGGATTTTCTTTCTTTGTTCATCTAGATTCCTTTATTTCACAGCTATCTGTTAAATATTATTAGATCATTTGTCTGCATAATACCAAGAAGCTTTGTATTCTTGTAAATGTTATTTATGGAACTGTGTGTCCCTCCAAATTGCATCTTAGTAATTCAAATACAAATGGTCCAATTCCAATTCATTGTATACTGACACACATAAGGAATTATTTTGTTAGCTATAATTCTGGAAAAATGCTTTTCTGCCTCATTTCCTTGTCTTCATTCTTCTATGCTTTTGTGATTGATAATCTATTTCACTTCACAAAGCTTTCATGATACCCAAGTTCCACATCCAAGTTATGCATTGTACATTTGTAAATAAGTTTTTGCTTTTAAATAAGGGAACCTCTCCCATCAAAGAGGAGGGACTTCTTGTCCCCTGACTGTTGCTCTCATTAGGATCTTCTTTTGACGACCAAAAGTTTTTGGAGACTCCGCTAGAGGGTTTCTTGTTTTCTAGTTCCTTAATAATTTATCGATCATTTTTGATCTGGCGACTCCACGTTTTACTCGAGGGAGAAGGGCCCTTGGTATTGAAGATTCTCAGTTTCAGCTTTTGGAACAGCAGGGTTTTCCTTTCCCTTCAGCAGGAAGAAATAGAAAAGCTCATTCAACAAGCACTCCTCCTTTCAAAAATAGAACCCCTACGAGTGGTATTCCTTTAGAGCAACTCATTCCTAATCTCCAAGCTCTGATTCTTGCTGGCGTTTCAGTTCCCCTTCAAGCCATTTTTCCAAGAATGGCGATACCATTACCTTGGGGCCATCGTGTTGGGCCTCTCACCCTTCCTCAGCCTTTGCATGAGTTACCCAGAGGTAACTGGAAGAACTTTCCCAAGTTCAAAGGTGATGGCAAGGTACATCCTGATGAACATATCATGGCCTTCATAGTTGCATGTGGAGTTCTGGGAGTTGAACATGAAGACGTCTCCATAAGGCTTTTTGTTGAGACTTTACAAGATAATGTGGCTGATTGGTTCTATCACCTTCCAGCCGGAGCTATCACTAGCTGGAACATGATGAGAGCTAGGTTTGAGAATCGTTTCAAACCAGCAGAAGATGTGCATGCTTTGCTGGCCCAAATTTCTCAAATAAAGAAAGAATCACAAGAACCCATGAGAGAATTTGTGGCTCGATTCAACAAGTTGATTAATAAAATTCCACCAGACACTCAACCTGTAGATCAAATTCAAAAATGCTTCTTCCTGAATGCCCAATTGCTTGAAGTTAGTTATGCATTGAGAAGAGCTAATCTTGCAACATTGGTCGAGGATCAAACTCTTGCTGTTAGTGTCGAAGATGATTTAATCATGTCAGGAAAGTTGAGGAGAGACCCTTCTAGATCCAAGTCTTCTTCTTCCTCCTCTTCCACTCCTGGACCTAATACTGATCCATTAGTACAAAAACTTGCAAATGATCTCATCGCCATTAAGAAACAATTGGCTCAGCACGCCCCCTTATGCAGACATTCCAAGGAGGAATTTTCAACTCAGAAATCATTTACCTTCTTCTCAAACAAGGCTATCACTTGAAGGACCTCCTATTAAAGTCCCTGTTAATGTAACCTATGAAGTTGAAGAGCCGAAGGATGAAGAGGTTAGTGAAGATTGTGAAGAATTTTTTGAAGAGGTTGATGAAGAAACAAAGGAACTTGAGGGATCTCGAGTTAATTTCTTCACTAGTTGAAGGCATTGATGAAGAAGATGATTATGATGAGGTAGTGGCAGACATGAATAGTAAATCATACGTTATCATGACTTGAGGAGCAGAAAAACAAAAAGGAGAAAGTGATGCAGCCGACCAAAAAGATCCAAGGAACATCCAACGACTATTCCTATAATTGCAAAAAGAGGATTTCCTATCCCCATTGCATCCACATCAAAGGTGAGTCCTGTCAATTCTGCTACTAAAGTTACTTCTTTTTCAACTCCTAAGATGGATAAGCCTAGGGTCCCAAGTGAGGATAGCTCATCCACTTCCTGGGTCTTTTGATATCATTGATCACCTGAAAAAGACCAAGGTTCAAATCTCAGAGGCTGAATATTATCAAACCCATCCCAAGGCTTTTGTCTAAAATGATCCACTTTGTCAATTCCCATTCCAAAACTACCTCTAAAGGTCTTTTACCCCACTCCATCTTCTGCACCACAACCCAATCTGGTAGCCACTGTCACCTCACCCAATGACAAGATCAAACCATTCTATGTGACACTCCTTATAGCAGGTCATAGACTTAGCAATTGCGTCATAGACTCAGGGGCATCAGACAATGTAATTCCTGCCAAAGTAGCCCATGCCTTAGGCCTAACTCTCACACACACTTATGGGTCTTGTTATTCCATGGAGAGTAAAGAAGTGCCCCTGGTCAAAAGAATTAAAGATGCACAAGTAGCTTTTGCTACCTTGCCTGAGAAGAAAGTTTTAGCTACTATCCTAGTAGCAGATATTCCTCCTTCATATGGAATGCTGCTAAGTAGGAACTTCTGTAAGGATGTGGGTGGAGAAATTCAAATGGATTGGTCACATGCCCTCATACCTGTTAATGGGAAAATGAAGAAGTTGTTGCCTGAGAAGCAATCTGAGTATATTGTACAAAAAACAGATGATCCCAAAGCACAAATACTTTATGAAGATATGGGGCACAGTAACTATATGATTATGTCTCTAGATGAGATCCAACTCCCCAAAAGATCACTTGAGGATTCTAATGGTGTTTGGATATTAGAGTTTGATGGAAGTTGTTCTTCAGCTGGTTCTGGAGCTGGTGTAATATTGGTATCTCCTAAGGGTAGGATTCATCCTTTCTCATTCAAGTTGCAATTTGAAAATACTAATAATAAAGCAGAATACGAAGCTCTCATTCTTGGGCTTCATGTGGCAAAAGAAAAGGGAGTGAAGAATCTTCTAGCTCGTGGAGATGCAGAGCTGATTGTCAAGCAAGTTAGAAACCTTTTCCAGGTAAAAAATAGAAGATTGAAACATTATAGGAATCAGGTTTGGGACTCTATTGAATTTCTTGATGCCTTCTCCATCGAAGTAGTGCCTAGGGAGGAGAACACCAGGGCTGATTCACTAGCAGTCTCGGGGTCATTGCTGATACCTCATCCTAACTTCTCTCAAGATAAGTTTACCATTGAGATGATCCATAGGCCCAGTGTACCTGATAATGCAAGTAACTGGCAAGTTTTCAATGATGATCAGCATCTGCTTTCTTTCTTAGAACTCAAGGATAACTTTGAATAGTTGTACTTTGAAGGAAGTGACAATTTGCCTCGTGAAAGTGTGCCCTTCAATAAAGAAGATGTCAAAGAAGAAGAGACAGATCAAGATGGATGTATCAAACTCAAAGGGAACAAGATTCCAAAGGGACTGGTGAGTTTAGAAGAATTGTTTGACAAACATGACAGGTATGTGAAGTTTAAAGCTTCTACTAGACCACAACAATCAGCTGAATATGATAAAATTAATATTGGGAGTTCTACTGACCCTAAACTCGTGAACATTGGAAAATGTTGCACACTAGAAGAAAAGAGGAAAGTAATTAATCTTTTAAGGAAGTATAAAGATGTTCTTGCTTATTCCTATGAGGATTTAAAATCTTTTCAACCAAAGGAAATGCAGCATTTTATCCCTCTCAAACCTGGGATTAAGCCTTTTAGATAGAAACAGAGGAAATACAATCCTAAGATAGCTGACACCATCTTTCAGGAAATACAAAAGTTATTAAAGGCCAAAATCATTTTTCCTATCCACCATTCAACATGGATTGCCAATATTGTGCCTGTTAGAAAGAAAAATGGTGAGATTCATATCTGTGTTGACTTCAGGAATCTGAATCAAGCTTCCTTAAAAGATAATTATCCTTTGCCCATGATGGATCAAGTCTTGCAAGCTGTGACGGGATCTGAAATGTTGTCTATGCTTGATGGCTTCTCAGGGTATAATCAGGTAGAAGTTAATACCGCAGATCAACACAAAAAGGCCTTCACTACCCCTTGGGGTACCTTTGCCTACAAAAGGATGCCTTTTGGGCTCATTAATGCCGGTGCCACTTTTCAAAGAGCTATGGACTTGGCCTTTGGAAGTTTGAAAGGGAAGTGTATTGTCGTATACCTTGATGACTTGACTGTATTTTCCTAAAACAAGGGCAGATCATTTTCAACATCTAGAAATAGTTCTTTTGAAATGTAGAGAACATGGGATCTCTTTAAATCCTAAGAAATATGTCTTTTGTGTCACAGAGGGAAAATTATTGGGGCATGTTGTTTCCAAAGATGGTATAAAAATTGATCCTGAGCGAGTTCAAGCTATCCAGCAAATTCCCCTTCCAACCAGCAAGAAGGGAGTGCACTCTTTCTTTGGTAAGATTAACTTTCTGAGAAGATTCATCCCTGATTTCACAGAGCTAACTTTGAATATCTCCCAAATGATGAAGGGAAAACAGACTGTTTGGTTGGTCTCCTGAAGGGAAAGAAGCCTTTGAAGGTATTAAAAGGCTATTGCTAAAACTCCTGTTTTAGCATGTCCAGATTTTGGCAGAGATTTTATTATCTATTGTTATGCCACAGATAACACCCTGGCTGTTGTTTTGACTCAAGAAGATTCTAATGATCACAAACTCCCAATTTCATTTATGAGCTAAATTCTAAAAAATCATGAGTTAAAATACACCATAATGGAGAAACATGCTTTCGCAGTGGTTAAAGTTGTCAAGCAGTTTCGTTTTTACATTCTTAACTCTCACTCCATAGTATTTGTACCGGATACAACTATCAAGTCCATTCTCACACAACAGGAGTTTGGATCTAAGAGAGGGAATTGGGTGGCCAAGGTTCCAAGAATATGACATTGACATTAGACCAACCAAGCTCGTCTGTGGAAAAGGCCTGTGTGAACTCATCGCTGAGGGAGCTAGACATGAGTTATTTAAGGATAAAGTTGATCTTCCTACCGTATTCTGTTTCTTGGATCAATTGATGAATGGTATGCTTGATATCACACACTTTCTCACATATGGAGAATGTCCCTCTTATTTGACTGCCAAAGAGAGGAGAGTTGTTAAGCTAAGATCAACCCAATATGTGTTGTGGGAAAATGCCTTATTTAAGCGCGGGTTGGATGGAAGGTTTCTAAAATGTGTGGACAAAGAACAGCAGAAGAAGTTACTTTCAGCTTTTCATAATCAAGCATGTGGAGGGCACTACTCATCAACTGTCACTACTCATAAGATTCTTCGTGTAGGATATTACTGGCCTACCTTGTTCAGAGATGCATCAAAGTGGGTTGATAAATGTGAAGCTTGTCAGACCTTCGTGGGTAGACCCAAGTTGGCTTCTTTGCCCCTTAAACCAGTTGTGATCGAAGATCCTTTTCAACAATGGGGTTTAGATTTCATTGGAACACTTAATCCCTCTTCTAGTGCTGGTCATACTCATGTATTAATTGCCACAGATTATTTTACTAAGTGGGTAGAAGCCATTCCAGTAAAGAGTACCACTTCAGAAGTAGTATGTAATTTTATCAAAGAAAACATCTTGGTAAGGTATGGTGTGCCAAACAAGATCGTGACAGATAATGCTTCAGAATTTTTCTTCAAACCGAGATGATGGATTTTTTTTATGGATATGGCATCTCCCTGGCTCACTCCTCAGATTATTATCCTTAGGGGAATGGACAAGCAGAATCAACAAACAAAAATCTGGTGGCTATAATAAGGAAATTAGTTAATGAATCCCAGAGGAACTGGCACAAGAAACTCTATGATGCTCTTTGGGTAGATAGGATCACACCTAAGAGAGCCATTGGGATGTCTCCTTTTCAGGTAGTATATGGAGTGGAAGCTCAATTGCCAGTAACAGTGGAGTTACCAGCCCTGCATCTAATGAAGGCCATTGAAGACACCAGTTTTAATGATTCTTGGGATAAAAGGATCATGTACCTTTACAAATTGAATGAGGACAAATTGAAAGTTGCTGATAGAATATCTACTCACCAATAGAAAGTAAAGGCTTTGTTTGATAAAAAGGCAAGGTTCAGGGATTTCAAAGTTGGGGACATTGTTCTGCTTTGGGATAAAAGGCATGAACCTCATGGCAGCCATGGCAAGTTTGATTCTCTTTGGCTCAGACCTTTCAAGATCAGGCACTTTGCTGGTGAGAATTATTTTTACCTTGATTATATGGATGGTTCTTCCCTCCCACTTCCTTATAGTGGGTAGTACCTGAAATTGTTTAAGTCATAGGTGATTAGGGAGTCCTTTGTATATTTTGTATAGCATGTGTGTGTTCTCCTTCCCTTTCCTTGTTTTTGTGTGTTGTTTGTTTGGGGTGTTGTCTTCTGTATTGGTTTGCTTTTGACTCCGTGGCCCAAGTGGATAAGGTACTAGTCTACTTCCCCTAGTTTTTTCTGAATTCTTGCCTTGTCTCATTCTTTTGGACTTTATGCCAAGTCATCCCCAGGAGGAGCCAGCTGTTGTCCCCTCAAAATCCCCCTCTTTTGAGAAGTTCAAAATTGAAAATTTTAAGTTAAATTCCTTTTCTATTGTTTTAGTAAAGGGAAAAGTCAAAATTTTGAAAAAATTTGTGTTTATGGGTCACTTTGTGTGATTTGCGGGTCCGTCGGACATTTCTGTCCTAGATGTCCCAAGTTCATTTGGGCTCCCTGTTCACTGATCGGCCGCTTTACCCAAAGTCCATTTCTTTCGGGCCCGTCGAAATTTTTTGTCCCAAATAACACAAGTTCGCCCATAACTCAATGTTCACCTTTCACCCGCATCGGCCGAATCACGCACTTCACGTACTTTCATCCCTCATGTCCTGAAAGTATTTGTGCATCCTTTTTCCCGCATGTCGCCCGCATCGGCCGAATCACGCTTTCACGTCCCGCGTGTCCCAAATGAACCAAAGGCCATCCGGGCTAATTTTTCCCTCTCTTCCCAAATATCTTGATTTTCAAGTTGGTAGATGTGTATTTAATTACATTTATTATCTTTCTCTCTCCTAAAATGGCCTATTTAATAAACTACCCTCCTACGCATTTTGCACACTGCTTTGTTGTTATCAATTGGCTCATACCCTCACAATCAGATTTTCTATGCGTATACCCGATTCCTTTGCAATTCCATCGAGAGTTCAGTCTGTGACTATGTTTTTCAATGCCACTATCAATATGAAGATTAAATTTCAAGGTCAGGAGCAAGTTTCACCACTCGAGTCTGTCAGTTCCCGATATCGGGGACAGTGAAGTTCACCACCTTGACTTTGGGGATTTCTGGACAAGGATGACAGACTCAAATCCCTCTCCTATGGCACAAATGATTCACGATAGTGGCTTGGCATTCACCACTGTTTTCCCAATCTCAGTGCAATGTGCAGATACGGTACTCGCCTGTAGTGCTCATTTCAATCCTGACTCGAGTGAGCTAACAAATGTGCATGGGGAACTCATTGCCAAGCTCGATGTTGGCCGCCATTGGCACTGCCCTAAGGATTCATGAGATGGAAAATTCTATAGTAATCTCTCAGAACCAGGCACAGGCCCTCTTCGACCTAGGACAGTGAGAAATACAAGGTGAGGGTGGTGAAGTCTTGGCTTAAAAACCCTAAAAAAGGGGCGTCCCATCTATCCAAGGTTCTGTTTCGTGCCGATTTCAATGAGGAGCTGTCAGATTTTATAATCCTACTAGCTCGGGTCATGGGCTTACCCTCTACCAAAGAGTTCCATTTCTGGATGTGCCCACTTATCAACATGGTGTGCGAAGGAACTCAGAATATCAACTGGGCAGAAATCATCAGTATGAACCTAGCAGAGCAGTTGTCCAATGTACAACAAACAAAGAAGTTCTACATGACTTCATACCTGATGTATACCCTAGCAGCATCAAGGTAATGGTTTGGATTCACATACATTGATGCTCATAAGGGTGACCCTGTATATGCCTACTACCCTCAATTCACCCTGGACACTAGCAATCGCAACTTCAGGAGGGTGAATGATGCTTTCACCATGTACATTGTAAGGCTTCTGGAGAGTGACACTGCAAGGAGATTTTCTGATGAAGCCATGAGCCTAATAGTCGAAGTACGGTGCCTACTTCATCCATGTTCAGGAAAATTCTCCTATATCAGGCTTGTAGGCTATGAGAGCACTCCTCTCAAGCTTCCTATGTTCTGTAATCAATAAAATGGCCTTGATTGAGATATGCAGGCAACTAGACAAGTTGCACAGAACCTGCAGGGATAAGAAAATTACTGGCCTGCACTTCCCCATATCTTTGGGAAACTACACCTGCAAGACGGCTCTAGATGCATCAGAACATAGAAAGAGCCCTAGCTCCCATCACTGTCCATTTCTTCAAGGCCAAGAACTTGTTTTGAATTGAAGAAATTTATTGAACAGAACATCAAAATCAATTACTATCATAGGGCAGACACAGAAGACTATTGGGCTGACTGTGTTGATGATTTTGAGGCAAGAAGGAGACATTACGGCAGGTTTTCTCTCTCAACTGATTCAAGAGCTTAATTTGTATCAAGTTCCTGGAAGGGCTTCAGGATGATAATTCTGACTCTGTTTTCATATGAGTATGACACCTTGATCAAACACACTCCCTTGGAGGATTTGGATTGGTTCAAAAAGGAGAAAGATGATCTGGCTGAAATCTTAGCCCCTGTCTTAGTAAGAACCAAGATCTGGTTTGATAGGAAAGTCCATGAGCTTAGAAGGCATTCAGGTGAGTCCTCCTCCAAGGATACTTCAACACCAAGGAAGGAAGTATTGACACCCAGTTCGGAAGAACCTGTGCTGACTCCTCCTGCCTCATCAACTAAAGGTCCTACATCCTCCACTCCTTCTTTATCCACTCAAGTATATCAGAAGAAAGTCAAAGAAGGTCAAGAAGGAGCCTGCTTGAAGAAGATCCCATGATCGAAGCATTCAGGAATTGCCCTCAGGTCCAGAGAACATTATTGTTCTTAGTGAAAGTGAAGAGAGTGAAGTGCCAGTCTCCATAAGTGCTCCAGAAGCCCCAACGGATAAAGAGAAAGGAAGTTCAAAGCACTGAGCTTCCAAGCACCATTGACTCCTCCGTACCAGAAGCCCCGAGTGCCCCACTCATATCTCAACTAGAAGCAACATGCCAGTGCACACTCTGAGTGCCATGAGTTCTCTTTCTCTTGGTCCTCTTGCCCCCACCTTCTTCTTCCTCCTCCTCTTTTGCATGGGTGCATCCTTTCGTTGATAGTAGGAAGAGAAAGTCTTCCTCCCCAAATCTCAGGACCCAATTTTGATGTTGTGGCAGCCTATTAGGCACTACTCCTCCTACTCCCACCAAGAAGTTCAGGACTACCTCACATAATAGTATCTAATGCTCAGGGCCAGCAATTCCTAGAGATAGCCAAGCCCAAAGTAGACAAGCCAGAGCATGATTTGCAAGCATCTGATCTTGAGCTCTCAAGGATTCCCATGGGAGAGTCCACCCCTGAAGGTGAGATTCACAATCTTCAAGAAATAGTCACTAGGGTCATTGGGAGAGTGAACAAAGGGCAACAAACTATAGAGCAGCTGGAGGAGCAGGCTCAGGTTCTTACAGGTTTCATCAAGTCACTGCTGTCCAAGGATAAAGTTTTAGATCCTACCCCACTGACTACTCTTCCACCACCATGTGATTCTCAGCCAAGATGAAGTCTATAGTATCAAAGATATACATAGATATTCCATCTATGGAAGGGCTATGAGGCCATGGTGGATGATATGCTTGTTGCAGGGATTGAATTTCATTAGTGAAGCCTTCAAACTCAATGAGAAGGTGAATAATCTACAACAGAATCTCTCCTCCACTATTGGAAATATAGATAAAGAGCTCAAACTCTGGAGCAGCTGTATAGTAAACCTTCGCCTTATGGGACAGACTGATGAGAAATATTTTAATGGCAAGAAAAGTCTTCGATGATGCAAAAGATAATTTGTCAAAATCATGGGTATACAGTGTGGAATGGAAAATCAAGGTGCTGGAAGAAGCTTTGGGAGAATTGAAAAATAGCTGGTAGAAGGGTGAGGCCTTCAAGACTTTGGTGGTATCTGCTTTTAAGGATATCCATTGTCATCTCCAAGATGAAACCTCAGGTGTTCCCATCTCATTGCAAGAAATCAAGGCTTAATTCAAAGCTTTTGTTAAAGATAATATGTTCAAAGAGGATTCCATCACAAAGGAGAAAGATGAAAGAAATTTGCTCTCTCCAGTATGCTATTGAAGAAGCAAGTAAAGATTATCATACACACATCAAATTCGAATAAAGAGATGGAGAAGTGTCTCGGATTTTGGACTCAGTCCACACACCAACACATCAGTTCGACGTGGCAGAGACATAGCAGAGGCATTAAAAATATTTAGACAACGGATCCTCAAATCAGTGGGTCCTCCTCAGTCTGTGAACACTTGTCTTTTCCTCTTGATTCTTCTCCTTTCTTCCTTTCTCATCTCGGATTTATTGTAATTAGTTGGGGTATTGCGATTAGCAGCCCTTTAACTAAGCATTAATTGAAAAGAAGTAGTTACCAAGAGTAACTGATT
Source organism: Taxus chinensis (assembly GCA_019776745.2). NCBI lineage: Eukaryota > Viridiplantae > Streptophyta > Pinopsida > Cupressales > Taxaceae > Taxus > Taxus chinensis. The sequence continues at coordinate 747,650,905 of CM034154.1, forward strand.
TGTAAAAAACTATATAACTGGTCTCTCTTCGCCATTTTGAAAGGGGGGGAACTTGGCTTATATCTGAAAGTGTAAGAAATAATAAAGCAATCAATACAAAAGGATCTTCTTTCTTTGTTCATTTGATTCCTTTATTTCACAAGCTATCTGTTAAATATTATTAGATCATTTATCTGCATTATACCCAAGAAGCTTTGTATTCTTGTAGATGTTATTTATGGAACTGTGTGTCCTCTCTAAATTACATCTTAGTAATTCAAATATAAATGGTCCAATTCCAATTCATTATATCCTGGCACGCATAAGGAATTATTTTGTTATCTATAATTCTGGATAATGTTTTTCTACTCTATCCTCATATCTTCATTCCTCTGTGCCTTTGTGATTGCTGATCTATTCTTCACAACATGATTTCGTGATATCCAAGTTCCATGGTCGAAATATCCTCTGTTCATATGTAAATAAGTCTTTATTTTAAATAAGGGAACCTCTCCCATCAAAGAGGAGGGACTTCTTGTCCCCTGACTGTTGGTCTTATTAGGATCTTCTTTTGACGACCAACAGTTTTTGGCGACTCCGCTGGGGAATTCGTTTTCCAGTTCCATAACCATTTATCGATCATTCTTGATCTAGCGACTCCATGTTTTACTTGAGGGAGAAGGGCCCTTGGTATTGAAGATTCTCAGTTTCAACTTTTGGAACAGCAGGGTTTTCCTTTTCCTTCAACAGAAAGAAATAGAAAATCTCGTTCAATAAGCACTCCTCATGTCAAAAATAGAACCCTTACGGGTGGTATTCCTTTAGAGAAACTTAGTCCTAATCTCAAAGCTCTGGTTCTTGTTGGTGTTTTAGTTCCCCTTCAAGCCATTTTTCCAAGAATGATGATACCATTGCTTTGGCGCCATCGTGTTGGGCATCTCGCCCTTCCTCAGCCTTTGCATGAGTTACCCAGAGGTAACCGAAAGAACTTTCCCAAGTTCAACGATGATGGTAAGGTACATCCTGACGAACATATCGCGGCCTTCATAGTTTCATGAAGATTTCTGGGAATTGAACATGAAGACGTCTCCGTAAGGCTTTTTGTTGAGACTCTACAAGATAATGCAGCTAATTGGTGTCTACCGGGTCATCTGATAACATTATTCTAAGAGAAACTATTCGAAATTTATTAATCAATTAAATAAAAAATCTTCTGGAAAATCTTATGCATCAAGTTTTTAACATACTCTCAAAAGTAAATTCCTCTTGGGGTGGTTCGAGGGCAGAAAAAACCCATGGAGGATGGCAATACACATCGATCTAGCAAAGAATATGGAGGTAGCATCCCGAACTAGCAAAGGGTGGCGGAGGGAACATGGGGAGGCAACATGGCTAGGAGGTAGAGCTTATGGGGGGATGCGGGGCACCACAAATGGAACAATTGACTCTAATGTGGGGTGGATGTGCCCTAACCCTATTTCCGACACTACAAAATTTAATTTGAAGTCTAAGATAGGCTTGTGTGGACTCAATTCCAAAGGAGATATAAGGGGAGGCACTCAGGGTAGTGGGAAGGCTTCATTTAAATATGCCCTAGGCAAATCAAAAGGCTATAATTCAAGAAATCAAGAGTATTTGGCTGATATTGCTAAAAAAATCCCATCACTGGTCATCGAAGGTCAGGAAGTGGAGGAATATTACCAAAATTTATCCCTGGATGCCATAATAGGCCGTTTCAATGGAATTTGGCCTTCTTCTACAACATTGTATCAATGGATATTTCAAAATTGGACTGATAAATGTGAAATCTTCCTCTATTCTAGAGGTTTTTTTGTGTTTCATTTTAGAGAAGTAGGGAACTTTCAGTGAAGCATAGCAGATTGGCCATGGTTATGGGGTACCATTGGTTTATTTTTGACTCCTTAGTTCCTTGAGTTTGACCCGAACACTCTATCGATCTCCAAAACTCCGGTTTGGGTGATACTTCCCAATATTCCTCTGCACCTTTGGTATGCTTTGGAAGATATTGGTAATGTATTGGGCAAATTCCTCAAAGAGGATATAGACAGATCTCATGCGGGATTGTGCTCCTTCGCCCATATATGTGTGGAAGTCGATCTGAGTAAAGGGCTTCCAGATTGAATGAATTTAAAATTTGGAAAATTTCTTCATTCTGAACCCTTAGACTAAAAAAATATGGCTTTCTGGTGTAGAAATTATAGAAGCCCTAGTCATTTGCAAGCATCATGTCAGGAAATTAAAAAACCAGTTAAGAAGGATGGCTCAAGAGTGACAAAAGGTTGGGGATCTTTGGATCCAGAGTTGGTTGAGGTGGCAATATTCAAATCGGAGCCATGCAATGTAAATAAGGAGAAGAAGGTGTTTCACACAGAATGTTTCCATTCTTGGAATAGAGTTGCTTCTATCCTTTCATTCTCTTGAGAAACAGATAAGGGTTAGGGCTAGGAGGAATACCTGTTGAATGCTGGGAGGGTGTGCAAGTACCGTAGAGAGAGATCAAATCGATTGTGAAGAACTCATTTTTGTCTGGGAAGGACTACCTATGAATAAGAATGCAAGACCGCCAGATTATAGTTAGACAATAAATGAGGGAACTACCTTGGGCCCAGGAAATATAAAACTTCCTTTCGAAGGTGGTCAGTGTTCCCCTGCTAATATGAATCAACACAAATTATTGCAAAATTACAATTAAATTACCTCATTAAAACAATAGAGGAAAGGTTGGTTTTGGTTTTGAGTCATAGTAACCGACGCCAGTCACTGTCATCGGTACCCGGTTGTTGATAACCGATATCGGTAGGGGTAATGATTTAGGGACTTTTAGTGAAGGTTGACTATAAGGTGGCTGTGGTGTTTATAAGGCTAGTAAATGATTGGGGTTAGGTAACGGGGTGATGAAAAAGACTCAGAGAGTACGGGGGGCTGTTCTTGGGGTAATATAAGGATAGAGAAGTGACAGTTAGATGTAGGGTGTCACCGGGTAGCAGATCTTGGAGTAGACTCACAATTACTGTGATTAAAAAGCTCAAGAAATGATATTACAAGAACGTACTAGACACTACTTACTGGTTCTTGATGAAGATACGGATCCAAGGATTGTGATGACGGAGGCAGGGCTCAAGCGGGATGATTTGATAATCAAAGACGAGCTATCTTCTCTCCTAATTCTTGGATAAGTGTCGTTGTGCTCTAGTTACTTTGTTGCATTCTTGGGCTTGATGTCCATCTCTGCAACCTCTTTTGTTTCTTCACTTGTCTCTACTCTGCCAAGTGAATTCCAGAAGCCTGCCAAATGAAATCCTGATCCTTTGTTTTTGGTTGGGGGAAGTCATTTACAGGGAACCGATGGCGGTTACGTAACCAACGGCGGTCAAGTAGGAACCGATGTCGGTTAAGTCAAAGTGGGCTATTTTTAGTAAAATAGCCAACTTTTCCTCCTTTTCTCCCGAGGAATTAGTTGTGGGCTTGGTCAAGTCATTATTAGGTTGATTTTGGTGCGGGTGAGGAGTAATTAGTCATGGGTGTGGATGTAGACCAAGTTATAGGTCTTTATTAGGTTAGTTTAGGGTTAGGACTAGGTCATGATGAGGTGGCGAAATGAGGTGGCAGGTTTGGAGATGTGGATTTATTAACTATAAGGTAACTAATAAATAATTGTTTAAGGTTTAGGTAGTGAGGCTAGGTTGTGAAATGGGATGTGGGGCACAGGGTGTCGTAAGACACAAATTTGGTGTCTACATTAGCCCCTTGTTGTCGTGTAGCTTGTCTTGTAAAGCTGCACTGACAATAATAAGAAGTGGTTACTCCTGTTAAGGGTATAGGTAATCCCCCTCAAATCTATCACAGATTGAGGTGACGTGAAATCAGGGATAGGGTTGATAAAGGGTGAATGGTGTTGAGATGATGGTAAGACGGGTGGACTAAGTTCAAGGAAGCAGACGCACATTGAAATCCAGTAGTGCGATCGGGGTACTCGATTTGAAGAGCAAACAAGCAATTCATAGGCAAAGGTCGATAGTTTATCCAAACAAGGGTGATATAATCCTAGTATCCAAGGATAGGAAGTAGCTCCAGGGGATATAATGGGTAAGGTACAGGAACGTTTGGGCATGTTCGGTAGTACCAAATGGTTGGTTTGGTTGAGATAAATGTCACGGTCTTGGTCTAGGCAAAGTTGGTCGGCTGAGTAATTCAAGTATCCTAATCATGCTAAAACACGAACAAGTGAGCTCGATTGAACAAAAAGCTACATGATGGGTGGATAAAATTGTAATTTGCGGGTCTTGGTTGAGGTAGTTAAGTGGTGCGGCCTTGGGTCGGGCCAATTGATTAGTGATTGGTTGGTTGCGGCCTTGGGTCGGGCCTAATTGGTTGGGTGCGGCCTTGGGTCGGGCCGGAGTGGTTGGTTGCGGCCTTGGGTCGGGCCAGATGGTTGGTTGCGGCCTTGGGTCAGGCCAAATGGTTGGTTGCAGCCTTGGGTCAAGCCAAATGCTTGGTTGTGGCCTTTGGTCGGGCCTGATTGATTGGTTGGGGCCTGGGGTCGGGCCAAGTGGTTCGGTTGTGGCCTTGGGTCGGGCCAAATGGTTGGTTGCGGCCTTGGGTCAGGCCGGATTAGTTGGTTATGGCCTTGGGTCAGGCGAATGAAGTCAACAAAGGCTAATTAGCAATGGAGGGTATAGGCGATGTGGTGAATAGGCAATGCGGTGAGAAAGGGAGATTGGTGAATAAGGGCAGAAATTGTGGTGAAATAGGTATTAAACTGATATCGGCTAGATATGACCGGTATCGGGGGCAAAAAGTAGTAAAAGGGGTAAAAATAGGTAAAAACTTGTTTGGGGGGGCCGCGTCGGGTTCGACTCTGGGTTTGTACAGTGACCAATGTCGGTCACTAGGTGACAGGCATTGGTCACCAAATGCTTCTCACAAATTGGGTTTTTGGTTGACCGGTGTCGGTCGTATGTCGACCGGCGCCGGTGGCGAAATGCTGGGGAGGGGACCGGTGGTGGTCGAGGGTGACCGGTACCGGTCAGTAGGCAGGTTTTGTTTTGTTTTGTTTTGTTGTTATTTTTGTTTTGTGTTTTGTTTTATTATTGGTTGTTGTGTGTTTTTTGTTTGTTGTTGTGTGTTTGGGTTTTGTGTGTTGTTTATTGTTGGGTGTTGTGTGTATTGTTGGTTGGTTTTTTTTTGTATTGTTGGTTGGTGTTTGTGTTTGGGGGTGAAGGTGGAGGGGGTAGAGTTTGATAGGAAAGGTGATCGGGGTGGGGGGAAATGGTGTGGTTGTGTGGTTGGTTCGAGTAGGATAGAGTAGGTGTTGGGTATGAAGTAGGAGGTCTTAAAGTGGCGGGAGTATAGGTAGAGGGATAGAGTGGGGGGGGGGATATCGGGGTGGTTGGTTGATTGGTTGGTGGTAAAGGGGATGTGTAGAGTAAGTGTAGATGTGTGTTATAGAGTTGGGTTGTGGTTGGGTGGTTAAGTGGGTTGAGGTAGTTGTTTTTGTAAAGGGTAGGCCTGATGAAGTGGGTTGTTTTTGCAGGCACGTCAGCAGCTTACAATGCGGGATCGGATGCCCCCACTATTGAGACGGATGCCGCCACATGTGTCCGCAGCGCATTGGGCCATTATGCGCGGGGTGGGACTCGGCGGAGTCTAGCAGTATAGGGCTGTGGACAAGGACCACAGCCTTATGGTTGCCCTCATCGAGAGATGGGATCCAGCGACCAATGTTTTCCATCTCCCTACCGGAGAAATGACTATTACCCTGGAGGATGTATATCGCATCTTGAGACTGTCGATCGTAGGGAAGGTAGTGTTCCAGGTAGATGTGGAGAAAGCTATGGACAGTATCCTTCAGGTATTTGGGGATGCAGCCACACTATTGACCTACCATAACACGAGCATTTCCTATGGCGATATGTATCGCGCACATAGACATGAGACACGGCTTGCCGTGTTGATGATGATAGGCATCACATGCTTCGCCCTTCCGGACTCAGAGGGAGGCCGCTTCCCACGGGCTTTGATGGGGGTGCTACACGAGATGGTAGAGGAGCATACGTGCTATGCCTGGGCACCAGTATATCTGGTGCAGCTATACGGAGAGCTGTGGGGTTATCACCGGATGAGGTAGTTTGGGATTTGCTCCACATTTTTGTTACACTGCTGGGCATATGAGCACATCATATGTATACAACCAGTAGGGTGCCCCAGCAGCTAGGGCCACAGGTTATATATAGGTATGGCTTTCAGAGGTGTCTGGGGGTCATGGGCCAGCCACGAGCGGTGCTCGCAGGACAGGATGTAGCTTACTACCGCATATGCTAGAGGGCTTGACCGCACTTGATATTGTATAGAGGCCTTACAGAGGCCATCAGCCCCGAGGAGGAGCCCAATCACAGATGCGCTGGATCCAGTATACTTTCTGGATAGCTAGGACAGAGGCCTAGGAGAGCATGAGTAGATATCCCTAGAGAGGGTACGATGACAGTTCGGGCTACGACAGGATGAGCTGCCTCCCTTCCCTCAGTACCGGAGGGATGATGTAGAGGCCCCACTGCCTGCACCACAGCCCGTGGACCCAGATTGGGTAGCAGAGAGACCGGTGGATGATACAGTGGATGATGTAGGAGTGACAGGTACTTTTTTGGTTTGGTGGGCAGGTCAGAGAGCAGCAAGGATAACACAGCCCGCACAGCCAGATTTGGTGGCTGTTACAGCAGAGAGGGACCGCCTCCTAGGATAGGTGCAGTTATTACAGGGGCAGTTTGCTGCTACACAGGCACATATCGGGGTATTACATGGGTAGTTAGCCCAGGCACAGGCTCAGGCACAGCCCCAGGCACTAGTACAGCCATAGGCACCAGCGAAGCCACAGGTACCGGCACAGGCACAGGTGCCACCACAGGCACCAGCGCAGCCACAGGTACCGGCACAGGCACATGCGCCACCACAGGCACAGTGTGTACCGACAGGGCAGGGGCCATTACTATTAAGATTCGGGGGACCAGCCCCAGCAGCCATGGTGGCATGGGCCCGTTATATGGAGGCGAGAGTGGAGGCCTGGTATTATCAGGATGTCCTTGATGGTACTGGGGCTGACTATCAGCCATATGCGGCGCACAGAGCCAAGACCTCTGCGGAGCCAGAGATCCCAGGGGGGCGCAGCCACAACCGGTGGGTCGGTGACTAGGAGGAGACGAGAGCCAGCACAAGGACCAGCAAGGAGGAGGATCTGAGGGTGGTGGGGAGAGCTGAGACATCCCTGGAGCAGAGAGGGGTTTTTGGATGTTGGATATAGACACCGGTCTGTGAACCGGGTATGTATATAGAGGCCTGCGAGCCCACATATGATTCATTTATTCATTCTTGTTGTATATACCGGCCGGCAAGCCCATTTATTCATTCTTGTTGTATATACCGGCCTGTGAGCCTAGTACAGGTTGTATAGTTGATACCGGCCTTTGAGTCTAGTAAATTTTTGACATGAAAGACCGGCCTGCGAGCCGAGTCAAGATTTTGACAGTGATAACGGCCTGCGTGCCGGTTTTGTATTATTTTGAGATCACAGAGGCCCTCATGCAGTTTGGCAAGTTGTATATTTGAAACATTGATATATATAGAGATGATGATTTTGATCCCGATGGTGTATAAAAATGTTTTATGTGTTTTTTTGATGGTTTTTGAAATTGAATGTATATATATATATATATATATATGATGAGTTTAATCCACATGTTGTGTATAAAAATGTTTTATGTGTTTTGTTGATGGTTTTTGAAATTGAATGTATATATATATAGATGATGAGTTTGATCCACATGTTGTGTATGCAGATGGGTTTGATGTATATATTAAAATGTCGCATGTATTTTGTCGATGGTTGTTATAATGTAGATAGATGATGTTGATGAAATTGTGATGATATATATATATGTGATTTTGATGACAAATATTGATAATGGTGTTGTTATGCAGGAAAAAGAGGCGGGCGCCACAAAAATTACCAAAAGATAAAGAAAAGGCCCAGATTTAAGAAAAAGGACACATGTGACCGATATCGGTTATCTAACCGATGTCGGTAGGTGTAAGGACCGATATCGGTTAGGTAACCGATACCGGTTATTCTCACAACGAGATTTTCTAAAAATAGAAAATCTTGGTGCGGCAACTTAATTTCTTATTTTTAAAGTCATGCAACAAGTTAAATACGCGAATGCGACACTGTTTGATGACTGATACATGTAATTGCATGAAATAATTGAGTGATAAGGAGGAAAGAGACAGGTAAAGTGAGTGTGGGCTGAGATTCAGAAGGTAGAAAGGTAAGTTATATTTGAAGAGGGTGGTGAACATGGCTGAACGAGGAGAAGCATCCAGCAGGCAGGGACGAGAGGGAAGACAGGTTCCACCCTAAGCGGTGCTGCATCCCAAGAGGTAAAATGTTTGGTTGTATTTTAATTCTTGCATGTTTTGATGAATAGGATGAGAGAAGGTAAGAGAAAGATGAGAAAGAAAAGGTGATAGGCAAGGGTTTGGGATAGAGTGAGTGTTATGGGGTAGGTAAGTAGGGTGTTCACGTATGTTTATAGGTATAGAGAGGAGTAAACAAGCAAAGAATTATCATAGGTGGTGGTTTTAAGTAGGTTGTATAGGATTGACAGTGACCGTTATCGTTTAGAGATAACCGGTATCGGTTAGTAGACCGGTATCGGTTATTTATAACCGATACCGGTTACTGTAGGAATTTCCAGAATGTGAGAAAAAACACTTGGGGATTTGATTTATTGAATGGTTGTGTGTCATTTTGATGTATGCAGGCAGAGGCAGGGTTGAGGATGAATGATAGTGTGCCAGCTTTGTTGTCATGAATCCGAGCAGATATAACACCAGCTGAATGGGCATTGATAAACCGTGTGTGGAGTTAAGTGGGATCCGCTATTATTCACGAATCACACGCAATCACGCTATGTTGCAGGTGTTGATTGAGAGATGGAATCCAGAAAATAATACCTTTTATCTTGCCAACAGGGGAGATGACAGTGACGTTGGAAGATTTGTTTAGGATCTTGAGGCTCCCAATTACAGGAAGACCAGTGTATCAGGCAAGGCCGAGTGCGGCGCGAGGAGCAATAACAGTAGTATTTGGTCTGGCTGCACGAGATTTGACACAACGAGGTTTGACATTCACTTATGGTATAATGTATGCAGCACACCCTGAGGCAACAAGGTTGGCAGTAGTATTAATGATAGCGGTGGGGTATTATGCATTACCAAGGGCGGATGGGAGAAGATTTCTAAAAGCATTGATGTGTATTATTTGGGAAATGATAGAAAGGAGCGTGACTTTCGCATGGGCACCCGCATATCTGGCGGAGCTATACAGGGGTTTATGGGCCTGCAGGTGAAATCACAGGATGACATTGGATTGTTCATACTTATTACATTGTTGGGCCTATGAGCACATTGTTTGTGTGCGACCGATAGGCCGACCCGTCCAGTCGGGAGAGACAGGAGTACAGAGGTTGGGATTCAGACGTTGGGTCCAGACAGAACAAGAGGCAAGATCTCAGGCCATGACAGAGGACATCGAGTATTATAGGCAGGTGTGGGAGATGGTGACGATTGCGGATATCCGTTGGAGGCCTTACGGGAACTATATGGTGACAGAGAACATAGCTGAGGAGTTGAGGGGTGTAGAGTGATTGAGGTGGATCGCGGGGCACAGGCCAGGTGAGTACGAGAGGATTCCTCTAGATCGCGTGCAGTGACAATTTGGATTTTTTCAGGATATACCCATGGCTTATAGACCATACATGAGGATAGACGCCGAGGCATCATTCTCACCTCCCCGGCCGACACCTCCAGAAGGACCAGAGGAGATAGCATCCGATCGCAGGGTAATGGATGCGGGAGCGACAGAGGCCTATAGATTATGGTGGGTAGCAGAGCTGCGAGGTTCACGTGAGAGGGATGATCGTCCTGACATAGATGTGATTACAGCAGAAGAGAGATCGTCTGCAGGGTTTAATTCATCAACTCCAAACGTGGGTGAATGAGACCACGAGATTGTTAGCGGTTGCAGAGTCACGAGTGGAGAGACTAGAGGCGAGATTCTGCCACACGAGAGGGTGTATTCATATGTTACAGGAGAGGTTGGCAGATCAGTGGGAGGAACCAATAGTAGTGGCACCTTTGAGGATGGAGAGGCCAGGTGAGTGGCGTCGACGATCACGATTATCACCTGGTTCGGAATGAGGTGCCAGGATCTAGGTGAATTTCATAGAGGTATAGGAATAAATAAGGATGCCGACCTGCGCGTCGATGATAGAGAAGATGTATGTGTTTAACATCTAAATAAAACTGAATATGTATGTTGATTTGAGGTATGATAATAATAATAATGGTTGTGTTTTGAATGTTTTGTTTTGAAAAAGGATAAAGATGAATGTGAGCAAATAGAAATATGCAAAAATATTTATATGTACAACACATGATAGGTTATGGTAGGGGATGGTCGAGCTAACCTTGGGAGACCCCATGTCTCCTAAGTGCTGCCTACATAGCCCATTGCACAAAGCAAGGAGGGGCCTCAGACCGATGTAGTTCTCCCTTATGAACAGGGAGAGGTGAATTCAGGAAATTTGGTTATAGTTAGGCAATTTGTGGGCTGGTAAAAATATTGATATTGGTAGGGTAACGTTGTTGGTGTTGGTAAAGGACTGGCGTTGTTGGTGTAGGTATAGGTGAAATGAAAGTTAGCTTACCCAAGTAGTAGGGAATCGTGTCCTGATTAAGGTCAACACACAATCCTAGATTCGAGTAAAAGAGGAAAAAGTGTCCCGTAGTTGAGAAGAGCTAAACAAACCACTTATTATTATAGGATGAGCTTGAATCCCTAGGTGCCTTGCATAGGTGAGAAGTCGATAGGTGAAAAGAGTCATATAATCACAATATATCGGATATACGTCACGTCCCTTGAGTGTTGTTGTTTTGACAAATGGTGAAGTGAGGTGGCTGGTAAAGCTGGGGTGCAGAGAACTTTTTATAAGGTGATTATGCTGACTAAAGAGAACCAAACCTAAATAGACAAGTCCATGACTCAAAAGTGCTATTGAATACTACTTTTTACTTTTCTGGATATAGACTGATCGATGCGGGAAGTCCATAGGGGATATGCATTTTGTTGTTCTTGAGCTCTTCACGAAGCTGATCAATGCGAGAAGCTTCTGATAAAGGCTGAATTTGTATAGCTGTCCTTCAAGGGAGCAGTCTATTTATAGTAGCAGATGCGGTTTTTGTGTATAGTTGTCCTTCGGGGGAGCAGTCTATTTATAATAGTAGAAGTGGCTTTGCACATAGCTGTCCTTCGAGGGAGCAGTCTATGTATAACTTTAGAGGTCTAGATGTCTGTTTGGCATGAAGCATCTAGTTTTGTAGGAAGTTTGACTCAAGAATATCCCATAAGCGTATAATTGAGAACGTGTTATTTTGATACTTTTAAGTCATGGACTAGACTAAAAAGGGGAAGGCATCTTTAAGGGGAGGTGATGACCAAACCATATGAGCTTGATTCGATTTTGAGATACATGAAACAAAGTGTATGAGGTGGGAAATGAGCTCAAGGGACGAGCGCAAGGTAGATAAGAAGTGATATAACACTAAATTCAACAGTAGAATGGTCGGAGATGCAAGGCATTAAGGGGTTCAGGCTCAGGTTTACCATTAAGCGAAGCTAAACGATAAGTGCCTGATCCATAAGTGTGAGTGATAATGTAAGGCCCAATCCAATTTGGAGCAAATTTTCCACGTTTGCTCTTTTCTAGTTTGGTTACATGTTGATTCTCTTTGAGGACAAGATCACCAACCTTAAAGGTACGCTCATGAAGTCGCTTATCATAAGCACGCTTGATGCACTTTTGATAGATTTGAAGGTGGTCAAGAGCTGTAAGACGACGCTCGTCAAGAAGCTCTAATTGGGCTAACCGCTCTTGGCGGAAATCATCATTGGTGAGAATATCCTGAAGAGATATTCTTAGTGAGGGTATTTGTATTTCGAGAGGCAAGACAGCCTCGGTACCATATACCAAAGAAAAAGGGGTGGCATTAGTGGAGGTACGAATGCTAGTCCGATAAGCCCAAAGGGCAAAGGGGATGTGATCAGGCCAATTTTTCCCAGAATCGTTAACGACTTTCATGAGAATTTTGGTCAGGGTTTTGTTAGAAGATTCGGCTTGACCATTGGCTTGTGGATAGTAAGGTGATGAGAAGCTAAGTTTGATACCAAAGTTGTCACAAAGGTCTTGTAACAACTTATTTTTGAAAGATTTTCCATTATCTGTTATCAGGCGATGAGGAACACCAAAACGACAAATAATGTGATGGTTAATGAATTCTACGATTTTTTCTTTTTTGGTTGAAATGAGTGGAATGGCCTCCACCCATTTAGTGTAATATTCGGTTGCTGTGATTATCCAACAGTGACGTTGCGAAGAGGGCGGGTGAATTTCACCAATAAGGTCTAAACCCCATTGTGAGAAAGGCCAAAGATCTCGTGCGACTTGTAGCGGATGGCTAGGAGTATGTTGAAGGTTGGCATGTTGTTGACACATAACACAATGCTTAACATATTCGTAGCAGTCGTTATTAAGAGTAGGCCAATAATAGCCTAGGCGAAGGATCCATTTGGCCACGGCAAGGCCACTAAAATGTCCACCACAAATACCGTCATGGACTTGTTGGATGGTATAGGTGACCTCCGCACCGGTCAGACATCGAAGGAGGATGCCATCAAAGCCACGTTTATAGAGGAGTCCCCCCATGATGACATAACGAGAAACACTTTTAAGAAAAGCACGTTTTCCGTTACTAGTAAGGTCAGGTGGGAGAACAGAGGTTGTAAGGTAGTCGTAAAATTGGTGATACCAGGTATCCTGTGAATTAGCAGACACATTATTTATCATACAAACATCCGGGGCGGAGTAAGATGGGGCAAAGAGTTGTTGGACCAAGATGAATATGTCAGAGTCAGTTGGTGAGGCAGGAATTTGTGAGGCTAAGCAAGCCATA